>JAOQMP010000006.1:22489264-22504378 GCA_027563575.1 Erythroxylum pedicellare
ATAAGATAACTTTTTGAAAAATTAAAAAATTTTTAATCTAAAAATGAAATCGACTTGCAATTGTTGAAATAGTTAAAGATTGAAAATTTTAAGAATGAGAAAAATAAAAAATAATATAGTTCCTTTTCTGTAATCCAATTTGAGAAAGAATTGAAACAAAATAAGAGAGATCATCCCCTAAATTTTTGAAAAAACATGTCCATCTGACTATTTAGTTGAGAAATGAGAAGCATTGTCCAGATTAAGATTAAAGAAGACAGATTTCACATTGTCCTTGTTGAAATTATTCTCAAGTATTGGGTGACTTATATCCTCATTAAAGTTCACAGAAGCGCTAGTTGTGCTCCCTTGAAGTAGTTGAAAAACATATAGGAAAAATGATCTTGAGTGGCTTATATCCTCATTAAAGTTCACAGAAGCGCTGCTTGTGCTCCCCTGAAGTAGTTGAAAAACATATAGGAAAAATGTTCTTGGGTGGCTTATATCCTCATTAAAGTTCACAGAAGCGCTACTTGTGCTCCCCTGAAGTAGTTGAAAATCATAGAGGAAAAATGATCTCGGGTATAGTGAAAGCACCTCTGACTATCCTCCTGTTTACATTTCTTCTTTGGAGGATTGAGAAATGAAAAGAAAAAGCAGTGTTAGAATCTCCTCCTTCAACTAGTTTAATCCGACTTTTTGTTAGAGGTGTGAACAACGACAATTAAAGGCTGATGCGACATAAGAGATTTCTCCGCTAATCTCAGGTCGCTTGATCAGGATTTAGGTAAAGTTTATTCTGAACGTCAAAGACATCTTCGTTATCTCGGGAAACTAGCTTTTGGTGTCAAAAATAACTTCTTTTTGGGAAATTAAATAACTTATATTAATAAGAAAATTAGCAAAGCAAAGGGATGATCCTCTGTCCCTTATACCCAAATAGATGAACGGTTGAAATAAAGTAAAGCAGGGTTGGAAAGATAGAGGGAACAGAGGATCTGCTCGGCAAAGCTAAGCTTTATTATATCATAAAAGCCCTCGAAATCAGCAAGAAAGGTGGTGGGGTGGATCAGATGCCGATATCTTCTTTTCTACAATTCTTGCGTCAAATCGAAGAGGCAAATTTCCTGGTGCTACGAGCCTCTCACTCTGGATCCGTCTGACTGTTTTGGACCATCGCCCCAAGAAAAGGTAAGAAACATTCATGTCATGCGTTTATATTTTATTCGCCAATAACATTGGCAGAAACGGAACTAGTTGACTTCCGAAACAAGGAAGCCATAGAAAAAGTTGAAATAGAGAAGACGTAATGGAAAACGAAAACACTTAAGCTTAATTTTGATCAACGTCGCACCATAGGATGGTTCGTTAGCTCTGAGGGGCGGGCTCAGTTGGAGGAAACCACTGGAGCTCTATGCCATAGTTCCATGCATTAATTGGGTCACCAGGCCTCACGTCAACTACGGAAGTGTAAGCAGTGCAGCCTCCAATCCTGACCCTGATCCGATGAGAAGTCATCGACGAGTCCTTGAGGTATTGACAGCAGAGAGTGTCTCTGCATCCCCTTGCTGCATCAATCTCCTCAAATTGCCTACACAGGCTGGTGGAAGAACAGTTCAATGGTGACAAGAGAATGCTATCCGAACAGTTAAATAACATGACTGTGTTAAGAGTAGATATGTTAAATGGCAAGTCTTCGTCAAGATTTAGGCCTCCTAATCCAAGATCAGAAGAATAGCAAGTATGTTCCTGAATGAATGGAGGGCTTATAACAAGGCTGTTTGTCCGAGGATTAATGGTGAGGATCTTATAGTAAAACCCTTGAGCTGACAAGAACTCTAAAGTATCATTGTTACAGTAGATTCTATACCTAGGGTCTCCACAGTTGTCACCAGTGCTAAGTGGGTATGGGACTGCCACCCTTCCACATTGCGGGCAAACACCAAAGCCCGATACTTGGGTTGTTGCTAAAGTGAGAGCACAGAGTGTTACTACAAGCAACATCAGAAGAATAGCATGTATGTTCCTGAATGAGTGGAGGGCTTATAACAAGGCTGTTTGTCCGAGGATTAATGGTGAGGATTTTATAGTAAAACCCTTGAGCTGACAAGAACTCTAAAGTATCTTGTTACAGTAGATTCTATACCTAGGGTCTCCACAGTTGTCACCGGTGCTAAGTGGGTATGGGACTGCCAACCTTCCACATTGCGGGCAAACACCAAGGCCCCACACTTGGGTTGTTGCTGAAGTGAGAGCACAGTGTTAGTACAAGCAACATCTTCACTTTAGCCCCTTGTTTAAAGTTTAGACACCATAGCCGAGCAATGAAAGCCCAAGAGCTAAGACCTCTATTTTTACATAATTATCAAATCTTAACTTTGTTGATAACACGTGTCAACGCCTTTTGTGGAGGCGACATCAAACATTTCTTTTATTAGCTAAAGGAGCTGTTAAATAATCAAAACAAGTTACATGACCTCCATTGATTTTGAAGCTGATTAGCCAAATTTAGAAGGCACCTACCAACCAATGGAATCTGAGGCTATATTATAAATCACACAACATTTCTCAAGGTAAAGAAGGTTTTAGCTATTTTTATCCTATTCCGGTGAAATGGGAATTAGTGTAAGCTTGTTATTAGCCCATCAAGCATGTAAATGGATGAGTAAGAAAGATGTTGGAAACAAAATATATGATATGAATGGCTTTTTGTCAAATGGGCACATTAAATACCCAAAGTTAACATGAGTGCCCATTATGTACCAAATTTCCTTTTATAGTTGCCAATTGCCTTTTATAGTGAATTATACGTGCCAAGAAAAGAATGTACTGCTTTTTCAGCAATGAGGACCATTTTCCATTTTCCTTGTATAGTACTATTTGGGACCATTAAGTTTCACAGTCTTGAAGATAGTGCCAGCCATCTTAATTTAAAAGCAATTAGGCCATCAAGCAATAGTCTGTTGACAAGTAAACACCTATTATGAAAATATCATCCACTACAGTCATAAAATAACCTGAAGCTCTTAGTACTCGGATCAATAACGTGTCGATCTCTGATAACCTGGACTATTTAAGACATAAAAATACCAAAAAACTGTAGATCTTCGTGGTTCCAGGAAAGGCAAACGAAACATTATTTGGAATGCAGCTATTTTGCTGGAACCATCATGGATGACATCTACTGAACATTTTCCTGCATTGCAAGTCACCCAACCCAGTCAGAGTCAGAACCCCCGCGATCGAATTGATTGACACCACATCATTCACCATGTCTCTTCTTCACAAATGCTAAACATAAGAGACATGAGGAAAATGCTTATATTCACTTCGTTAATAGTGCCGTTTTTGCATCCATGTAGCAAATATCAAACTGTTTACACAGCAGGTAGGCAGCACTCACCGCTGCCAAAAGGAAATACGAAATGCTGATATTAAAGTTTTGATATATGTTGTTTGAACATAAACAACAAAATACCACCCAAGAAGGTGAAAATAGAGGTACTCAAGCAGGTGTTAACGTAAAGTCTATTTCTTCAACTGAAGGGGTCTGCAATGCTTCATTTAATATTTTGAATTCAAGCTATATTTCCTTCGGTGATAACAAGTGAGAGGACACCATAAAACAAGTCTTTAGAATAACAATGGAACATCAATAAACGACTGGATGGTGAGTAAAATCAAATTCAATCACATTGCTGGCTCGACTTGCCACCATGATTTTAACATCAAAGTGCACCAGTTACCTTTGTAATTGAATGAAAAGGAAAAGGAAAGAGAGACTGGGAAGCTTAGTTAAAAACCAGGAAGAAAAAAGTAAACGTAATGGAACAATGAAGATTGGCCGGTACAAAATTTGAAGGTAAAAAGATATTGAATCCATGAAAGCAGCTTGTCCACACTGGTGAGACTAACCAGAACAATAATCTTAAAAAAGTCAGGATATCCCCCTTGCTTGGAGACCCACTCGATTTTCAGACAAACAAGCCCTCTCCTGCAGGTAAATATGACTGAACGTTACAGGATTGAATAATGAAACTGAAAAGTTTACCAATTAGAAAAGCAAGAACTGTAAACAAGAACTCGATTGGTACTTGTCGAAGGAGTGTTAATACTACAAACAAAATTACCAAATAACCAATCATCTTTCATTTGAAGAAAAGCCAGGAAAGGATGAAAACTTACGCAGCTCCTCAAACGAAAAATTGCTAACACTTTCACCACTCTTTATGAGGCGAATCCTCCCTGCAGGGATTGAATCACGATACAACCAGAGCAAAGACACATACTCATTAGCACATAAATGTAATGGCAACTAATTTTCCTCTGTATTTAATAAAACAAATGTCACATGATTTGATCAACACACTGTTTCTGTGTTAACAGTGAAGCAACAAATTTCTTAGCAGTTAGGTTATTTAATAAACCAAATGTCACATGATTTGATCAAAACACCATTCCTGTGTTAACAGTGAAGCAAGAAATTTCTTAGCAGTTAGGTTATCTTTTTAACGTCCTTAACAGCCAATCTGTCTTTTTAACAATGCAAGAATACTACTAATGTACAGTCCATGGCCATGCAATATAGTTTAGTCCACTTCATTGAATAAGAAATTGTTACCTCACAGTTTCATTATCATAAAAGAAGTATAAACATAAACTCATGCCACATGGACACAACAATGGAAGGAGCTAAATCCCTGAGTGAAGTGGATGTCACTAGTACCAAAGGAAGATGAAATATGATAATGATACATACCATCACGACGCACACAAATCTCTGGAATGTTTTTTACTTCACCACTGATGCTATCATTGTAAACTCTTATTTCAATGTCTCCCTCAACATAAACTGAAGAACTGCAAAAAGAGTCCACCAATGAGACAAAACAATTTACAGGAAAAGAACAACTTTGGTGCTCTCTTGAACATAACCAAAGAACAGCACAAAATCTCCACTTATTACACAAAAGATCGATATACAGACAAAAGAAGAAAATTTAGCTTCCTTCTTTCCTGTAATATACCCTCTCATACGATTTGGAACCCTGGGCATTAGACTTTTGATGACCTATATCATTCCTCAGAGAATTAAATCCTAATTGGTTCCAGGCTCCTCAAAGCAAGAGTTTAATGCTGTTATGATTAAGAGACCACAGATATAATTCTCATTCATAATCAAGCTAACCATGGGCTATACTGTGAAATTATGGTTTTCCAAAAGTTTATTTATATATATACTCTTTAGCAAGTTGTTGAACTGCATAAGCCCCGAGTAATTCATTATGCACAGCAATCCGATGCCATTGAGCAGGTTTTGGTAAATCTTTGGCTCCTACAATTCTTTGGTCAAATAATCCTCCTGTCCCTACTGTAAAGATGGTGACTGTCCGTCCATTCCTCAAGATCTTCTGTACAGGGGCTTGCCCAATTCTTCCACAGATTATAGCCTGTAAAATTCAATGCAAATTGAAAGACTACCAGCGTATATCATAATCCAGCATCTGCACATTAAATCTGCGCATGAGTAGGCAAAATGTTTCCTAGCTTCAAGGCGATTTAAATATCAAGGTCTAAGATTCATCCCCTCTAATTTTGCTTAGAAAATAAAGAAATAAAGACCTCACATCAAAATAATTATTAAGATCAAAAACGCCCCTCCAGTTACTCAAGTCACACAAGCCTATAGTAACATGATGATTGATGGCCGCTTCTTCATGACAAAATGTGCATGATAAACAAGCTAATAAATGTCAAATAACAGCATAATATGATTAAAAATTACGAAAAAAACACATAATCACAAACACTTTATCTACTCAATCATTAATCTGCACAACTACCATTGGACAACTACGATACTACTGTGATTGGCAACAAGACAAGGACACTTTCAAATCCTTCAAAACAAACACAAAAAGTTGAGGCATTTCATCGGGGCACACTAAATGCACCTTTACAAACTTCCACGTACTTCTCAAAACTTAAATGACCCACATATACCTTATGCACACCACGGAATCCCCAACCTTTTTTGGGGTCAACACTTTGGAGTTGTAAATCAGGCCTTCGGTTGAGAAAATCATCAACATCGTCATCCATTTCATCGCTCTTACCGCCTTCTTCATTGTCACTATGAAACGAACCTGTGGTTGAGTACAACGACCTTAAGCGTCCTTGTACACCCATTCCTGTAATCACACACATCAAAAAAACAAAAAGCCCTCAAGATACAAGCGCTACACTCACCCATGTTCAATAAACCCCAAATAATAGCTACCCTAATTCGTGTCCCAAAAACTCACACCGTAACATTTAGGACAAAATTGCTTAACACATATAATGATCGCGTAAAGCTTACCCAGTGAAGCAGTGGGTAAGGTGGTGTAGGTGGGAATTGTCAACAACTTGGCAAATCTAAAGGCTAATGAACTCATCTTTTTGGTTGATTCTTCAGCGACCAAGTAAAAATGTCAAAATGGCGATCTTCGAAGAAAGCAGTCAGAAAATTGACATTATAGGAAGAAGGGGACTAGTAGGGTTTTAGGCTAACAGTAAGTTAAAAAAGACGTTGGGGCTAGGCTAATGATGTTAAATGGGGCCGAATAGAGATGTATTTGTCCAGGTCCATAATACATTTGTATTTATATTTCATGTGTAGAAGAAATTATGGAGGAGATTGTTGTTGATAAGTGATTAAGTGGGAAATATATAAACTATTAAGAAATAGTGTAAATTTATTTCAAATTATAAATAATGGTTGAATTATATGTATTACTTTTTAAACTAAAATTTAAAATTATTTTAACTATTTACATTTAAATTCAATAACAATCTAACTTTTTTTTTTATATATAATGTGTTATATTCTCTTTTTTTCTTTTATCTAGTTTTTTAATCCCTTCTTCTTCTTCTTTTTTTTCCTTTTAGCATACAATATGAGTTGTTTCTCTTCCCACTTTGAATCTTAGCATCCTAAATGTCTCTTTCTACAAACAAGCTAAGACTTTTTTCATATTCTTCTCTTTTGTATTATTTCTTTAAAGAAATTTATCTACGAGAACTCTTTATTTTAAATTTGGTTTATTCAAACATAGTTAAAGATACAAATTTTAATTAGGCTAAAGTTTGTTACACTTGGATCTAATTTTTCTTTCTAAATAAAGGAGCTCCTAATCGTTTAAAAGGTTTGAATTGTATCATTACATTTTCCAAAAGTATCTAAGTTCATTTTATTTTTTATAGTATCACATTGCATTTTAATATTTTCAAAATCTTACTGATATTTTCCAAATTCTAATAGAGTTAGATTTTTGTCAATTCTCAATAATAAAATAGTTAAATAGTTAAATTAAAAGAGTTGCTCTTTTAGATGAACAACAATCTTCTTTCAAACAGTAATGTTGCAATGAATATCTTGGCAGGTTGGAAGCTCCCTTTAGGTAATCTTCTATTTTAAGAAGCTCCATGGTTACTTCCTAGGGAGGCTCTACTCCCTTAGAAGCATTGTTGAATCAATTTCCTATGTTACAAGAGTCATTAGTTGTAATAAAGCAAGGGATCTGCCTAAGAAAAATGTAGAAAACTCGAGTGGTGTGGAGAAGTCTTGGAGGAAGGTTGTTTCTGCTGAACCTTCCATTGCTAAGCCTAGACACTTTTCTTCCACTTTGAAAAATGGTGTAGTTTGCCCCCAATTGAACTTCTTCAAGAAGGAAGACCTGGAATGACATATTAGTTGGTCTTTTTATGAAGCAGAAACTAGCTTAACCTTTTATGCAAATTTGGGCTCAAACAAGATGGGGTAGTAAGGGGTCAGAGAAAATTCTACTCACTGAGGAATATACCTTTCTTTTCAAGTTTGTGGACGATGAAATCATGTGTAAAATTTTGGAAGCTGGCCCTTGGCACGTGGGTGGACAACCCATTGTTTATTCAAAAATGGGTTCCTAGTCTGGAATTTGATTTTTTAAGAAAGCATTGAATCCATCCCATTGAGGATCTATTTACATAACATTTCGCTAGAATATTAGTTAATGAATGACTTAAGTTTTTCGACAAGTTCAATAGAAAAACTAGTGGCATTCGACTCAACCATTGCTAAGCTTAAGAAAGTGTGTTATGCTGGAGTTTGTGTTGAGGTAAACCACAAAAATCCACCTTTAGAAGTTCTTCTAGTTATGAAACTTAATGCAACCAATGAGCTAGTAAAGTATGAAATTGAGTTATCATACAATTGGAAATCTTAAATGGGAAGAAATTATGGAAACCAATATGGACAAGGTTTACTACAGGGGGCTACAAAGAATTGATGGGGATAGACAAAGAAATGATCTATGAAGAGCATAATGCTTCTTTAGATGTGAAGGCTCAAAACTTTGACGCTAATCCAGCTAGTAACCATGAAGGGGATAGAGGAAGCACAATTTCTGAAAAGCAGAATGCTGAAATGCAGACTAAAGAACATGATATTACTTTAACTAGTGATAAGGGAAAAATCCAGCTAGTGATAAGGGAAAAGCATGTACGAAGCAAGTTGAAGATGAACATGAAGAAAAGTCTTCTCAGTAGTTATTTTTCCTGAAGAAATACACTTGTTGAAGGCGCAATTCACACTTATATCTAGAAGAAAATCAGGGAGGAAGAGAAGAAAACTCAAAGGGGGTTAGTGAGATATCCTCTTTTTGTATATATACATATGATTTTTTGGAATATTAGAGGTATTAATGAGCCTCCTAAAGGTCATGCTATTAAATATCTTTTATTGGAAAGAAAACCAGTTTTGATTAAACTTCTGGAAACAAGCATAAAAGCTCACAATCTCCACAAGGCTATGAAAATTTTAGGGAAAATTTAAAAGTATGAATCAAATCACGAATTCCACTATAATGGCAGGATTTAGTTAGCCTATAATTCTTTGAAATTGTAGATCTTTGTGCTTAAAGCAACTTATCAACTCATCCACCTTAGGTGCAAAATTTTGGAAACATGAAATGAAATGGAGATTACTATCATATATGTTGCTAATTTTGAATTTCAAGGGGTAAAGATGTGGGAGGATCTTTTCTTGATTCATTTTTCTATGAATAAGCCATGGTTAATTACAAGGGATCTAAATTTTATACTTCATTCATCAGAAGCTCAGGGTGATTGATCTAAGATATTTTGGATGTTTTTGCACATGGAGCAACAATCAACAAAGAAGATGCCTTATTCGAAAGAAGCTAGACAGAATTATGGTTAATCACTTATGGATGAGCCAATTCCCCGTCTCTTATGCCCACTTTGGATTCCCATTATATTCAAATCACTACACTATAGAGGTGTTTAACCTCGCACTCCAACAACCCACAATTCTTCGTTAAAATTCTTCATCTTCCTAGCCGACAAGGATGGATTTATGGAGCTAGTTAATGATGTCTAGAATCTCATGATTGAGGGTTGTAAAGCTTTTCAGCTAATAAGAAAACCTTATATTCTTATAAACAAATCAAAGAGCTTCTATAAATCAAACAAGTCCATTTACATATCAAGATGCTAGAAGTTAGAAAAGAATTTAGATGTGCATAGGAAGATTGTTATGAACATCTAGACAACACTGATTTGAAGAACATTGAAACTATTAAGTTCGGGAAGTAAATGGAAGCACTTCGAGAGCATCATTCTATTCTTAGCAGTCCTTCCTCAGCTTTAACTCAGGAGTCTTTAATGAGACTTTAGCAACCATTTTCCATGTAGAAGATTAAACAATCCTTTTCAATCGTAAACCCATGAAAGCACCAAGCCCTGATGGCTTCAATACCTTTTTTTTCTTCAAAAAACTTGGCACATTACAAGTAAGCTTCTAGTGGAAACAATTATCGAGTTTTTGAATTCTAGAAATTATTAAGGGAAATCAATGTTATTCACATATGTTTGATTCCCAAACTTCCCAATATAAGTTGTCTTAATGACTTTTGACCAATCTCCTATTGCAACATCATTTATAAGGTGATTTCAAAGCTTCTTGCAAATAGAGTTAAAGGAGAATATGAACTTGTTTATTCATGAATCTCAAAGAGCATTAATACCTAGCAAAAATATTTGACAATACCTAGCAAAAATATTTGACAACATTATATTGATGCAAGAATTGATGACAGATTATAGCATTGGAAGACATATCAAAGGTCGTTCTATCAAAATCGATTTCTCTAAAGCTTGTGACAGACTTCAATGGAATTTCATTAATATATGATTGGAATGGTTCATATTCTCCAATCATTTTATTAAATGGATATTTGCCCGTATATGATAAGATCTCATCTTGATGTATTATTTGATATTATCTACTTTGTTTTGAATTTATTTTTATGCTTAAATATTAAAATTAATGTTTGTTTTATTTTAGGAGATGAACAGTAGAGATTGCATCAAATTGGGACATTATTGCCAATAATTATAAAATTTTGGATGAAGTAGAAAGATTGCTACAATGGATAAAATTGATTACTTGAAAAGTTGTAGTTTGATTGGAAGACTTTGCCTTATCCTTATCATATAGAAATTTGAATTCGTTTTAGATAGACATACTTACAAGTTAGAGTTAGATTAAGATTAGATTAGAAAATCCTATAAAAGGGATATTCCTCACAATAGAAAAAAGTTTTCTCTTCTTACGTTTATTGCAATTTTTTATCTTTCTTTTATTTTTGTTATTGGAGTAAAATTCATGTATGGCTAAACTCAATTATTTTGATTCAAGGGGATTCAAAACTCTAGTTGTAACTTTGTGAGGTTATGTGTTCCAAGCTTTTATTCATGTTTTAATTCAAGTATTTTTGGTTTGAGTTTTCATATTTCATGAATGATTAATATTCAATTAATCTAATAATTTAATTTAATATAGATTATTATATCGCTATCTAGGAACTCAATGATCCATAATTGTCATGAAAGATTGGTATAAATAGAAAATAGGTTATTTAGGAATTTGCATATATAACTTATGATAAACAAGAAAAATAAGTTGAATAATTGCAGCTATCTCAATTATTTAATTTAGGGTTTAGTCTTTTTCACAAAGTTTATTAATATCATTTATTTGATATGGAATGCTATCACTCCTAGTCAATAGATGATAAGTTTTGGTTTGGATTCTACGTTTTAACTAATTAATTAAGAAAATTTTGAGACTTATTACGACTATCCTAATATGATTCGAACCAACTACTTAAATCGTGAAAATATTCTTTTTAGACCAATGACCAATGTTACAATTAGATGCGATCTTTCCCTTGAATTGAAGTTTGGTAATCTTGACTTTCTCATATTTAAATTCAATTGACTTAATTTGTTTTCGAATTAATTTTAGTTAATTAGTTATTTAATCAAAATCCCATTTACTTTTATTAATTGAAATTAAGAAGCTAGTTTTTAGTCCTCTATGGATTCGACCTAGTTCTACGACTACTACAAAATTTTGAAGAATCAAAATTATTTTGGAGGCTTCGATAACCTGACCAAAATTTGGTGCCATTGTCAAGGAACTATTTTAGTTTCTTAGTTTCTTTGCGTTTTTATTTTTAGAGTTATTACTAACCTCTTGTCTTGTATGGCTTGTGCTTATCAGACAATTAAATTGCAATACAATCCAAAAATTGAGAAGACAAAGCATCGTTTGAAAAAAGAGACTAATCAAGGAAGCAATCGTTCACCTCTAAATGTGAAAGTTGAAGTAGATCTAACAATTAGTGACGACTATAATTTTTAAGAAGAGGAAGAAAAGATGACAAATCTAAACCTTAGAACATTGCAGGAGTTAATAACATCGAATTTGAATCAATAACCCTTATGCATTCAATTTTCAGATGTTGAGGTAGATTTTAAATTGAAAGCTAGTTTGATTCACTTATTGCCTATTTGTTGTGGTCTTACAGGTGAAGGTCTATTTAAACTCCTAAAGAAATTTCATGTTGTTTGCTCTAGAATGAAGCCACAAGGGGTGACAGAAGAAAAAAATTAATCTTAGGGCCTTTCCATTCTCATCGAAAGATAAGGCAAAAGATTGGCTATACTATCTTCCGCCCGGCTCCGCGACAACGTGGAATAAGATAAGAAGAATATTTCTGGAGAAGTTCTTTCCTGAATCAAGAGCAGCGACTATAAAAAAGGAGATATATGGGATATGACAAATTACTTGAGAAACATTATATGAATATGGGGAAAGGTTTAAGGATCTACGTGCCAGTTGTCTACATCATCAGATTCCTGACCAACTCTTAATTCAATATTTTTATGAAGGTCTATTGCCAATGGATTGAAGTATGGTCGATGTAACTGATAGAGGAGCTCTGGTAAACAAAACACTTGAGGCAGCCAGACTGTTGATATCAATTATGGTCAAAATTCTCATCAATTTGGGACAAGGATGGATGGAGCTATTAAGCGTGTGAATGAGGTAAGTAACGCACCTTAAGGATAAAATTTCTAATTTAATTGCTCTAGTTCATCAAATAGTTGTAAGTTAATTGCAATAAGCAAAAGTGTGCAGAATATGCTCATTCTATGGACATCTTATGGATATGTTCCCTACATTGCAACACGACTCTCTCCAAGAAGCTAACACAATAGGGGGCTTTCATGGTCAACCTCAATGAAAGTATGACCCTTATTTGAATTACTACAATCCATGATAGAGGGATCATCCAAATTTGACCTATAGAAATCATGGAAGTCAACATCGATATCAACCTCACATTTTTAAACAACCTCAAGCTCTTACATATGCTTAACCTCAATCTTCAAATTCAGGTATGTCTTTAAATGAAATTGTTAAGGCACTTGCCACTAATACTCAACAATTTCAATGGGAAACAAGGGCAAGCCTTCAAATTTTAGGAAATCAGATCACTCAATTAGCCACCTCGTGAGTAAATTGGAAGCGCAAACATCAGGAAAATTACCTTCCTAAATGGTGATGAATCCTAAGGAGAATGTGAGTGCAATGACTTTAAGAGGTGTTAAGGAAATTCAATCTAGAACTTATTTACCAATGGAGATAGAAAATCACGATGATGGAGAAAAGAAGAAAGAACTTCGAACTCAAGAATCAACAAAGGTAAAAAAAAGATTAATCTTTATCAATATTAATTGATGCACGTTTACCTCATTTTCCTAGCAGGTTGGCTAAACCAAAAGATGATGGATATAAAAGAGAGATCGTATAAACTTTTAAAAATGTGGAAATCAATATATCATTTCTGGAAGCCATCAAGCAAGTTCTAAAATATGCAAAATTCTTAAAGGAGTTGAGCACAAACAAAAGGAAGCTGAAGGACAAGGAGAGAATAATTTTGGATAAGAATGTATCAAATGTGATAAATAGGAAATTATTGGAAAAATGCAAAGATCCAGGTATGTTTACACTTCCTTGTGTTATTAGCAATAGAAAAATTAAGCGTTTCATATTAGATTTAGGTGCATCTATTAATGTCATGCCATACTCAATTTGTTGATCTTTAAATCTGAATTCTTTGCAAGAAACTAATATGATTATCCAACTAGCTGATCCTTTGTATGTGTGTCCTATTGAAATTATTAAGGATGCTTTAGTCCAAGTTAATAGTTTGGTATTTCCAGTGGATTTTTATATCTTGAAAATAGGTGGAGATATTGTTGAAAATTTAGCTTTGATTTTGTTGGGTAGGCCATTTATAAAGACAACTAAGACAATAATCGATATGCACGAGGTACTCTTTTTGTAAAGTTTGATGGAGAACTAGTAAAGTTCAATATTTCTGAAGCAATAAAGTACCCGAATTATTTTCAATCCACTTATCATATGGATATTGTGGATTTATTTGTGCAGGATATGTTTAAAAAAGAGAGTGTTGCAGGTAAGTTGGAGTGTAAGGCTAGATCGGAAGTGAATGAGCAATTTATGAAACTTGTGAAGTTGTAGAATCATTGTCAGCAATGCTAATAGATTCTGAAACTTTAAATGATGAACTTACTATAGCTTACAAGGAAATCTTACCTTATATTTTGCAGGCTTCGAAGATAGAATTAAAGGTGTTACCTGATTGCCAAAAGGACATCTATTTAGGTGATGGAAAGTCATAACCCATAATCATTTCAAAAAGGTTGACTAAAGAGCAAGAGGAAGGGCTAGTATTACTACTTAAGGAGTACAAAACTGCAATTATATAGAAGTTGGAGAGGAAAAAGCCACACTGAACATAACAACATTAAACAATTGCGCTTTTCGGGAGGTAACCTAAAATATTATAGTTTTATTTTATTTTGTTTTAGTTCTTTCTTTGATGCATTTGTTTGTTTTTGAAACATAAATTTATTGGCTTAAAGGAAAAAGAGGTTCTTAAAATTCCAGACTACTAAATCTCATAAAGCGAGATCTCGCATTATGGAATTTAATGTTCTAGAATGAAAACCCTAAAACTCCATACTACTAAATCTCATAAGACAAGATCTCGCCTTATGCGATTCAGTGTTCTGGATTGATACTCCAACATCCCATTTCAAATTATATTAAAAAAAATTAAAAATTAAAATATTGTAAATATTTTTCCTTTTATTTTATTATTTCTCTTTTTTGCTTTATTATTATTTATTTTAAAAAAAAAACTACTACCCTAATTTGTTGTTTCTTCTTTGCAGTAACATTAACAGATATAAATAAACAACAATCATCTTCTTCAACCCCACGCAGCTCACTCCATTAGCCAAACTAGTGACCCTCCAATCAGTCCTCCCCTCACATAGAATTCATGCCACATCCAGCCACTCAAGTAATAACGCAATGTCTCCAATCCGCACTAACCAACGCCAAATCTTCAGCCTCACCTGCAATAACTGAACCACCCACAAACATCAGCAGTGGCAATCCAAACATCAACACACACGTATTGGCAGGAACTCCACCAAGGCCACGTATG
Organism: Erythroxylum pedicellare; assembly: GCA_027563575.1. NCBI lineage: Eukaryota > Viridiplantae > Streptophyta > Magnoliopsida > Malpighiales > Erythroxylaceae > Erythroxylum > Erythroxylum pedicellare. Next base: position 22,504,177 of record JAOQMP010000006.1, read on the forward strand.
AGACGCTTAGCACAGATCCCACACAGCACCAACCCAAGCACCAGTAGCCACGCACAGCAATCAACTCCCAACCATCCATGTTCAGCCCACACAGACGCAACATGTTGGGACCCGATCTGGAGACCGGATCCCAACCGGAACACGGAAACAAAAACGGATCGAAAAGCAAATCAAACAGAATAGACGACAACACGAATCGACT
>JAOQMP010000006.1:22584582-22598005 GCA_027563575.1 Erythroxylum pedicellare
CCTGATGCAGCTCTCCGGGTTGCCAGCACCTGTCGGTGTCCAACCCAAGCGAGCATAGAAAATGGATATGAAATGACGTTGATATATGTACACACACACACACACATAAATGTTTTCTAAGTCAAGTTTTATATAAAAACATTTTACTAGTGGGGAACTTTGAGAATAACTAATTAAACTCTTTAATTATTAGTTTTTAAATAGCGCATTATGTAACTTTTAAGGATGGTTATGCTTAGAACTAGAAGGAAAGAAAAGAATTTCTAGAGAAGAAGTGATAGGAAATGAAAAAGAAACTAAAGAGGGGTAATTTGAGTGAGATTTGGCATCAAGGTTCTTAATTCAAGTAGCGTTTGAAGGAAAAGAATCCAATCTTTTATATAGGTAATAAGTAGTAAACATCAAATAATGATGTGAATTAAATTCATAGTAGGCTTGGTGGTCTAATCTTAGGTATGTAAGCCTACAAAAACAACTACTTAGAGGTCAAAAGTGTTATCGAAAAAGACACTTTGATGTTTAAGTTAGTGACCTGAAAAGCATTAAATATGTAGAGAAATCTCTATTTAAGATTAATGATAGTGGATATAAGAACTTACCTTAAGGTGTCTCCCATTTATAAGCAATTCTGTAAAAGCATAATTGTATGATAATTATCTTGAGTAGAGATAGATCTAAATTCTACTAGATAGCTGAATTAGTTTTCGATTAAGACTCTATTTTCTTATATGGATGAATCATATCTTGATTAAACTTACCATTTTTAGATAACTGAGACTCCCAAATAAGCTTGAAGCTTGCAAGCCTAAAGAAAGTTGACAAATTATGCTAAATCAACTCAAACTTCATTTGTACTCTTATTAGAGGTATATCAAATATAGTTTTTAATATATGTGTTTAACTTATTAAATTTCATTGGTTGTTGTACCTTTGTGAATTAATTGTTGTTTTCATGATTGATTATTGGGACTAAAATAAATGTGTATAAAACTTAAGTAAGGGTTATATTAAATCTTAGGGATTTTATTAAATTGATGGATTTAGGGATTTTAAATTATAATTATGACTATAATTATATGTAGTGTGTAACATATAGTGACAATATGAGTGTAAAATGTGATTAGGTGTCATAATGACACTATTGTTTCAAATGGTTTCTTGTGTATATGCATATTATAGTGTCAATTTTGTATCTCATAATAATGTATTATTGTGATTAAGAAATGTGTATTCTTTGACATGTTTTAGGGCCCTCGAGAGGAAAAATATGTTGTATGTGAGATATATAATATGATGAGTGTCAAAATAGAGCATATACCATTTTGTGTTTGGTACTAGATTGGGAAAAAATTAATTCTTGTAAGAGTGAATTTCTAGTGAGGCATAAAGCAATCATTGTAAGACTGAATTTCCTATTTGATGTATATTACCATATTACAACTGTGATTTCAATTGAAGATCTAGAGATGGATCACAAGGGCTAGACAAGATGAGAGCTCGTGTTAGATAAAATGAATATAGAGAAATATTTTGATAGAAAAACATTTTGTTCTAGTTTTCGGTTAAGTTTGTTAAAGTATGCTTAATTTTTGGTGGAGAATAACGTTAACCAAACATATACATTGATTAACAAACACCCACCTAAACTCCAATTGAAAAGACATATAGGTTTTTACATAAAAACATTTTACTAACTGAGAACTTTGAGAATAACTAGTTAAACCATTTGACTATTGGTTTTTAAAAACATCTTATGTGACTTTGAGGGATTGTTTCACTCAACTTTATAAGGAAAGATGATATTTTTTGGAGAATAAGTAATGTGAAATGTAAAAAAAAAAATCTAAAGAGGGGTTATTTGGTTGATATTTAACACCAAAGTTGGTGATTCAAATAGCATTATGAAGAAAGGAATTTGATATTTAATATAAGTAGTAAGTAGTATGAATCAAATTGTGATGTAGATTGAACTCGTGTTAGGCCTGTTGAGTTAATCTCAAGTATGTATTCTTACAAAAACAACTACTCACAGGCTAAAAGTGTTCCCAAGAAAGACATTGATGTTTAAGTTAGTAAAAATTAAAGGGTATTAAATATATATAGAAATCAGTAATTGAGATTAATAATAGTGACTATGAGAACCTACCTTATAATGTCTCCCTTTTATAAACAGTTCTTCAAAATTTGTAGTTGTATGCTAACTATCCTTAGTAGAGATAGATCTAATTTTACTAAGTAGATAATTAGTGTTTTTAATCTAGACTCTACTTTCTTATATGGATAAATCATATCTTCATTAAACTCATCATTTTCAGATAATTGAGCCTCCTCTATAAGCCTTAAGCCCATAAGCCTAAAGAAAGTTAATGGTTATGTAGAATCAACTCAGACTTTATTTATATACTTATTAAAGGTATATCAAATAAGCTTTTTAGTACAGGTATTTAACTAATTAAATGCCATTGGTTGTTTCATTTTTTTGAACTAATTATTGTTTTAATGGTTGATTATTGAAATTAGAATAAAATTACATAGACCTTTAGTAAGGTTTATAGTAAAATTTGAAGGATTTGTTAAATTGATTCTAAATCATAATTATGAGTGTAATTGTGCATATTGTGTGATATATAGTGATAATATAAGTGTGAAATCTTCTGATAGTGTCACAATGACACTATTATTTAATTGAATTGTAGCATATTTACTTATCATAGTGTCAGTTCCATATCTATGAATGGTGTATTATTAAGATTAAGAAATGCACATTCTTGATGTGCTTTAGGACCCTGATAGGGTAAAATATACTGTATGTGAGATTTGTGGTTTGATGAGAATCAAAATAGGGCATAAACCATTTTTTGTGTCAAGTACTAGACTGAGAAAAAAATCAATGTTTTTAATTAAATGTCTAGTAAAGTAGAAATCAATCATTGTTTGAAGCTAGATTGAGCCAAAAAATAATCAATTGTTAGAACTCAAATTCACCATATTCCTTATATATGTGTAGGGCATTATGTGATTTGTATTGACATCTGTGGATGTTGCTTAAGGTGTGATTATAATGTAAAGTAATTATATGTGTGTGCATTCCATCTCACAATTATTACTTTGAAGGTTGTGCGGTGTCATATAAATATGAATGTAATTTTATTGTTTATCTAATACTATAGGAGTAAGGATTTTCTATTTCTTTCACTAATGCTTTTTCCTAGTTGAAGTATATTACCCTATTGCAGTTGTGATTTCAATTAAAAAGCTTGAGATGGAGTGTAGGTGTTAGACGAGATCTGAGCCCGTGTTAAATAAAGTGAATATGAAGAAGTATCTAGATAGAAAAACTTCTTTCTTCTAGTTGCCAATTGAGTTTAGTAGAGTATGCTTAATTTTTGGAGAAGAATTTTTAATTAATTATAATATTTAATACTTGAGTTAATGAAGTGATGATGATTAATAGTTATTGCATTTAATTTTTAGATTATATTAGGTTATTGCGAGACTTATGCAAGTTAGTTAATCCTTAACTTAGCAGTGAAATTTGTGTGTTGATCTCGTTATTAGATAACAATCTATTATGAGCCCATATTAGAGCATGACATGTTTTAAGTCAAATTAAAGGATGTTTACATTAAATATGTTTAGAAAATAAATAAAGAAGTGAAAAAGTATTTGCAGTAAATATGTGTTCTTTTTGTGATTAACATGTGTAAAGAATCTTTAAAATGTCTCCATACAGAGATAAATTATAAACAAAGAAAAGAAATATAACTCTTTCTAGTATAAAAAAAGAAGTTAATGTGCTATATTATTTGGTTTAGAAAGCACATCCTTTTTATATTTTTCTATAAAAGTAAGAAATAATATATATTTTAATTCTTTTAAATAAAAACACATTTAATTATTTATTGTTTCTACATTACATATAGTAATAATGAAATTACAAAAGTTTTAAATATGTTTTTTATATTCTTTTGACTCACTTATTTTGAAAAGTATAATTTCGTTTCATTTAATGAGAACATTTTAATAAATGATAAAACTAAAGTAATTCACTATATCAGTCATAACATTAACTTAATGATAGATAAATATCTTAAATTAACATTTGGTTAATTCTCCTCATATTCTTGTACTTCATTAACCATTAAGTTAGTAAAGAGATATGATTATCTAGATCATGAAAATGAGTAACATATGAATGGTTTAAACTTGATTTATATTAGAATTATAAATTAAACTATTTGCATAATATTTTATGTTTTCAAAAACAAATGTGTGTGTCAAGTTAAATCAAATAATATAAATATAAATTTATTTGATTCATTTAAGTTAGTTGATTTATTGTTTAAATTACGAAACTAAACAAATAGTGATTTGATCATATATTTAATAAGCAAAAAAATATAATTGATAATTATAGACATTGGCATTTCCATAAAATAAAAATTTGAAAGAAAATGCAACTTCATAAAAATAAACACAATCAACAAAGAACATATTCAATTCAAAAATGGCATATGTTGTGTTATTTTTAACCACTTAAGTTTTTTATCATAAAATATTTTAGTGTGTTTTGCTTGTTATTTGATAATATTATGGTATTTGTGGTACTTATTCCACTTTAAGTATGTTTTTAGGTAATAATAGCCTTCATTGATTAAAAGAAAAAGAATTTAGGTGAAATCATGACATAGAATGGAAAACTTAAAGCAACCTTGGACTTACACGGTTATGTATATTGACCTAATAAGTCACTATGAACATGTCGAGCTTCAAAGATGTTTATACCACTTGTAAAGATACACATCCATGTATGTTGATGTACACAATCATGTATATGCCTATGTAAGCTTTTGTGATTGTGAAAGTCAAGACTGAGAGGTTTTTGGCCTTATAGGTGAACTTGTATGTTTTAAAAAACATAGTTTTTGCTATAAAAGGATATTATGAAGACAACAGCAATATGAGGCACATTCTAGAGTCAGTTGAGACATATAAAGAAGAAAGAAAACACTAAAAAGAAGGGATGCACGTCACAAATAAGAAGATCAAAGTGGAAACATCAAAATCAACTTAAATCTTTCCAGATTTTCCAGATTAATGCTTCAAGATGATTTCATTATATTCTCTTATTCTATTACATTATCTTGCATGCAAATTCTAAATAGTTGTGTTTTGAACATACAACAATAAAACTAGTAGAAATCTCGTTAAGGCGTGGGGTTTAAGGAGATCTAGTAGTATGTAGCCTTACCCCTAATTAATAGAGAGGTTGTTTCCAATGTGTTTTGAACATTATTATAATTTTTTTAATCTATATTAAGTTGTTATTCTTGAATTGTTTTGTTTATCTTTTACATTGTTGGATACAATTTATTATTACTTTGTGATATTTGTTGAGCTCATACTTGATTTGAGTCAAAAGATTGAATCAAGAAATTTGTGTTAAGTTATGCAATGAGAGTTGGTACCTTAATATACTTATAATTATCAAGTTTGTAAGTAAAAACATATCTTAATTGTTAGTTAATTAACCTTAGGATTGCTTCAAATCCAATTAAATAGTTAGGAGTAGTTTTGAGAAATTGAGAGATTGCAACTCAACTGTTATTTATTTCAATTAGGATTACTTGATTAGATCTCAAGAGAGGCTAATAAAAACCTTTGGATATCTAGGATCAAGCATAGTTGAATTCAAAAGGTGAAGGGAAGACAAAACAAGGATAGAATAATCCTTAAATCTCCACTATTGAACACTTCAAGTTTATTGTCATCTTTGATTTGTTCAATTATCTGGTTTGTTAGTTTTCTTTATTTTTCAATCAATTTAATCTTTTGTTACCTTAAAATTGTTAGATGATTATATTCAATTCTTGTAGGAATGATATCTTTTATACTATAAGTTATGATTTATATACTTGCAGTACAAAATTTTTCTATATAAAACTATCGATAATGCCTCAAAAATCAAGCAAAAATACAATTAGAATGAAATAGACATAGAATAGATTTTCACAAGTAAACATCACAGATGATATTTTGATTAAACATCATAAATGATATTTTGATAACCGTTTTAAAATCAAGTGTATAGAATTTAACACCCGTATATAAAAAGTCACTCAATTCACTTAAAATGTTTAAGGTTACTAATAGTAGCACTCTTCAATCAATACAAAGAGAGTCTTAACTATAGGCTTTCTAATATATCACATCTCCACCACTATAGAATAAACTAGAGGAAAAAATTAAAAGGTCCTCAAATTAAGGTTTAATGAGATTTAGTTAAGGTATGGAAAAGGATAGATTTTGGGTTAATCAACAAGAAGGAAATTTCATAAACAAGACTATACAAAAATTTGATTCAATTTCACTCAATTCTCTAAATAAAATACAAGTAAGGTGCAAAACAAATCTTAAATAACAAAAATATCTTCTCTTTCTCCTTCTCATAACTATAACAAGTTAAAAACCTACATTTTTCTTTTTTGATTAATTTGTTTAATTTTTTCTTTATTTAACTAAGCTTGTTTCAAGATATTTTTTAAATTATTTCCTATGAGCTTACAAGAAGAATATACCAAACATTAGATAAATTGCAAATAAAAAGATATAACCTTAAATGCATAAGCTCACACCTTTCCTAATTCTTGATACTTGTTAATCTAATAAAATTCTTATACAATTTGTTATGTACAATCCTTCAAGGTGAAAAAATAAATATCAAGCTAACAATAAAATGGTTTATTAGCTTGAAACATGGTTAATATAATCCAAATAAAAGGCTAAAGCTTAATATTTGTTACACCTAAGAGATAAAAAAATATGTATGATAAAATCAAAGAAAAAGGCCCAACAAAGATGTAATCTAGGTGTCTTTTTCATCTTAATGCCTCTAATATAAAGAAGAGGTCTTAATATACATTAAAAAAAAGAAATTCTAGAATTATCCAACTATATATGATATTTACACAACAAAGGAAAATAGGGCATAGTATAATGATAATAAATGTCCATAAGCTCAAAACATCACAATTTAAGCTCATGTGTGAAAAATCCTAATCACTTTCATCCAAATTGATAGCCAAAATACTCATTCATTATTTAGTAAGTAAAAATCCATCTAATCATGCTTTCATCCTTTCATATTCTAGCTTAATTCAATGATTCTCCTTAACTGTAAGTGTTTTAAGATAATAACTGTTAAATATCTATATAAGAAGAATTAATAAATAAAAACTAAAATTTGCTTGAATAACAATTAAATCCCTATCAAAATCACAGTACCCTTTCCCTACGCTTAAAGATGTACACTGTCCCCAATATACATAATGAAGCCTAGAAAAGAATAAAAATATAATCAATATGAAGAAAAGGTAATGTGAATGGTACCCCCCCAATTTATAATCTAGAGTTTTGTATTCATAGTGTGAATTCCATTCACCATTAGTCATATTTGTAAAAATAAAAAAATAAAGCGTCAAAAAATAGTCAAAAAATAAAAATAAACATGAACTAACTATATCTGTGAAAAATATGTGGTTTAATATATTAAAAATAAATAAGAAAAAGAAAGAAAAAATAATATTAGCTAGTAGGGTCAATGCTTTGCTAGTTATTAACAAAAATAAAATAAAATTCATAAGAAAATAAAAATCAAAGAAAAAATGTCGTGTTAATTTTTTTGAGAATCCTAGACAATTTGAGTAACTATGTGGTCATTTGTCTACTTCTACTCTATCTTTATTCAAGGATTTGTTTTTTTATAGGGACTATTGAGCTCTCAAGTGTAATGGGATACTACCTCTGCTTGTCTTGGGTCATCTGACTATTAAAGAGTCGTTAATAATGTGTTAGCTTTCATAGGTGGAGGTGGGACCATAACTCCCTAATGACTAGAGATCTACACAAAGACCCCTAATCGTGTTACCTACTTTGTTAGATCTCTCAATCACTCTTGAATGGTGTGTTGTGCCAATAGGATCCTATATACTTCTTTAACTGGGAGATCTTAAGCTGGGCTCGATGTGGTGGTGCAAAAGATTGACCAGTTGTACTTGTGCTCATTAAGGAATCATCTTGTTTGCTTAGATGCCACTAGAAGATGTGAGGGAGGAGGCAATCCCTTATACTCTATCCATAATTGTAAGCTACTAAGCTCCTACTACAATATACTTGGGTCCCTATTGACCATACCTCCTTTAGATCATACCCATCACTCTTAGAGAGTCAAAGTTAATGTTAACATACATGACATCAATCTCATCTCAGGTGGCCACTCTGTTAAACTTAAACTTTGATTAGTTAAAAAATGTATACACCCATATAGATGGCTAAAATCTTGGCACCATATGCCTGATGTCTAAAGAACCAGGCTAGGGCATATCTAATTTGGATAAGGTCTCTCCCTATTGTACTGTAGAGGGGAAACATATCTATCTTCCCCACCATACCGATGTTATCCCCTCTCTTGCATGTTTTTGTAATTGAGTAGTGAATGTGCGTATCTAACTGTAAAGGATCTTAGTTTCAATGCCTTGGATCTCATGGTCTCATAAGACCACTCTCTACTGATGATGCTTCAACTTTTCTCTTCATTAGTTCAAAAAAGGAATCTTACTCATAATGTTGAATAATCCTCAAAAGTAGCACATTCCTTTAAGCACAGGCCCATTTAAAGGGAAAACCCCGTGTAACTCATGATATGCATCTCTCCAAGCACATAAAATTGGATAGTATTCTCAACATCTAAAGTGTAATGCCACTTTTCCAAAGTAACTGTGGCAAGAAACTCAAGTGCCAACATTTTGTAAGCAGGTTCCTCGATTGTGAAGAAGTGATCCTAGCCACCAATACTGATCAGATCTCAAGCATCCTGAATCAAATTTATATATTTGAGCACTCCCTAGTCAATGCATCTACTATTAGGGTATGAATTAGACCTCAATCTCTTATATCAAACAATGTAGGTTAGCTTTGAAATTTAAAATAGGATGTATCATCAGTATAGGATGTGTCAGTTATCCGGATGGTTATTAATATGCCTTCACCCTTTTGCCTCTTTGGTGGATACTTTTCTAATATCAATATTTGAATTAAATGTAAATGCACATCATAGCTGTAGGTAACACAGGCAAGTATGAGTTGAATCCCACAAAGACAATGATTACAAATAATTGCCTCTCTTTTATTATCTAACTGACATATTGGATTTGATTTTTAACTAAAAATAGTACTTAAACAATTAAAAAGGTAGGAAATAATAATTAGCAGAGAACAAAGAAATTCACTTGGAAAGCAATCAATATCACAAATTAGTGTTTAGATAACACCTAGATAATTAACCTTTTATTATGCAATTTTTTATTGACTAATAAACCCATGAAAATTCCTATCTTATGCTAATAATTCTCTCCAGACTACTAATAACTAATCATAATGTTTAGGTAAAGAATCCCGTAAAAACCCTTATATAATTAACCTTTTATTACACAATTTTTTTATTGACTAATGGACCATGAAAATTCCTATCTTATGTTAATAATTCTCTCAAGAATACTAACAACTAATCCTAGGTTTATTAATCGAAATTCTTCAAGTTAAAGATTATAGGATTGCTTTACCAATATATGAATTACACTATTAGGTTTGACCCTAATCTGGAGGATTTATATCGACCTATCTCTCGATTTGTAATTAACTCATTTCAATTACAGTAGATCTATTCATAATAAGATTTCTCAATCTCTATGTTATGGAATAAGATTATGTACTAATATTCTGGATCTATTAGAACATATATAAAACACATAATTAAATCATATTAGCTTAATCAAAACAATTGCATTCAATAAAAGAATCAAAATATATTTTAACATAAACTAGAGTTCATCATACCTAGACACTATAGATGTTTAGTTACACATAATAGAAAATGAAATCAAAGATAAAATGGAAGAAAAATGAATAGAAAACAAAGATTTCATAATTCTAAATCTCCCTTTTTTTATCGAATGTTCTTGCAAGTTTGAGGTTTGATGTTGTAATCTATTCAATTTGTTGATGATTTCTTTATGTTTTCCACTTCTCTGTATCATCATCATCCCTTCTAAATGTTCTCCATGTATAAAATAACCTCTGTAAGCTTGCTCTTTTCTTTTGCCTCCACTCACGTCTTTTATAGTAATTTTAGGTTTCTAGGAGATATACGATCTGATACACGAGCATGCACTGGACCATGTATATCTCAAAATCTCCATAATTTGTGATTTTGCATAGGCTATGAGATGTATACGGCCATAGACACAGCCATGTATCCTTTATTTGCTTTAAATCTTCATTTTATGTCACATTTCCCTCTGAATTCTTCTCCTTTTGGTCCACAAAGGTCATTATAACCTATAAATGTACTTGGAGCAAATTAAGCACCAAATATACAATAAAATATAAAATATCAAGCAAAATGCATCAAATATAGGTGTATAAATATAGTCAAATATGCATCTATCACCTTTTCTATTCACTTTATTTTCCTACCATTAGTGTTGTATGTTTTTCCTTTACATCATTTATTCCCTAAAATATGAAAATAAATACAAATCACTAAAACAAAAGGCTAATAATTGATGTTAATCAAATCATGAAAAATAAAATACCATAATGCAACCCAATAATTAATTAATCATGGACTAGAAAGACCCAAAAAATTAAATAACCTAATATAATATGTGAAAATAAAGTGTAATGGCATTAACAAACTTGAATATCTAATTTAATCACACAAAAATCCCTACTATTTAATAGAAAAGGTGCAATTAATCCATCTCAACATCCTAATTAATTAAAAAACCCAAAAACTTGTACTAGGGTCATAGGTTATTATGATCCTACCATTATTGTAAGCTTGATGGATTGATATAATTTCCTAATTCTTATAAAACATCTAAACACATTTAGGTAATTTATCAGCTTTACATCTAGTTTCCAATAATCTAACTAGTTTAGGCTTATTTGAAAATAGATAGTCCTTCATTATTTACTAATTTTTAGATAGTTCAAGGTAAGCTTATGTTAAATCTTCTGGAGTCTTAGAAGGGTTTTGGTTCTAATAGCATAGAAAATGCATGGATTTAAGTATTTTAGGATTAATTCATGCATGGGTTTCTTTGGGTTTCTAATTGGAGTCCTTTTTTAATGAGGTTTTGTTAATATTAAAGGGAGGCAAGAGGAGCAAGAGGAGAGACATCCTTGAACAAGCTTTCAAGTAAAGATATTCAAGGTGGGTTACTTTTTATAATTGAGTAACAAGTCATCAATGTTTCTTTCAAGAAAATGGAAATAAATGATTTCAACTACTTAAAAAATGTGCATTTATTACTCTTTGAATGTTTTGAGAATGTGCTGCATGTTTTGTATATAAATTTTGTTTGACATATGAAGGTGATTTTTGAAAAGATATCAAGCTTAAGAAACCAAGTTCCCGAAATGTGCCTTTTGGGCAATACGTTTTACAGTTATGGAAATACATGTTATGTGGGTTTGTGGTAGTTACGTCAAGTGCATTTTAACAAAAAGGCTTCTCTCGCCTACCCGTAAGTGGCCTGGAGCTCCTTCAAGGACTCTCATATGTTCACGACTACGTAAGACCATTATGTGGACATGCGTAGTATGTTCTGTTTTGGATCCACCTGAACTATTTTGATATTCTTATGTGCTCATGATAAATTGACAAAAGTGATGCGTACATAATTTGCAATAACGTAAATTTCTACATTGTAAAGGACTTCATAAATGGTTTTCGTTATTACCAATTATAAATTGTTACCCACGAGCTTAAGCTCACCCCCTTTTCCTCCCCCACATCCAGGTGATGAGTAAGATATCGAGTAGATAAGGGTCAAGATATCACTCCAATTTTTGTATATTTTCTATTTGAAACGAATTTTGTAAAGAGAGGCTTTAGTTGCATTTTGAGCAAATCATGGATTATGTACCTTCTGTATTTGCGGCTTGAAATACCCACTAAAGCTTTGTAAGACTCTTATCTTTTGATGTAAATGGAATATAATTTCATTTTTTATCATGACTCTCTTTTAAGTTTATACATTGCATTTTTAAGTTTCCATAAAGAAAAAGTTCATGTTCGAACTTCAAAGGAAGGTCTAAATTAATCCAGGCTTATTTAGGCAGGTGTGCCTTCTAAGAAGTTGTAGGGCTTTCCTTTAGTTTTCCAACAATATATATATATATATATATAGCCTAGAATTGATGGACATTTGGGTTAAAAGTTGGGGTCCTTAGAAGGGGAGATACTTAGGAGTGTAAAAATGTATCGTCTGACGTCATTCATCTTAAGAGATGCATCATCTATAAAGATGTATCATCTGTGATGACATCATTCGTCTTAAAAGATCCATCATCTATAAAGATGTATCGTTTGTGATCACGTCATTCGTCTTAAGAGATGCATCATCTGTAAAGATTTATCGTCTGTGCTGTAATGACATCATTCGTCTTAAGAGATGCATCATCTGTAAAGACATATCGTCTGTGACGACATCATATCGTTCGTGATGACATCATTCATCTTAAGGGATGTATCGTCTATAAAGATGCATTATCTATAAAAACGTATCGTCTGTGATGACGTCATTTATCTTAAGAGATGCATCGTCTGTAGAAAGGTAGCGTCTATAAAGATCTATCATTTGTGATGTCAACATATCGTCTGTGATGACGTCATTCGTCTTAAGTTGACCAGCTGTATAATCTTAGGTTGACTTTTGCTTCGTCTTAAGTTGACCATCTGTATCGGCTTAGGTTGACTTTTGCTTTGTCTTAAGTTGACCATCTGTATCGGCTTAGGTTGACTTTTGCTTTGTCTTAAGTTGACCATCTGTATCGGCTGCTCTTCTCATTCGTCTACTTTTTGCTTCGTCTGCTTTGCCATTCATCTGCTTATTGCTTCATCTGCTTATTACATTCATCTGCTTTTTCATTCGTCTACTTTGCTTCATCCACTCCTTGCTTCGTCTACTTTGTTTCGTCAGCTTTTTGATTCGTCTGCTTTGCTTCGTCTGCTTTAATTCTTCTGCTTTGCTTCGTCTGCTCTTGGCTTCGTCTACTTTATTTAGTCTACTTTTTGATTCGTTTACTTTGTTTCATCTGGTTTGCTTCGTCTACTTCAATTCGTCTGCTCCTTGCTTCATCTACTTTGTTTTGTCTGCTTTTCGATTCGTCTGCTTTATTTCGTTTGCTTCTTTTTGTGTGCTTTTTCAATTCGTCTACTTTTTGATTGGTTTCGTCTAATCCTATCATCTGGTCTATTTTTGACCCTTCAGACGATTGAATTTGTCTTCAAAGTCTTCATGAAAGTTGTAGATGTTGAAGCCCTCGTTTAGATAATCCACAGAACACTTTGATTCGA
>JAOQMP010000006.1:22628883-22641127 GCA_027563575.1 Erythroxylum pedicellare
ATAGTGGAGTAGAAAGTTATGGTCTTTATAAGGGGGAGATGTTCAGGAGCATAGATGTATCGTCTGTAAAGACGTATCATTTGTGATGACGTCTCATCGTCTGTGATGACATCATTTCATCTATAAAGATGCATCGTCTGTGATGACATCATATTGTCTTAAGTTAACTTTTCTTCGTCTTAAGTTGACTCCGCTTCGTCTTAAGAGTTACATCATCTTAAGTTGACTTTGCTTCGTCTTAAGTTGACTTTGCTTCGTCTGCTTTCTACTTCATTGGCTTTCTGCTTCGTCTACTTTCTGTTTCATCTACTTTTTGCTTTGTCTGCCTTTTTGCTTCGTTTGCTTTCTGTGTCGTCTGCTTTTTCCTTCATCTACTTTTTGATTCGTCTGTCTTTTGTTTCGTCTGCTTTTTGGCTTCGTCTACCCTTTTTGCTTCGTCTGCCTTCTTGTTTTGCCTGTTTTCTGCTTTGTATACTTTTTGCTTCGTCTGCCTTCTTATTTCGTTTGCTTTCTGCTTCATCTGCTTTTTTCTTCGTCTGCTTTCTGCTTCGTTTGCTTTCTGTTTCGTCTGCTTTTTTTACTTCGTCTGCTTTCTGCCTATGTGACCTAAACTTCTCCTTCTGTACATTAGTTGTCTAACATTATCGTCTGGTCTTTTTTTTACCCTTCAAACGATAGAATCTATCTTCAAGGCCTTCATAAAAGTTGTAGATCTTGAAGTCCTCTTCCTAACCCTCCTAGAATGACCTTAATCTGAAAGCCCTAAAGCAATTTATGCCTTTTGTCCCAAGATAGGTGCAATATGATTGAGATCAAAACCCTGTTTGATTCTTTCAGCCATAACTTCATTATCCGACCTCCAAATGATATGAACCTCGTGTCTATATAAGCTAAAGGTATAGAGCTATCAAATGATCTGAAGGAATATAATTTTTAACCCAACTTCTAAGATGCTCAATATCTGGATGAAAGTTAAGCATAGGAAATTTTGCTTCAGTATAAGAAAAGATTTGGAAGATAGGGCCCGATACCACAGTATTAAGAAATGAGGATGAACCGAGGATGACTAATAAGAGTAAAATGGAAATAACCTTGCATGGTAACAAGCACAAGCACACATCTTATGATAAGGAATGTTGGGCTCCGGAATCGAGGTCCAACACAGTTATCATATAAAAGAAAGAAGAAGATCCGATGATGGTTAAAGAAACCTTACTGAAATAAGTTCCGTGATTATGATTTCACAAGAGTTGGGTTCTAGAAATGGTGCCCAACATTTGTGTTATTTGAGAAAGAGTTGGGTTTCGAAAACGGGATCCAATAAAAGGGAAGGCAAAGGTGAAGCCCACTAAGATCAAAGATGGAAAGTCTAAATCTTCTCTTCATGTTGATGCTGGTCAATCCAGTGTCGATAAAGGTCTTGCAAACATAAAGAAGCCAGCAATATGAGGCCTAGAATGAAAGATAGAAACCATTAGGGGTTCATATTCGGGAAAGAGCCAAATAAAGAGAAGGAGAAACTAATGGTTGACAACGATGAAGAAGCGGATGTAATATCTATAAGGGATGTATGTACTGAACCTTATTGCAAGGTTCATTTTTGTTTTACACGACACATTTTATTTGTGATCTTTATATTAATTTTGGACAAAGAAAGTTAACATTTTGTAATTACTGATTCTGTTGTACAATTGTTGTTTAATGCAAAACATAATAGTACAACTTTCTTATTATATAGTTAGTATAGAATGTGTCTTACCCTAAATTAGATATATGCTTCTTCCTATCTTGCCAAACAAGTATAGAAAGATGACCCTGATAAAGGATAAGTCATACATATTGTCAAATAAAGGTTAAGCCACGTTTCTAGAGCTAGGTTTGAGAGATTGACTCAGAAAAACATTCTCTCAATTCTAGATTATGATTATTTGGAAACATATGTTGACTGTTCCAAGGGTAAGTTGACTAGAATAAGAAAAAATGGTCAACTCATATTTTTGACTTATTAGGTATGATATATACGGATATAAGTAGACCTTATACAATTGCATTGTGCAATTCTGAATGTATTCTGACATTTGTTGATGATTATTCCCATTATGGTTTATGTGTTCTTGCTTAAAGACTAAAGGTTGAGAACTGATTGAGAAAATTCATCAAGATAGTCAGATCTAATAGTGGAGGAGAATATCATGGAAAACGTGGTGTTTCAGGACATAAAAAGGTCTGCTGGCCAAATATATGAAATCGGTTGGAATAGTGACTTAGTTCACTATGTCAGGTAGTCCTGAGCAAAATGATGTGTTGCTGAAAGGCATAACTGCACCCTAAAGGATATTAAGAAATCAATGCATAACATGACTAATCTACCTGATTATCTAGAAGGGTGGAAATCCAACCTTACATACATTCGTGTATGGGCTGCTCTACTGAGGTAGTATAATCCTTATGAAAGCAAACTGTATGCTCATTCCACTCATTATTATTAAGTCAAATATTTTGACCACTCTAAATGTTATAGATTTTGTTGTAGAGAAAGAAAGGACCAGAATAGTGGAATCACAAATAGTTAAGTTTATGGAATACGATATCTATAATGATGGTGGGCCCTTTGACCCTTCAGATAATAACAAGGCGGATGCTACAATTATTACATATCCGCCACTCATACAGTTATATCTTGTGGATCTGGGTCTTAGTATCGTACCTGTATAGGAATAGGAACCTATACCTATACACATAGAGGTTTCTAGGGGTACAAGATCTAATTCAGTTAAATAGATCCGCTAGAGTGGGACGACATGCTATCCCATATGATTACATAGTCTAGTTGGTGAACATGACTATAATGTTAGACATGTTGTAGATTCAGTTATTTTTACAGAAGCTGTTTGTAGACCCAATGCGAATTTGTAATGGGATGCGATGACTGATGATATGCAAGCCATGAAGCCTAGTAAGGTATAGGAGCTAGTTGATTTGCAGCAGAACTGCAAACCTGTTAGTTGTCAATCAGCTTCAAGACCTAAAGGATTTTAGGATAAAATTTACAGGCTCACTCAGTTGCTAGAGGGTTCACTCAGTTGCCAAAGGGTTCACTCAAAGAGAAAGGTTTGAATTTAAGTAACCTTCTCTCCAATATCCTTAAAGGATACATTTTGAGTGATTATGACAATGGAAGCTTATGATGATATAGAGTTACATTAGATGCCTGTCAAAATCGCTCTCTTAAATAAATGGTGCAACCTGAAGGATTTCAAGATCTAAATCGAACTGACACGGTTTTTATGTTAAGCAAATCAATATATGGTTTACATCAAACCTCCGAAAGTGGTGCCTTATATTTAATGAGGTTTTGACTTTTATGGCTTTATAAAAAATAAAGTTAAAAAATGCTTGTATCATAAGGTTAGGGGGAGTAAAATTATCTTCCTATTATTGTATGTGGATAATATATTGTTCACATTGAATGACTTGACCATATTGAATAAGGTTAAGAAACTTTTGGCCATGTATTTCAATATGAAGGATCTTAGTGAAGCATATTTTGTCCTAAGTATGTAGATTTAATGGGATAGATCTCAACACCCATTAGGCCTCTCACAGAGTGTATATATTGAGCATATATTACAAAGATTTAATACGATTAATTGTAGACCTGTCATAAAACCTATCTCTCATAGTGAGAGATTATCTTTGGCATAGTATCCAAAGAATGAAGTAAAGAGAGAGGCTATGAGAAATGTTCTTAAAACTGGTACGGTTGATAGCCTGATGTGTGCTCGGGTAAGTACTAGGCTGGACATTGTATTTACTATTAGACTGTTTGGTCAATATCTGATTAACCCAGGTACAGACTATTGGAATGCAGTTAAGTGAGTGTTGAAATACTTAAAGGGAACTAAGGATTATATGTTGACATAGAGAAAAGTTAACAGTCTAAACCTCGTAGCGAATCTAGATTCAAATTTTAGCTGTGTCCGGATGATTGAAAGTCCACTTAAGGTTATATTTTTATGTTTACAGATGATATAATGTTTTAGAAGTGTGTCAAGTAGACATGAGTGATTTCCTTGACATGCAAAGTACATGCTATGGGACTACTACACATGCGATTTGACTCAAAAACTTGATTTCTGAGTTGTCTGTGGTTGATTTAGTAACTATACCCATTCGGTTGAACCGTGATAATCTTACTGCTATGTTTTTTAGTAACAACAAAGAATATCATAGGGACTTAGCATTTGGAGGTCAAATATTTGAACAAAAAGAAGTTGATACAAAAAAGGTGACATTAAGGTGGAGCATTTGAGGATTGAGGAAATGTTAGCTGATCTTTTAACTAAAGGACTTCGCCCACATGTGTTTGGAAGACAAGTATACAGTACGGGTTTTTTGAAGTTCTTAAACACTATTAGTTAGGGGGATCATTATATTTACTCTATATACATTTGTACATTTATACATTTTGATATCATAAATAGTCATAATACATGTGAAAGTTTTAAGATTTGTATCGATCTTAAGCATTTTAAAGTCATTGGGCATATATATAGAATGACCTTGAGCCTATGTCATTTAGACGCATACAATTTTATATAGATATCCATGAATTTTAATATGACATAGGGAGATATAAGTTATTAATCCCATAAAGATTCTCTAATGTAGCCTTGCATTAGGTTTAAGAACATAAAAGTTTTCTTTGATGATGTTTAACATATGGTGAGAGGAAACAAGTTTTCTCTAATACAATTTAACATTCGGTGAGAGAGAACATGATTTTTTTAATGTGGTTTTGTATATGCAGTTTAGTATAAAGCTTAGAGACATCAATACCTATAAACGAAGATAATTTAGTTTAGATTACATGTATCATCTTAGTTTATCACACTCCATTTTGCTATTCATGTTAGTGATGTATTAGATATACATGATTGTTTTAGATTTGTATCACACAAACATATGTATTTGATGCTTTTCAGTATCGAAAGCTTTACGAGACAGAATGATGAGCTTTTGATATCTTTGAATCAAATGTTTTGTTTTTAACTTAGTTGACTAATACAATAGCATAACTTAATCGAATTTTTAAACTGTTTAAAACTTGATTCATACCGAGAAATTAACTATTGTCCAAGGGGGAGAATATTGGATTTTTTTGACATTTCTTATAAAGTTGGACAACATTTAATTGCAATTTTGGTTTTTCAATAACTTATCAGTTAAGTTACATAAATTTGACATAGATAAAGATAATAAAAGTAGCTCAATAAATGATCTAAGTCAATGGGATGAAGTCCAAGAGGAAAATATATTCCAATCAGTATGGATCGGACCCATATCGAGCCTATGATAGGAAAATCTGATATAGATGTTATATAAAGAGGTTGTCTTTGCAGTTGCTTATGTCATTAGTGAAAGTAAAGTTATTCTGACCCATTAATAGGTTCATATTTTGAGAACATAGTAGAAAGATATTGTCTACGTTCCAATGAGCAGTTCTCTTAAAAGCGGCGATGAATTCACGCTCGTTTGGCTTTAGAAAGCTCGTTTGAATTTATGAAACTAAAATTAAGTATTTTCTTCATTTCTTCATTTATTTTCCTTTCACGTTTTACCAAGATATGTAACTAAGGTCCTATTATGTATTCCAGAACTTGTTTGTTTATATTATTCTTTATTGCTAAGAATAATTTCATGATAAAATAATTATAATTGGCCTTTTTCTTTCTTCGTATGTTATTATATGGCAATTGAATGGTCAATTGAATGACCTTTCTAGAATGGAGCCAAACATATCGCGAGAACATCAGTGAGACAGAGGGGATAGAATGATATGACATTAAATATTAAAACGACACGAGATATTGAAAGATCCAAAAAGTGAAAGCGACCGTACCAACGAAAGGAGGGGACCGACTGGACTTCTGTAGCGAATATTCACTGCATTTGAATTTTAAGTTTCGAATCCGCTCCACCGCTTTGGCATGTCCTATCATGTCACGCAATGATAAGTTGATAGCCACCGGTACATGCAAGCCTACGTATCAGATAGCCAAAACTGCTTTTCACTGATAGGACCATAGAGAAGGAAAGGCCTCTGTAGGGTCTGTACAACGCATCCAAGGTAGCGACCAATTCACTTCCGCTTCTTCTTCCTCTCTCTTCTTTATCTTCTTCTCTCTCCTTAACGCAGCCCCTGAAACCCTAGAACTCAAGCTCAGTTTGGGTTGTGATTGGGTCAAATTGAGCTCGTGTTGGGGGCTGAGCTCTGCTGATTTGAGCTTGATTGTGTGTGGCGGTTGTATGGTTTTTGTTATCGGAATCTCTGTATGCGCTTGGTTTTCGGTGCTGTGAGTCGTTGGTGTTTGGGATTGAAGAGCTGTATAGATGTCGTCTTTGAGCAGAGAATTGGTGTTCCTCATACTTCAATTCCTTGAAGAAGAGAAATTCAAGGAGTCTGTTCATAAGTAACCCTCTGTACCTTCTTGCACTGTGTCTATAGTTACATTTATATGTCGACGTGTATGTTTGTTCGCATGTGATTGTTTAGTCTTCTTTTTATGTGTAGCTGATTAAGCTTCAAACTTATTCGCCTTAGAGGAACTCCGATTTTGTAGAAGCAGACTTCTCGTGTTGGTTTATTTTGATGGTGGTTTCGGCTGTTTGTAAAAAGCTTGAAATTGTACAGGATGAGAATTTCGTGAGTTGTATTTTTCTTTAGATTGTGAAGGGATATTTAGGGAAATGGGAAGTTCTGAGGGGGGGATAGGAAGTTACGGGGGTTCTCTGTTTTAGGTGCTTGATGTTTCTCACGCGTGGAAATCTTACTTGCTCACATAATAGCTTTATACGCAGTTTTTATTGAGTTTATTGCTATGGGCTTGAGTATTGGTGCTCTTCGATATAATTTGGTTTAGATTGCAGGGTCTCAGAAAGATCTTGAATGGGAGCTTTTGCATGTTAGCCTTTAATTAATGTAGCTAAAGACGCATTAATGGTGGCATGTGAGGAGAGTTCAAGTATTCAACAGATTTGTTACACTATTAAAAGTTTCCATGTGGTTGAGTTGTGATGTGCTGAGCAGGCCCTTTTTCTTTGTCTCGCAAGAATATTTTGCACTACAAGAATGAAATTTGCTATTGTTAGTTATGTGGAATAACATGATGAAAACATTGCTCAAATGAAAATGAATTTCTTCCACAGGCTTGAGAAGGAATCAGGATTTTTCTTCAATATGAAGTATTTTGAGGAGAAAGTTCATGCTGGAGAGTGGGAAGAAGTCGAAAAGTACCTGTCTGGTTTCACCAAAGTTGATGACAATAGATACTCTATGAAAATATTCTTTGAAATCAGAAAGCAGAAGTATCTTGAAGCACTTGACCGGTATGTAGTTGATGTCGTTGGTATCAGTAGATAGATATAATTATTGAATCTAACTTAAAAAAGTTTTTATTTGTTGGTTATATTTGATTTCAGACAAGACAAAGGCAAGGCTGTTGAAATTTTAGTCGGCGATTTGAAAGTTTTTTCTACATTTAATGAAGAATTGTACAAAGAGATCACCCAACTTTTAACCCTTGGGAATTTCAGGTAGTTGTCATTTAGACGGTAATCTGTTTTTGATCAATTCAATTTCTGGTAAACTATGAGGCATGTCAGTAAATCCACTAATTGATAATCTATTCCTAATTCAGAAGATCTTCATGAATTGAGGTTGGGAAAGCTTCCAAAAAATGTCAATATGGAAAGCTTCTTGTTTTATAAACTATTAGAATTTATTTTACATATTTGATAAAATTCTTTACTTTTGATGAAAAATCAATGGAGAAAAGTGCATTAGATGGTGAGAATAATCATGATATTGCTCGCTTCGGACGTTACTTTTTTATCTTATGAATAGTACTGTATGACTTGTGTTTTGGTTCTGAGCACAGGGAAAATGAACAGCTTTCCAAGTATGGTGATACTAAAACTGCTCGTAGCATAATGCTGGTGGAGTTGAAAAAGCTTATTGAAGCTAATCCTCTTTTTCGTGATAAGCTTGTATTTCCTGTTCTGAAGTCATCAAGATTGAGGACTCTCATAAATCAAAGGTATGTTTATGTTTACTGATTAACAATCATCCATGATTTTGAGTTGATGTCTATATCATTGGTTTGAATTCTTTTTGGTACTGTGTACTTGTTTTATAATTTTTTTTTTTGAGAATTGTTTTATAATATTTACCAAGGAAGATACAGAAGTTATTCTATCTTAATCGGATGAATTGGTCTTTTTAATGAATGAAGTATTTATTTTATTATTATTATTGCACAGGGTCTTTGTTTAGAAGGGTCTTTGTTTAGAAGGGTCTTTGTTTATAATATCATTCCTGTTTTGTTCATTTAATGACTTATTCACACATGGCAACTCTGCTGTTGGTGGTGTCCTCTTTAAGTGCAGTGGTAATTGTATTTTTACCTCTTCTATAGTATGTGTACTAATTGATAGTGGGATGCTCTCTCTTTTATAAATCCCTCTGTATTTCTCTGTATGTTTTCTATGATTATGTTAAAAGTATTGGGTGTAGTTGTTGATTTTTAACATTCTTGTATGCATTAGTTGTATCCAATTATATTGTACTTCTTTAATGATGATTGCTGTTTTCTTTTTCCGACTACTTTTTCTTTACAGTTTGAACTGGCAGCACCAGCTTTGTAAGAACCCAAGGCCAAACCCAGACATCAAGACTTTATTCACTGATCATACATGTGCAACTCCAAATGGTCCTCTTGCTCCTGCTCCAGTCAATCTTCCTGTTGCTGCTGTTGCAAAGCCAGCTGCTGCTTATACATCTCTTGGGGGTCATGGCGTATGATATCTATTTCACATCTTTCTCAAGTCCATATTAATTTGCTGAACTTCAGTTTGACTTTACATGTTTTGCTTTTCATTTATTCGGAACAGCCATTTCCACCAACTGCAGCAACTGCCAATACTGGTGCATTAGCTGGTTGGATGGCAAATGCATCTGCTTCTTCCTCTGTGCAAGCTGCTGTTGTTACTGCATCATCCATTCCTGTTCCACAAAACCAAGGTTTGTGTTGTAATGCTGAATGTTGCTCAACTTTTAAGCAAAGGGGTTGTGTAGCTAATGAGCTTAGTAGTACGAAACTCCTAATTAGTTCTGTTGGTGAGCTATTGCTTGCTGCACATTTTTGGAACCCACCTAATGAAAAAAACTGATGTTTTACTTATCTGTTTGCTTGTCTAATTTCCTTGATTGACAATGGAGGGTGTTGATTATTTTGTTATAGGAAATATTAATTATTTTTATTTGGTCAATTGTGTTGTGGAGGTTTCTTAATAGCATTTTATTTCTCTAGTGTCAGTTCTAAAACGACCAAGAACACCACCAACTGCTCCAAACATGTCTGATTTTCAAAGTCCAGATCACGAGCAACTGGTGAAACGTCTACGGCCTGCTCAATCTGTCGAAGAGGTTATTTTCAATTACTGTTCCCTTAATTTAATTCTGGGACTTGTCATTATGCCATTTATAATGTGTTTATAGCTTATATGTAGCGTTTTTGCTGAAAACAGTTAGATTTAATCCTTCCTGTTTCAGGTTACTTACCCAACATCCCGACAGCAAGCTTCTCGGTCTCTGGAAGATCTGCCTAGGACAGTTGCCTTGACCATGCATCAAGGTTCAACTGTCATGAGCATGGATTTTCATCCTTCTCATCACACATTGCTTCTTGGTATAGTCTTAATCTTCTTATTGATGTTTGTTTTTGGTGAATAACTTTTTGAAGTTCACAGTGCAAATACTTTAAGTCAAACCTTCTGAGCATCCTTGACCATTGATTATGTTCTATATATCATTTGTTGAATAGTTGGTTCTGCCAACGGTGAAGTTACATTATGGGAACTTGGGATGCGAGAGAGGTTAGTTGCTAAGCCTTTCAAGGTTTGGGACATGACAACTTACACCCTACAATTTCAGGTAATTTTATGTGGGCGATCATTCTATGCATATGCCCTTTGAACTTATTTCTTCTATTCTTGTTTGGCCTTGTAATTTTAGTGTATGAACCTTGTCAGCGTGATTCATTAGGCTGTTAAACCTAAGGCTATATTTGGGTCAGTTATATACCGCTACTATAATTGATGATTTCAAGTGACCAAGTATCAAGATTTACCCTTGGAATTTCTTGCAGGCTTCTCATGTGAAGGATGCACCAATTTCTGTCAACCGTGTTACTTGGAGTCCAGATGGAAATTTTGTGGGTATGTAATAAGTTTCAAAAATGGGGAGTTACACATGCTCTTTAATATCTTATCTCTTTTCTTGGTTTTACTGCAGGGGCTGCATTTAGTAAACATCTGATTCACTTGTATGCTTATACTCGACCAAATGACTTGCAACAACATTTAGAGGTGTGTTGATATTGTGCTAGTTGTTTGAAGTAATAAAACATGTAGCCTCATGTTGATTTAGCTTGCTTTTTCATCACAGATTGATGCCCATGTTGGTGGTGTTAATGACTTGGCTTTTGCTCACCCAAACAAGCAACTATGCATTGTAACTTGTGGAGATGACAAACTAATAAAGGTAGGAGATATACACCAAAATACAAGATTGGCATAGTTGTTCCTACATTTTGTAATGAAAGAAGCTGAACAGGTGTGGGATTTAAATGGAAGGAGGCTGTTTAATTTTGAGGGTCATGAGGCACCAGTTTATTCTATCTGTCCACATCACAAAGAGATGATCCAGGTATTTCAACAATTAAGAAAGTGGCCTTTTTGTTCGTCATGCATCCCCTTTTAGTCTACAAACAAGAAATGCGAGTTAAAGCCAATATTTTCCTGTTGTTTATATATGTCTGTTAACAGTGCAAGTTCTCTTGCAACTATGCTTTATCTTTTCAAATAATTTATTGCTTTGGAGTAATAATGTATAGAGTGATCATTTATTTTTGAAATTTTCTGTGTCATAAATCTCTAGTAGGACTAGAACAGCAAATAGAACTTTGGTCTTGCCATTGTAGATCTGGGTTGCTTGCTGCTTTTATTGTTGTTAACTACGTTAGCTGTGGGGTGGTTGCAGTTCATATTTTCAACTGCAGTGGATGGTAAAATTAAAGCTTGGCTATATGATAATATTGGATCTAGAGTTGACTATGATGCTCCAGGCCATTGGTGCACTACAATGCTTTACAGCGCTGATGGTAGTAGGTATGATAAGTGAATTTAAAAATGGACCTTAAATCATTTATACTTTTTCTAAGTCCATTTTTTTAATTCTTTGATACCATTTCATCCAATTCCTTCAATTGAATTTTCCGTTGTCTATGATTCACTTTCTAAAATTTATTTTCTTCAGGTTGTTCTCTTGTGGGACAAGCAAAGAAGGGGAGTCATTCCTAGTTGAATGGAATGAAAGTGAAGGAGCAATAAAGAGGGATTATTCTGGATTTAGAAAGAAATCACCAGGTGGTGTTGTGCAATTTGACACAACACAAAATCACTTTCTGGCTGCAGGTGAAGATAGCCAGATAAAGTTTTGGGATATGGACAATGTTAATGTCCTGACAAGTACAGACGCAGAGGGTGGATTACCAGTAAGTTCACAGATCTTTCACAGAATTCTTTACTTTCAGGTCTAGATTCAGCTTGAACTGCTTAAATTTCAGATTAGGTATAGCTGTGTTTTTATGGTTTGGTTGCTAGAAATATAGTCTAAGATTTTATTGTTTAATGTGGCTGGAATTTAAGTTTGATATGGCTAGAATTTACGTGATGTTTGGTTCGAGGGAATAGCAATTCTATTCTTAACATATTCCTTCGTTATTATTAAACCTGTGTTTAGTTAGAAACAAAAACAAAATACCCATTCCTCAGGATTATGTATTCTTCAATTTTGAGGAATAGGTCAAACCAACTAATACCTATCTTTATCTAATCTACGAATCTCTAATCTTCTCCTACATCCAAACTTGTTACCTTCTTACAAATCTATCCTTCTTACACACAAGCCTCCCGAAACTTGTTTTTCTTCTTCAACATCTGAAACATTTGTATAATAATAATAATAATAATAGAAGAAAATTAATAATAATAATAAATTTAATAATAAAATAAAAATAAAAATAATTTATAAAATTAATAATAATAAGTAGAAAATTTATAATAATAATAACAATAATTAATAAGAATAAGAATAATAAAGTTAATAATAATAATAAGATAA
>JAOQMP010000006.1:22655958-22700146 GCA_027563575.1 Erythroxylum pedicellare
AATAGTGCCATTATCGATAGTCAACTACTATCATGATATGAAACTCATCATTCCCTTGAAGTAAATTCCTTTACTTACATGGAGATAAATCGCAACACTACAGTCTAAACCATAATCAAGCGACCAACAGGATTATTCAACTATGAATCCATTAATTTAGATTCTAATAATATACATATTTCCCATACATCTCTACGTATATGTATATTACTTACAAAAGAATCTTGGTACCTTTTGACTAACTATATAATGTTCACTCAAATAAAACCAAACTCTTTTTTTTATTAATAATAAATATTTTCATTACAAAACTGTAATTGAAGAAGATTAAGGTACATGTAAATACACTTGCTTTCTAGGGAACTATATTTATATAACTCCAATAGTTAGAGGGAGGGAAGTGAAAACTTAGGGTTCTAGGAGGTCGTATACAATTTTAAGAAGATTTAGTTCAACACACAGGCAACACAAGTGTGTAGTTGCCTCATGTTGCCTAATTTAGGGTTTAGTTTTTTTAAAGAACATGATGTGTTGACCTTTAACATAGGCATATTGGGCTAAATATGGGGTTGTTCAAAAAATGTGTTATAATAGGTTAAACATGATTTAGTACATGGATGTGTATCTACACCATGTTAAAAAAAGTAAAGATGACACAATACATAAACATGTTAGGCGTGAAACAACCATGTTGAAACTAAAATTAGAATACCTAAAAATCTACATGTCCATTAACATGGGCATGTATCTTTCTATAAAATTTTGTAAACAAAGGAGAAGAAGTCAGAATTCAACACGATCATCAATAAAGGCATATTCGTAGCCATGAATCTTTCTATTTCTCAAACAACTTACCTATTTTCATAACATGGGCATGGTGGTAACCATGTCACTTCTAACAATTTTTAGCAACATAGTCACCATCATAGGCATGTTAGTTCGTGTGTGTCTTTCTATAATGGTTGTTTTTATACTTAACAAGGGTGTGTGGGAGAACATGACTATCAGCATGGGTGAGTAAGTAACCTTTTGACTTAACTAAATTTACACTTTCTTTCACATATAAAAATATAAACAAAATACCCATGACATAAAGGACAAAAAAACACACATATAAACATAAATTAATGAAAATTTTTATATTAAACCACAATATTAACATAGATATAAATTGAACTACAAAAACTATCGATAAAAAAACAAAATGAAAATTAAATGGAATAAAATTACTAAGTAAACATGGGTTGCCTCCTAAGAAGCACTTATTTAACATCATTAGCTTAATGTTCCCACTTCAACTTAGCCTAGATCCATCACCAGAGTTTAAGTTTATCATTAGCCTAGATCGTATTTTATAGCATAAAAGGTATCATGCCAGGAGGATTAGAACAGTCACCACTAATTCTTGTAAACTTTTTTTAGGTAAACAATAAGATATTTTACTAAAGTTAAACTAAAAACAAAGAATTGAGAATTAAATAATGAAATAAGTAGTAGTGAACTGGTTAATCGATCAATGATGAAACCTAGGAATTACTTGTATCCTTATTTGTTTCACTTCCCTTCTTGATTTAATACTACTTAACCTTAGATATCCCATAATTATAATCACCCTCTCTCAAGATCTAATCAAGTAATCCTATTTAAAATAGATATAAATTGAATTATAACCTCTCAATTTAGTAAAACTCTTCCTAATTATGCAATTCATAAGTATTAAGCATGATCAAAATTAAACGTGGGGAAAAAGAGTATCTTAGAGATTGATAGTTTAGTTTCCCCATACTTGTTTAAAAAGTTTTAGGAAAAAATGATATGATCACGGAGGGAGAAAGAGACCCTAAGAAAGAGGCATTGAGGCGAGTCTTCTATAATAGTCCAACCTTCAGAGACGCCAAGGATGCTTATATTCAATGGCAAGGCTTAACAAGAATAGTACCAAAAGTTGAAAGATAAGAAGTTTGGAGCCAATCGGTACATTGACTGGGAAGCAGTAGAGTAGATTGGGTTAGCCCAACAAGTACGCGAGCTAGTGAAGATAGGAGCATGGTCCTAATTCTTTGAAATTGTGGAACCATCATATAGAGAGCTAACGCTAGACGTCCTTTCCACATTTTCTGTGGAAAAGGGATGTTATGATAGGGGTCACCCTAATACGGTGTACCTCTGTATGATAGGGGAGAGGCATCAAATGAGTATCACTTAGTTCTCTATCACCATAGGATTGTATGATCGGGAGTATATGGAGACACCAAAATATTGAGAATTATGGATGGATTTTCCATGCGGGTTATCTCCGTAACACATGTGGAGCAGTCTTAGCACAAAAGATGACTATAATCTGTGCATGTCAAAGGCCTTAACATTATGCAATCTAGTAGTTAGATACATTTATGGTATTTTGAGCCATACTTTGAGTGGTCAAGGTGACAACTGCGGAGTCGTTGGCAATATAGATGTCTTTTACATCTAGAGTATGAGCAATAGGAACCTATACATCTAGCACATGTGCTTGTTAAATTTATCTGGCACTATAATAAGGACAAGAAGGTCGAAACTATTTATGTTAGACCTTATACGACCCAGTTGGCAAGAGAATTGGGTATTTTGGATTAGTTACTACTAATGTGGAAGATGACATGTGTGTGGTTTATCGATACCGTATAAACTTGTTAAGGAGCTCGATAAGCCATCAATATTGGGACCAGTTGACTATAACTCAGTTGGAGAGATAATAGGTGGAACTTATGATGCGGATGAGTAGGCTCAAGACTTTAATAGCATGGATGAAAGAGTTGATGGAATCAACAACGAGTCATCTGGGCATTGCTTTTTAGGCTTCATCATCCCGTGAAGATACCTTATCTACAGTCCCTCGATTTAGCCAAAAGCATCACCAGGAGCACCCATCCTCATCAAATCAGCTAGGATCATATGATGTCTGAGATGTATAAAATTGTATATTCTTTCTTTCTATTTCTCTTTTATATTTATTTCTTATTTTCTTTCTATTAGTTATTTTGTTTGCTAAATTCATATTTAATGATGCTCTTTATTTTTGTTTTCAATTGTTTTATTTGATTTCTTTTGTTCTTTTTATCCCTTTTTTCATATTTTGCAAGGATGTAGTTAAACATTAGATGGATGTGAGATAAACAAAATCATCAAAATCAGGAAAGTACCTCTCATTTTCATATATGTTTGTATTGTGTACATTGAGGGCAATGTACAACCTTAAAGTGTGGGGATAGTTTAATGAAAATTTAATGATTTCTTCAAGCTTATTATAATCTTGATTATGAATTTTATTAACTAATATTCTGAATTGATTGAAATATGTTCATCAATACTATGTTTCATTATTGAATATTGATTGGATTGGTATACAAAAGGATGATGGTTAGAATAAAATAACTTTTATAAGTAAAATTTTTAGAAACCATTGAGATGATAAAGTTGAATGAAATTGCATAATATTTACAATCATATACCTTTTGACTTCGTGAGCTTTTGAGCCTAGGAGCACAATTTCAAAAATTTTAAAGCTCTTTTTCTTTCTTTAGTGTGTGTTTTCAATGTGTGGTAGGATGATTCTGGAGCTTGATTTTATTATGCATATTGAGACCATATTTGTTAAACATTAAGCTGATGAAGGCACTTAGATGAAACAATTTGTTTAAGCCTAACCTTTATTGTTTTGAACCTTCAAGGTTATTTATGTTGCGTTCTACTTAACATTACCTAAACGTGTCACTCGTAACTATGCAAGGTTGTTGTAATATATGATGGACACCCCAAGGTCGTCTCATACGGAAGTTGTTAATTGTAATAACTTGATTAAAAACAAGAAATCAAAGAATCAAATTTAAGAAGGTATAGAGGTTGTGAAATTATGAATTTAAACAAAAAGAATGAATTGTACTAAATTGATATAGACCTTTCAGAGGTAACCTAGGGTTTACATTTTGATCTAATTTCATGCCTAAATTCTTAAACTTCTATTAACATAATCTGAAGCTTTATTCTCTCTTCAATCAAATTAGTGACTACTAATTTAATAGTTCTCACATTAATAAACTAACAATTACTATGCGTTTAAAGTTACAAATTTGGCATCCCTAGAAGTTATATTTCTAATTCATTCTTAATGTAATTGATTGTTCAATTCCAATATCAAGTTTGATTTTTCAATTCTTAACTCAATATCTTAAGATTAATAGGTGGCCAATATATTAACCTAGCATTCAACACAACACAATCAATCCATGCAAGATATATATTAATGGGAATCATCAAATCAAGACATTCAATTAAATCTGGATGCAAACCTTAGGTAAGAATAATTTAGCTCATTATCAAAGTGAAAATAATGCTTATATCAATTAAATTAAAACCAATAAATTCCATTGTATCTAAGAAGAAATTGAAATAAAAAAATCTATAAATCCAAAAGAATAAAGAACAAAAGAACCCTTATATGATGTATGGGAGTGAAATTCTCGTTTGTTTTCACCAACTCTCAATCAATGTTGATGAAAAAACTCCATTGATTCTCCCTCCACAACAATCTTTTTGTCTTGATACTTCTCTCCTTTTTTTAACCCATCATATTTAGGTGTGATCTCTCCGCATAAGTTGTAGCTTCACCTCTTTGATTTCCAACGGATCCTCCTTTGCTTAAAACAAAGCTCTGTAGCTAAATTTATAGGCCAAAAACTAAGGGGAGGTCAGACTGGGCAAGGAAACATTTCGTATCTCATTCTTAGCCCTTGTAGCCCCTCAAAATAGCACGTTTAAGCCTTAAGTTTTACATAGGATTATGGCCTATGATGTTCATTTAGATCTTATATGTCTATGTAAAGCTCTAGTGGCAAGGCCATTAATTTGGCTAAAATAAGCATTACTTTGAGCAAATGGTTGCTAGTCTAAACGACTTCATATAGCTACACATCTGGGCTTCCTTAAAATCTTGAGATGTCCTCTAATTATTTTCCTCCCTTTTTAAAATCTTCTCCTCAAGTCTTTAAAGCTCAACAAAAACAGAAACACCTAGCAACAATCTTAACCAAACATATTAGAAAATACTAAAAATTGACCAAACACTATCTGAAACCTAACACAAAATGCATTATAACAACTACCCCACACTTAATGCTTTGCTTGTCCCCAGAAAAGTTAAAGGAAAACAAAAACAAACAAGAAAGAATTTTATCAAGTTTAAAAATTATCAGATAAAATCAAGACGAAACTTTCAATAATTTTGACAATTATTCTTAATTCAAACAAAATTTATGCCAACACAATCTAATAGCACATCCATGCATACCTAAAAATGTCACTTCCTCACAACATCTCTCAAGTGTTTGTTCATGGAAGTGTTTACATTCAATGAAATTATATCTCTATAAGCTTGCTTATTAATCAAATCTTCATCACTTAACCACAATCAGGCACCAATTAGAAGGTCTTTTCATTTGGTTATAATGGGGCTAGGGTAAAGATATATTGTTTAGGAAAGTGAGTTATTAAGTATAAGAACAATTATAAGAATCAAGCAATTAAGCATAGCTAGTGCTTCACAAATCCCAAAACACAATTTTTTTCCAAACATCTCCACCCTTTTTCTATAGTACACTTTAATTTAACTATCATGTACCTCTCATATTATTTTTTTTCTTTATTTAATTTTTCTTTTTTTAAAACAATTTTTTTGCAAAACCATAACTAAGCTCATTGTCACTTGGCCGTGTGGAACAACAACTTTTTTTATTACTTTTTTATTTAACAAGAAAAGACCACAATTGTAAAAAAGGTATCTCTATTCAAAAGAAATTTTAACCCCAAAGAACATGGTTAACCAAATTAACCCTACACTTTAATTTACTTAATGACACAATCACTAAATTCCTCAAATGCTCTTGTTCCTAATGGAAGGTCAAACACATTAAAAGAAAATGATAAAACCATTTATGGCTCATAATATTGTGTAAAAGAAAGAACATAGGAAAAAGGCTCAAAATTGGCTCACTAAAGATGTATAAAAGGTTGGCCTTTAAGTTAAAGGGTTAATCCTAGTTGTCTTAATCATTTTGATGCTCGATCATAATTTTAATGTGATCTTAAAATGCATACCTAAGCATGTTTTACCAATATAACAATCAAGAATGTTCACTTAGAAGAATAACCTTTTGAAATTCAATCTTAAAGGCTCAAATTCTCACCAATTGTTTAAAGTAATATAAAATAATGACCTTCAAAATTGACAATTAGTACTCATTCCATCCAATTCTCAAACTCTTACTTCAAAAATTTTAAGGCCATCTATCAAGAATCTGATTAAAAACAATAAAGCATTAGACGATCCAAAAATTAAATAGTTTTAAAAATAAGAAAACAAAACCTTGTAAACATTAAACAAAACAAGTTGAAAGTGAAACCCGTATCCCTCACTTTAAAATCACATTATCCTTAATCTGATCATGTATAGATAGAAAAGGAAATAACGATAGTTAAGCAAAACTTGATTTCCATTGTTATATAGTTCGATACAAAGCCTTACTTCCAATTGTCTTGCCACAAACACATAAAGGTAGGGCAAAGTTAGGGTAGGGTTTTTTTGAGGTACACGACAATAATAGAGTGGGACATGATCAAGTATATGGGCTTTGATCTCGTGTTTAGTTAAAGGAATTTATAAAGCATGACCAAGGTGGGTAGGGGCATGGCCAAGGTAACTCCTCGTGTTTGCCTCTACCAAATACAATAAAACTCTCTTTAACAAATCAAAGAACATTTTCTACATCAAATTTACTCAAAATTATATTAAAATAAACATTGAAACTAAATTCAAAATTTGAAACAAAATAATTAAAAGAATTACAAACCAATAGTTTGCCTCCTATTAAGCATTTCTTTAACGTTATATTAGCTAGACTTGGTCGCATCAAACATCAGAAATGAGAAAACTTTCGATGACTTTGTCTCCTCAAAATTCCTTCAAGTAAGGTTTTACTTTTTGGGCATTAACATTTAATGTTTCATTTGTCTTTAATTTTAAGAGTGCTACCATCAGTACAGAAGGACTTGGATGATTTGATTTAGTCCACTCCACCAGGACTTCAATTTCTTAGGGAATAACCTTATCATTGAATTGAACAAAAACGCTTTCATTATAGGTCTAAAGGCTCTTCAAAGGATCATTCTATTATGCATAGCCTTAGTTTAATCTTTGTAAATCTTTGAACTTTCATAGGCTTCATTTCAAAGCTCATTAAGCTCTGAAATCTACAACATTCTTTGGCTGTTTGCTTTGTCTAAACTCATATTTGTAACCTTGATTGCCCAATAAGCTTTGTGCTCCAATTCCATCAATAAGTGGTATGACTTCCCACACTAACCGATATGGGCTCATCCTAAAAAAAGTTTCGAAAGTCATTCGGTAGGCCTAAAATGCCTCATGAAGACAATTTATCCAATCTTTTCTTGATGTGCTCACCATCTTTTCTAGGATTCCTTTAATTTTTTGTTGGTGATTTCAACTTGTCCAGAAGTTTGTGGATGATATGGGGTTCCCACCTTGTGTTGGATTCCCAACTCATCAATTTTTTGAGCCAATTGTTACAAAAATGGCTTCCGCCATCACTTACAATACCCTTGGGTATCCCATATTTGCTTAGAATATATTCCTTCAAAAAATTCAAAACAATGTTAGCATTATTTGTCCTAGTGGGGATGGCCTCCACTCACTTGGACCTATAATCAACTAATAGTAGTATATATTCAAAGTCAAAAGATTTTGGCAAAGGCCCCATAAAATTAATACCGCAAACATAAAAAATCTTTACCACAATAAAGTTAGTAAGAGGCATTTCATTTATTTTGCTTATATTGCCAACCCTTTGGCATTTATCATATCTAACGCAATAATTTTAAGCATCTCTAAAAAGGGAAGGCAAATACAAACCATTTTGAAGAATCTTCTTGGTAATTTTCTTACCTCCAAAATGTCATCCACAATACATATTGTGGAAAAATTGTAGCACTTGCAATTGCTCCTCCTCTGGAACACATCTATGATTGATTTCATCCTTGTAAATGCTTAACAAATAAGGCTCGTCCTAAAAATGGTACTTGTAAGAATGTAGAAATCTTTTCTTTTCCTGAAATTTCATGTCAGTTCTCAAGATACCATAATTAAGATCGTTGTTAGCATTATCGACATACAATGGGACTTGTGAAACCACAAATAAATTGTCATGAGGAAATCATTCAAAACCATTATGAGGTAGAGTATGTGCATTATCATTATTAGGGTGTAACTGAGAAAGGTGACCAACTACTAAATTCTCACTACCTTTCTTATCCCTAATTTCCATATCAAACTCTTGCAATATTAAAACCAACCTAATGAGTCTAGGTATAACTTATGGTTTATTCAAAAGATATTTTAAAGCAGTATGATCTAAAAACACAATTACCTTAGAACCTATCAAATATGATCTAAATTTATCATATGCAAAAACCACAATTATCATTTCTTTCCCAATGGTTGTGTAATTCACTCGTGTACCATTCAAAGACAAACTCGTATAATAAATCACATGCAAGAGATTGTTAATTCTCTGCCAAGAATGACTCCAATGGTATAGTTTGAAGCATCACAGATAATCTCGAAGGACAAATTCCAATCAAGTGCAACAATTATAGGGGCAGAAATTAAATTTTCTTTTAAAATATTAAACGCCTTAAGGCACTCATCACTAAACATGAATACGACATCATTACCAAAAAAATTACACAGAGGATGAGAGATTTTTTTAAAATCTTTTATGGACTTCCTGTAAATTCCAACATGCCCAAAAAAACTTCTAATACCCTTAACCGATGTTGGAGGTGGAAAACTAGCAATTAGAACAAATTTGGATTCATCCACCTCTATGCCCTTATGTAATATTACATGTCCCAAAACAATGCCATGATATACCATAAAATGACTCTTTTCCCAACTTAATGTTAAATTGCATTCAATACATCACTCAAGCACAATAGTCAATTTATTCAAACAGCCATCAAAGGAATTACCAAAAACAAAGAAATCGTCTATAAATACCTCAATGAATCTGTCGACCATGTCTAAAAAATAGATAACATACATCTCTGAAATGTACCAGGTGCATTTCAAATCCTAAATGGCATCCTCTAGAAAGCATATGTCCCGAACGGACATGTTAAGGTCGTTTTAGGTTGATCCTGCAATGCTATAGGAACTTGATAATAACCTAAAAGACCATTAAGAAAATAATAGAAAGCATGGACAAATAATCTATCTAGCATTTGGTCAATAAATAGTAAAGGAAAATGACCTTTCTTGGTCACATTGTTCAACTTTCTATAGTATATACACATTCTCTAACTTGTTTGAGTGCGTATCGATACCAGCTTAGCTTTCTCATTTTGTACTATAGTTATGTTTGTTTTCTTAGTTACCAAATGCACAAGACTAACCCACTCACTATTTGTTATAGGGTGGACCACCCCCTCATCGAGGAGCTTAAGAACCTCCTTCTTAGTTGCCTCACTCATGTTTTGGTTAAGCCTCCTTTGGGGCTCTCTGACTAACTTAGCCCCCTCTTCTAAGATTATTCTATGCATGCCTATAGAGGGACTAATTCCCTTTATATCACTTAACCCTTAACCAATGACTTTCTTAAGTTTTTCAGTTCCCTCATAACTTTCCTTTCCTCCTCACTATTAAGAGAAGTAGAAATATTCGTTGGGTGTGTTGTTAGAGAAGTACTCTAAAGGCAATTTCCTTTAGTACTTATTGTAAAAATATTTATGATTAATAAAAGAAAATTTCGTTAATTTGATCTTCATCTTCTTTATGAATTGATAATGATCTTAAATTAAATTAATGAAGTCCTTGATACATTACATAGCATGAAGGAAATCATGATAAGATCATGATAATGAGATTCATATAATGTGTAATTATGTTAGTATCTAAATTATCCATAGTCATAGGATTAATGAAACTGAACAATATTAATCTAAATAGACTAGCACATGTTATACCCCTTGACTTGATTAAGTAGTGGATCTCATAAGCTATAAGCATGAGTTGTTTAGAGTTAACATATGGATGCTTACTAAGAGTAGTAAGTATATTGGGTGATCTTCCATAAGACAATCATATGGGCAATTTATTCTAGTGCCAATGATAGTCTCATTATAGCGGTGGTGTAAATATCCTTAGAATTGAGGTGATTAAGGATATCTTACATACTGATCCTAGACTTTGACTCCATTCATCATTGTCTCTTAGAGGTTGCTCATAGAGTGGTGATTGGGTATAACTTGAGGTATTTGAAGGTAATTGAGTAGACAAGAAAGCATTCACCACTCTTAATAGAAGGAGATGATACCTATGGCCTCTTGTTAGGGTCATTACTTGGGAATCTATGGCTAAAGTGGAAATGTCATAAAGATAGTCTTCAGTGACATATCTAATTAAGTAATGAGCCTTGGGGATAAGAGCTAACATCATTTGGGCTAAATGTGATGTAGTTAGTCTAATGGAAGTTGACATTTTAACCATGCTCTGAATCAAGTGGGGTATAGATAGTGAAAAGATGAATTGCACGGGAACATTGTCTATCGTAGGGTTCGTAGTCAAACCACTGACTTTTCGGTCAATTGGGGGTTATAATATGTTTCTAGATACTGCTCACAACTTGCTTAAATTAAGTGTTAATTTAAATGGACATCATAACTAGGAACCTAACGAGTCACACGAATTAGAGATGTGAAGAATAAGTAAAATGGGTTTGGATAGTGATCCAAGATATGAGAGAATGTTTCAGGATTGTATCACGATATGATCGTGGTAAGAATCATTGTAAAGGAATGAAAGAAAGCAAGTGTTACATGGTTGCTAGCATGGAAACTTTCCAGATTTCTAATAAATGTTTCAAGCCAAATTAAGTGGCATTCATGGCCACTTATTTCCCATTGTTCCTCCATTTTTTATAGGGGTTAGAGGAGGCCAAAAGTTAGTAAAAACTCACTTATTTTCATGCATAATATTAAAACAAAACTACTAAGAAATGTGAAGAGTTCATCTTACACACATTTATTCTCTAAACTATTCTCTCAGGAAGATACATCAAAGCTAGCAATTTGTGTCTGTTCTAACTATTCTTCCTAAAAGATTTCAGGCTTTTCTCTTCATATGGATATCATTAGAGACATCTTTGTTTGGTCATTATGGTTTACAAAAACCCAAAGAGGGAAAGACAATGAAGAACGAAGGAGTTTGTAAGGCATATATCTTAAGTTCATTTTTTTTTCTAATGGCACATGTTTGATTCTGTGTTTTCTGGGTTTCAATTTATTTTCTACTACGTATTTTTTGATATGTGATGTATAATCAAAACCTAACATGTGTGTTGTTCTCCTTAGGGAAAACATATTTCAAGTGTTTTGGGAGCTCTTTTAGTTCTACTGATTTTGATTGATTAGCTTCTCCTTTAACCTCTTCTTCTTCCTCAACAATCTCAGGATTTCTCTCTCTATTCCCATGATACAAAAACAATTTGCACTTCTCAATTTCCAAATCTGAAATTTCAACCGGCCTGCCTAAATTCAAGGCAAGTTCAAGCTTGTCGTCACTACTTTCCTTTAAGAAAACATCTCTAACAGCAAGATCAATACAATTAATAAATAAGCAATTTTCATACACAATAGTAGAGGGAATAGGGGAAGTATTAAAAATTGAAAACTCCATAATTTGTCCTTAAACAATCATGGTTAATTTTCCAATTTTAACATCTATCAAAGTGTTAGTAGGGGCCATGAAAGGGGTTCCTAACAAAATAGTATGCTCAGTATCCCTAGCAATTTCTTCCCCCATATCAAGGACTATAAAGTCTACATGAACTATTAACTCCTTAACTTGTACTAACACATTTTCAATTGTTCCCTTTGGGAATCTAAGAGTTTGATTTGCCAATTACAAGTGATTTAATTTCCCTAAGATCTAATTGTAAATAAACAGAATAGGGCATCAAATTAATACTAGCCCCTAAATCACACATGCCAGTTGTTTCCTTCGTATTCCTTATAGAGATGTTAATTAGAAAACTACCAGGATCCTTTAGTTTGGGAGATAACTTATGTTGAAAAACAACACTTGCTACCTTTGAAACCATCATCTTTTCATTTGGCACATACATTTTCTTTTTAGTGTTCAAATATTTGAAAAACTTGACATAGGCCAACATGTTTTTAACCACCTCAAGTAAGGGAAGATTTATACTTACCTTGATGATCATATTGTAGATTTTAGAAATTTTCTTGGCATGCTTTTCACCTTTCAATCTGCTCAAGAAAAGGAATTGGTTGCATGTATGGGTTAAAAGACTTATGTAACTTTTGGGAAGTTGAAGCTTTTAGATTCTCCTCCTCTAGTGGTGTTGTGACAGCTTGTTCCTTCTCACCATCTTCTTCTTGCTCTATTTCTGTATTTACAACATTATTAACCTTGTTATCTATTACCTTACCACTTACGCAAGAGTGTAATTGCTTTAGCCTACTTTAGTTGGATTAGAAACTTTCCCTTTTATTTGGCTTGATTGGCAATTGCTTCACTTAGGTTTCCACTTTTTCTTTGATGCCTCCAATGAATCAAACCTCTTGTTGTTTACCTCTTAATTTTACGTGCTAATTTAAATGAAGGCATTCAAACTTTCCTTCAATGATGAATTATTTTATTATTCTTGGTTAGAAGATTGACCTTGGAATTGAGGCTCCCTTTGGTAAGATTGAAATGTTTATTGAGGGTGATTAGGTTGTTGATTCCTCTACTAGAAATTAGGATGATTCCTTCAACAGAGGTTGTAAGTGTTGGAAAAAGGTTCATTCCTCTCCATTTGTCAAAATTCATTAAGGGCATTCATTTATTAACACCCTTTTTTTGTATATATCAAAGCTCGATGGGCACATATTAGCACCATGCCCATCATGCCACATACAACACGTAAATCTTAGTTTGACATAGGGGTGATCCCTTTGACATTCAGTATCTTCACCTGCTTGGTCAACTCATCTATTTGCATAGCCATCTTAAAAATGGAGCTTAACTCATGAACTCCTTGGCATCTTCCCTTGACACTCTTCTATTAAGATTTTGCATCCAACATGTCAAATAATTGGTAGGTCTCGTTAGTTGTATTTTCTCCCATAGCTTGTCCAGCTGCATTATCCACTATATGCTAGCTCTGCTATGTGAGCCTATCATAAAAGAGTTGATTGAGAAGCTATTATGGATAATGATGGTAAGGGCACTAGAATAACAGGGATTTGAAGTGATCCCATGCATCATGGAATGGTTCACCATCCATTTGAGTAAATGTTACAATGTTTCCCCAGAGCTCCTTAGTTTTCTGATGTGAGTAGAACTTGCTCATGCATTTATTATAAACCTCTGTCTATGATGTCAAAGAATTATTTGATAGGATCATCAACCATCCTTTGGGCTTATCCTTTAAGGTATAAGGCAAGCACCTCATCTTCAGCTTGTTTATTGACAACCCTTGCAATGGAAATGTGTGGAGCATGGAGTAGAAATCACAAATGAAGTTAAGAGGATCTTTATTTTGTAATCCATGAAAAAAATGACAACATGTTGTAGTGAGTACTCTTCAACTTATAGTTTCTCACTGCATTACTCATTCGTATGCAAGAAGTTGTTGTCCTAATGATTGGTCAAGCATATTCCTTCTTATGTTGTGCTACTTCGTCAACCATGATTGCTCCTTCTATTTCTTCTTCAAATTACTCTTCTTCCAATCCTAAGTTTAAGTCCTCTTCCACTCCTTCTCGATTTCTTTCTTTTCTTGGTAGTTAGTAAGAGTCCTCATCGATAATAGAGTCAAAAACTTGTTGCTTTCTACTTAACACTTCATAAAAGCGTCACCTGCAAGTATACAAGGTTACTATAGTATATAATGGATGCCCTAAGGTCATCTCATAAGGAAATTGTTAATTGTAATAACTCGATTAAAAGCAAGAAATTAAAGAATCAATTTAATAAGGTATAGAGGTTGTGAAACTATGAAATTAAACAAAAAGAATGAATTGCATATAATTGATATAAACCTTTAAAACATAACCTAGTGTTTACACTTCAATCCAATTTCACCCTTAAATTCTTAAACTTCCCATTAATATAATCTCCAAGTTTATTCTCTCTTCAATCGAATTAGCAACTATCAATTTAATAGTTCTCACATTAATAAACTAACAATTACTAACCGTTCGAAGTTACAAATTAAACAATCAATGGAACTTATATTTCTAATTCATTCTTACGATAATTGATTGTTTAGTTCCAATATCAAGTTTTATCTTTCGATTCTTCACTCAATATCTTAAGACTAATAGGTGGCCAATCTATTAAAGTAGCATTCAACATAACACAATCAATCTATGCAAGATATATATCAATGGTAATTATCAAATCAAGAAATTCAATTAAATCTAGATGCAAACCCTAGGTAAGAATAATTTAGTTCATAATCAAAGAGAAAATAATATTCATAACAATTGAATTCAAACCAATAAATTCCATTATATCAAGAAAAAACTGAAATAAGAAAAATCTGCAAACCTAAAAGAATAGAGAACAAAAGAATCCTTAAATGATGATTAGGAGTGAAACTCTCATTCACTTTTTCCAGCTCTCAATCAATGTTGATGACAAAACTCTATTGATTCTCCCTCTGCAGCACTCTTTCTGTCTTGATACTTCTCTCCTCTTTATGACGTTTATTTTGTCCTTTTTAGTAACACTATCTTCATAAAAATTGTAGCTCCGCCTCCTGTTTTCAATGGATTCTCTTTCGCTTGTAACAATGCCCTATAGCTAAAGTTATTAGCCAAAAACCAAAGGAAGGTCAGATTAGGACAGGATAGATTTTATATCTCATTCTCAGCCTTTTTAGCCCCTTAAGACATCACTTTTGGACCTCAAGTTTCACATAGGAATTATAACCTAGGATATTGACTTTAATTTGAGCTTTTGAATCACCTCATTTGGATCTCATAAGCCTATGATAATTCCATGTAAATCTTCAGTGGTAAGGTGTTGAATGCAAACTAAACTACTAGTTTTACACTTAAAATTGCAAATATACAAGTTGTAACTTCTAGTAAAAAGTGGATATCGATCCCAGAAGGATTGTGCTTAGGCACTACTTAATTCAGGTTGTTCTCTGTTTAAGAAACCAATTCAATCAAATTTAAATAGATAAATAAAAAAACAAAGTAAAGGTACAAGAAAACAACGCAACCTAAACCAAAATTGTAAACTAAAACTTGGAGAAAATCAAGATTAAGAATTAGGACTTGTCATTATCCCTATTTGCTCCCCTCTAGTTAATTGATTCAATTTATGCATGGCCCAAGATTTCCTAAAATTTTAGCTACCCTCTCTCAAGGTGTAACTAAATGTCACTATTTAAATAAATTCGGATTAACTTTGGGATCTATCGATGTACAAAGCTTTTCGTAAACGTTTAATTATATATAAAGCTATCCTATAGGTAGTGTATCAATTTATTGAAATCTCTTCCTAATAAATTGATAACTTGTTATTTATAGGTCTATTAAATGTCAACTCTCATTCACAGATTACCAAACTCACTCTCTCGATTTGCTGTAAGATTTAAGCTCAATAAATAACACAGACATTTTTATTACTAAATCAACAACTGTAGGTTCACAAATAGTTTAAACATTAAGCCCTAAAAAATTATTTTAACCAATCATAATGTCATTAACATCCCCAATAACGAAACAATATATGATAATATGCAAAAAGAGAAAAAAATGAAATAATAACTAGACGGGGCGAGGTCCTCCTCTGCTTTGCCCGAATCTAAACAATTTGGATGACAGAATGCTCTTTGCTTAATTGGGAATGAAAATGTTGATTCTCCACCTATCTCTAGACTCTTAATCTGTCTTTTAGGTCCCAGCAGCTAGTTTCCACCACTCCTTTCAGCCTTAGGGATTTTTTTCAATTATATATCATAAAATCCTTAAAAAAAAAAGTGAAACCTGCATGACTCCTTGGTCTAAGCATCCCACAATCGTGGCAATTATCCTTATGATTCCCATGATTGTGGGTTAATGTGATAGAAACTTTCTAGATAGATTTCCCACAATCGTGGGAAATATGCCCTTTCCTATAGTCGTCCTACTTCTCTTCTCTTCTTTTAGTCCCTAACTCAATCACAAAGGTGTCTAGCCTCCATTCCTACACCAAAATGATCAATTCTTACCTTAAGACAACATCAAACATAAAATAACAACCATAAAGATCAAACTAAATGAAATCACACAAAACAAGTCCCTAAACATAATAATACTAACCTATTATGTAAGAAACACATGCCAAATACTTAGAAAAACACACACTAATGCATAACTATCAACTTCCCCACACTTAAATATTTGTTTGTCCTCAAGCAAAATCAAACACAACTAGTGAATTCTATTCATTTTCATAAAGATCAAATCATGCAATCCCTTAAAGTTTGGCCAACTCAAATATCAAGCTATTACACCTATCATTACTACTTTTCATTATTGTACATAAGCAACTCAATTTATGGCACCATCACTCAAAGATAATTATAAACACACAATGAATCTTCCTAATGGTTTCACTCATTTCTCTCAAGTGTTTGATGGTTAGTGTTTCACTTAAGCTCCTTATAGGAAACTACATTACCATAAGCTTGCTAAACACTAATTCTCCTCTACAATGATTACATGCATAAACAGATCAAAAGAACTTGTTTTGGGTTGTAATGTGGTAAGGGTTAAGGTGGGTCAAAAAGGGTAAAGGATCTAACACAAGCATTCATAAAGTAATAAGTGAACAAAGGGATAACAAAATATATTTTTGAGATACAAATGAAAATAAACTACTACTCTGCACTTATTTATGCTACCAAAATGTTCTTCCTTTTTCTTTTCTTTTCCTCTTTTTTTCTTTTTTTAATAATTGAAGAAACAATAAACAAAATAGAAACTAAATACAAAGTGATCCAAGAGTAGAAGTATCACTTAACTCTTCTCAGAAAAAATTATAGAAAAAATCCTAAACTAATGCACCACTTAATAATCTACTAAACTTGTGAATGGGTAGGCTAATAGGGTTTCGAGTTTTAAAATATAGGGTGTTTTCAAGTAAAAAAAGGGTTAAGGCTCAACGGGGGTAACAAGGGATAATAGAAAGGCATGTCATTTAAGCCCAGGTTTATCATAAAAAAGGGACTTAATCATCTCTATTAAGCATGCATCCAGTAGACTCAAATCGATTTAAAGTAAGTTCTGAAGGTAGTAACCTAAGGAAGCATCACACAATTAAAGAAATAAAATGACTATAGATGGAGTCATATAGGCTTCATCCTCACATTGGAACAAATGAAAATTCATTATGCATCTCTATACTACCTCATTGTTCAAGTGTCAAATTTTGAGTAAGCTTATACAACCAATTACTTTTCATCACTCAATATAATTCACTCTTTA
The DNA here is from genome assembly GCA_027563575.1 of Erythroxylum pedicellare. NCBI lineage: Eukaryota > Viridiplantae > Streptophyta > Magnoliopsida > Malpighiales > Erythroxylaceae > Erythroxylum > Erythroxylum pedicellare. The sequence continues at coordinate 22,673,560 of JAOQMP010000006.1, forward strand.
CTCAAGTAGCCTAATCTGAGTTCAAGTATGCATTTAATCTCATTCCAACTAGCATGATAGAATCTTTTGGCAAAACACATCAAAATGATTCAAGTGTGGTTCCATTGCTTAACACAAAACAACATAAAACAACAACCTAATATGTCTAAAACATGCATCCTAATTAATAAAATGTAAATAGTAAATAAAACAAACTAAAACAATGCAATTGACAAAGCAAATGTCACCTCCCCATACTTAGACAACACATTGTCCTTAATGTGACAAGGTAACCATAAAAGGAAATCAAGACATCAAACACAACATCAACCAAGCAAACAAATAACACAACTAATAAACTAAATAAAACAATATAAAAAGTGAAGGGTAAGAAGGCTTATGGAGATTACGGTGGAGAAGGCATAGGAGATGAGACTTCAATGTTCTTCGCCTAGATGAACTTGAGAAATTTCTTCTTGATGTACCGTTGATCCTTATGTACTTGTTGCATTTGGTTGCCAAGCTCACTAATTTGCAGCGTCATTTATTGATGAATTGCAACCATTTGGTTAAGAATTTGTTGAAACCTATCAACATTGATTGCTACTGTTGGTTCCTACTCAACTGCTTCTTCTTGGGGATCTGAGGGTGCCTAAGAGGTGGATGGTTGAGAAGTGGCTGCATTCTTTCCCTTCCTGTTCTTAACAGTAATAAATTTTAAAGCATCTTAAATACGATACATCAAACACATCAGGGTTAGCAGTGCACACACTATCCACATCAAAATTGTAAAACGAAGCCAAAGAAGCAATAATGTACGCCATTCCAAATTCTAAGCTTGTCTTATTAATGTAACTCACAATATACCTAAAAATGCAATACGATGTATTTACGTTAACTTTGCGATCCATGGAACAAAGGAAGAAAAGTTCTTTAGCCAAACACTTTCATTTTTATTAAAAAAAATTAAGCACATAAATTAGTGAAGCAATAAGTGCTCAGTGCTACGAATTAAAGTGTTAAGTGCGTTCTTACAATCAAAAGAGTTTTCACCCGTATGGCTTTTCTAATAATCATCCACAAAACTTTCTTCATGGTCATCTAAAACTTTCATGTTAGATAAGTCCAAAAACGCACGAATGACAGTCTAATTAAGTTTATATACATGACCACCTATTCTAAATAAGGATGTGCCTATTTTAGGATTATAGCGCACAATTATGAAAATTATACTATCATCACTGGCATCGATAAATACACAATGGAATTATTTTAGGTTTTAATTCTATAAAAAAGTAAAATTTTTCCCCTACTCAAAAATATTTCTAGATCCGTCCCTTACTGGGTATATTGATACATCACAATGAATTAGATGACCCTAACCAATACTTGCAGCTAATCATTCAATGTTATGCCTCAAACCTAAATTTTCTAATAATTCAAAATCAAAGTATCTAAGAGACAATAATTCTCTATCTTTAAAGTCCTAGAATCTCATACCTTCTTCTTCCGAAAAAATTGGTAATGGGACATGAAATTTGGCCACCATATCAATTTTACCTTCTCCAAATACTTGAAGGTGCAATTGGTCGATTGGTTTCCGAGCAACAACTTTCTTTAGAGCCATTGAAGAAGAAAAATCTGCAAAAATAGGCAAAAGAGAAGTGAGCATGTTTTAGAGAGAGAAAGAAATAAAAACTCACCAAATCCTTTTATTCTTGAATGGATAATTTGAAATAAGTGTAAAAGAAGTGATTAATGATGGAAGAAAAATGGAAAAGATACCAAGGTTTGGGAAAAAGATGAAAGATTTTCGAAGTTAGGGTTAGTGAGAGTCGACTGCTGAGAGAGAGAGAGTGAGAAAGTGAAGAAAGAAGAAAGAAGAAAGAAAAGAGAGTTTTAAAAATCTTTTATCAAAGGATACCACGATCATGGAAATCCCTATGATTTCTACAATCATGAGTTAAGGCTCCAAAAGGTTTATAAAAACCTTCCCATATTTGTGGGAAATAGGCCCATTCCCACGATTGTGGGTTAAGGTTCTAGAAAGTTTCTAAAGAGCCTTCCCACGTTCTTGAGAAACTCCCACGATCATGGATAATCCAACTTTTCCAACTTCTTAGCCTTCTTTTAAGCTTAGCATGCATTCCCAACATTCAATCAACCTACCAACACATCAAAATCAACTAACCAACAAGAAATTTGAAAAGAAAACCAGTTAAAACTGAAACAAAATTCAAACTAAACATAATCAAAACCAAACAAATCAAACACACAAGTAAGCAAAAGAAAGGTAAACATGCTAAAGTAAGGTCATTAGATTGACCATTTCACATGTATTCATGAAGGAGTAAAAGAAAGGACAGAGATGACTTCCCTTTCTTGTAAGTATGTCCCTTTATAATATGGCTTGCATTTATTCCCATTGACTTTGAATGCTTCACCCTTGTCATTTTCCAACTTCAAAGCTCTATGGGGAAACATTTGAATAACCTTAAAGGGTCCGCTCCATCTTGACTTGAGCTTTCCAGAAAATAATCAAAGTCGTGAATTGAACAAAAACACCAAGTCCCCACTCTTGAATTCCTTCTTCTTAATGTGAGCATCATGTCACTTCTTAGTCCTTTCCTTGTACAACTTGGCATTTTCATAAACATCAAACCTCAACTCTTCCAATTTGTCAAGTTGTAACAATCTCTTCTCACCTGCTAGCTTCCAATCCATGTTCAACTTCCTAACAACCCAATAGGCCCGATGCTTCAAATCTAAAGGTAAATGGCATGCCTTGCCATACACAAGTCTATATGGAGTAGTTCCTATGGGTGTCTTGAAAGCTATCCTGTATGCCCATAAGGTGTCATATAGCTTCAATAGCCAATCCTTTCTTAAGGTACTCACTATATCCTCCAAAATCTTTTTCAACTCTCTATTCACCACCTCCATTTGGCCACTATTTTAGGGGTGGTAAGGGGTTGTCACTTTATGATGAACATTGTATCTTTCCAGAAGAGCCTCAAATGATTTGTTGTAAAAATAGCTACCTCCATCACTTGTAATCGCTCTCGGCACCCTAATTCTCGTAAAGATCTTCTTGACAAACTTTTGAACAACCTTATTGTCATTAGTTGGAGTAGTTACAACCTCAACCCACTTAGAAACATAGTCCAATCTAACCAATATCTAAGTGTTACCTAAGGAGGATGGTAATGGTCCCGTGAAGTCCAAACCCCACATATCGAATATCATCACCTTTATAATGACTGAAAGTGACATCTCATCCTTCTTCGATATGTTGCCCACTCTTTGACACCTATTACACTTCATCACAAAATCACGAGCATGTTTGAACAATGTTGGCCAATAGAATCCACACTCCAAAATCTGAGTTGCAGTCTTCCTAACTCCATAATGCCCTACATAAAGTGAGCTATGACATTGTATTATAATTTCAGGCATTTCATCTTTGAGGACACACCTGTAAATCACATTGTCAGTTCATATCTTATACAGTACAAGTTTATCCCAAACATAACAAGAACATTGAAACACAAACCTCTTGTTTTGTTGATAAGAGGGACTAGAAGGAAGAACACCACCTGAAAGGTAGCTTGTAATATCTACAAACCAAGGACAAAAAGGATTGTCTATGAACATTAAAATCTCATCCGGAAAGCTTTCCTTGATTTCCTCTTCTTCTTCATAGTGCCCACCTTCAAGTCTCGAGAGGTGGTCCATTACAACATTTTCTACTCCCTTTTTGTCTTTAATCTCAATGACCAATCCTTGGAGCAGAAGCACCCACTAGATAAGCCTAGGTTTGACATCCTTCTTGGCAAAAAGATATCGCAATGCTGCATGATATGTAAAAATAATGAGATGTGATACTAACATATAAGAACGAAATTTCTCACATGCAAATACCATAGCAAGCAACTCATTTTTCGTAGTTATGTAATTCAGTCATGCTTCTATCAAAGTCTTGCTTGTGTAGTAGATGGCCTGCAACCTCTTTTCCTTCTATTGGGTCAGGAAACAACTAATGGAATAATCGATTACATCACACATAATCTCAAAAGAAAGAGACTAATTCGGCAACGTCAGAATGGGTGTTGTTGTAAGTGCCTTCTTCAACCTGTTAAAGGCATCAATATAAATATCATTAAATAAAAATGACACATCTTTAAATAATAAATGAGTTAAAGGTCTAGCAATAAGATAAAAATCCTTGATGAACTGTCCATAGAACCCTGTATAACCAAGGAAGGCTTGGATGCCCTTAATGTTGATGGGAGTTGGTAGCTTTCAATTACTTTAGTCTTACCTCGATCCATTTCAATCCCCTTACATGAGATCTTTTGGTCTAATACAATTCTCTCTTGGAACATGAAGTGACACTTCTCCCAATTCAAGACTTGATGAGACTCCTCACATATTTAAAGCACTTTGTCTAAATTAAACAAACAATGATGAAAAGAATCTCCGAAGACAGAGAAGTCATCCATAAATACCTCCATGAAGTTTTCATTCATGTTTGGGAATATGGCCATCATGCACCTTTGGAATGTGGTAGGTGCATTGCATAAACCGAAAGGCATCCTTCAATAAGCAAACGTCCCATAAGGACAAGTGAAAGTGGTTTTCTCCTAATCTTATGGGTATATAACCACTTGATTGTACCCTAAGTATCTATCAAGAAAATAGTAAAATGCATGGCCAGCTACCCTCTTAATCATTTGGTCCATAAAAGGTAAAGGGAAGTAATCTTTCTTGGTGGTCAAATTGAGCTTCCAATAATCAATACATGTTCTCTAACCTGTGATGGTCCTAGTATAAATCTTTTCACCTTTTTCGTTTTCCATCACTATCGTGCCTCCCTTCTTAGGCATACACTATATCGGACTCACCCACTCAATATCTGAAATGGGATAAATAATCCCTACATCCAACAATTCACTACCTCCTTCGTCGTAACCTCTTATATATTTAGATTTAACGTCTCTGTCACTCCTTAATAATTTTACATCCTACTTCTAGGTTAATCCTATGCATCACCATATTAGGGCTAATCCCCCTAATATAAAAAATTTATGGCTCTCACCTACTTCCTAATGGTCTCCACCACTTTCTCTTCTTGCTTATAATATAATTAGCATGATATAATGATGGATAGGGTATACCTAAAATGGTGTGTCTCAAATGAAAAGGTAAGGGTTTAAGCTATAAAGTAGGGGACTTAACAATGGAAGGTGGTGTAACTATATCTATTCTCTCGAACTTCTCTAACTTGACTTCCTCATATAATTCCTCTTCTTTCACACTCCCATCATTTTTCACTTTAGTAATTTCATTAACTTACTCTTCAACCTCTTTCACACATTCATCCACAATATCAATCTTTATACATACTTTACCATCCATCAGTTTCTTCAAAGTTTTAGACATGTTAAATTTAACCTACTCATCACCAATTCTCAAAATAAGTTTTCCCTTATGCACATCAACTAATGTCCTACCCGTATTCATAAAGAGCCTATCCAAAATCAATGGACAATTTTTATCAACTTCAAATACAACACAACAAAATCAATAGGAATAGTAAATTTATCCACTTTTACTAATACATCTTGTACAACTCCATATGGCCCCTTGATGGATTGATCCACAAGTTGAATTAGCATAGGTGTTGGCTTGACCTCTCCTAGTCCTAATTTCTTGAAAACAAAGAGAGGAATCAAGTTAATTCTTGCACCTAAATCACATAAGCATTTAGAAAAATCAAAGTCACCAAAAACACATGAAATTGTAAAACTCCCTAGATCTTGTAATTTTGAAGGCATTGTGCTTGAAATAATTGAACTACAATTCTCCGTCAAAGTGACTCTCTAATTGTCCTTCCTAGTGCGTTTGTGTGTCAGTATATCTTTAACAAACTTTGCATACTTGGGCATGCACTCCCAAGCTTCCATTAATGACAGGTTGATCTGAAGCTTCTTCAGTTTCTCCAAAAACTTAGAAAACTAAGTGTCCGCTTGATGTTGTCTCACCCTTTGTGGATATTGAAGTTTAGGCTTTTGGGGTGGTGGTGGCACCTAACGCCTCTCTTCTTTTTTCTCTTCTTAAATCTCCTTACCTTTTACCTTTTCTTGGCTATCCTTTGACACACTTGGTTCCTTCATCTGCTTGCCACTTTAAAGTGTGATGGCCTTGAATTGTTCCCTTGGGTTAGCCTCAATATTGCTTGGTAGGCTACCTGCACTTTGAGAGGATAAAGCGTTAGCAAGTTGACCTACATGTACCTACAAATTGTGGTTGGATGAGGCATAGTTCTTAATGATCTAATCAAAATTTGCCTTAATCCTCTTTTAACTTTCCTCCTGGTTTAAAAACATCCTCTTTTGGTTCTCTTCTTAATTTACTAGTCTGCACCCCAAAACATCCATCAACTTGTCTATTTTGTTCTCCAAAGATCCAAATTGGTCTTGCTGAAATCTAGGAGGTCCTTGTGATCTTACTTGGCCACCTATATTGTTAGTACTCTAAGAATTTGGGTGATTTTTCTACCCCAGATTATAAGTATTAGAGTACAGATTGTTACCTCATTATGGTTGGCCCAAGTAATTTACCTGTTTAGTGCTACTGGCTCGTAACAAGAAACATTCTAATATGCAATGGTTTTCCTACCCACATAACTCACACTATAATTGCATAGCTTTAACTGTAGACAAAGATGCTCCTTGCATGTTTCTCAACTACTTAGTGAGGGCTATGATCTATGATTGTAAAGCTATAATAGAGTGAAATAAGATCATACCTTTTTCCTTTGTCTACTCCTCTCGCTTGACCATATGTAATTGTTACTTGCCAACTCTTCTAAAAGATCATAAGCAGCATCGATAGTTTTCCTCATCAAAGAACCTCTAGCAGTTGCATCTATGGTTCCTCTTGTTCTCTAATTTACACCATTGTAGAATGTTTGCATCAGGAACTCCCTCGGAAAGTTATGATGGGGGCAGCTACTCTATAGTTCTTTAAACCTCTCCCAAGCTTCATAAAAAGACTCCCCATCACCTTGTTGAAAATTTGTGATTTCCTTTATGATCTTTATTGTCTTGTCCAGTAGGAAATATTTAGCAATGAATGTTTGGACTAGTTGTTCCCAAGTAGTAATCTACCTTGAACTGAGTGAGTTATACCATTCTTTCGCCCGATCTCTCAAAGTGAAAGAAAATAGTCTCAATCTCACTGCATCGTCAGACATCCCACTAAACTAGAAGGTGTTGCATATCTCCAAAAAGTCTACGAGATGGGTATTGGGATCTTCATTAGACAACCCATAAAACTGCACACTACTTTAATGAATGTTGAGGAGTGTCGACTTGATCTCAAAATTGTGAGCTTAAATTGCTAGCCTCGCAAATCCTTGAGGACTAATTCCTGGCCGTATAAAGTCCATAATTGCCTTTTCGAACCCTCCTTGTTCTCCTTCCTCTACCATATTTATTTGTGTAATGTCTTAGCACTTCACTCTTCTCAACTCTCATTTGTGCCTTATGATATCTAATAACTCTTCGTCATGAAATTTAGTAGTCCTTCGCGTGTTCCTTGTGCTCATTCACTTGCAAAGACAAAAGGAAAAATATAAAAGAAACTCTTAAATCAAAACAACCCAAACTAAACAAGATGCTAATCAAACAATTCTTAGTAACGACGCTAAAAACTTGTTAAATTCAAACCAAACTATTAGTTTTATACTCAAAACTACAAGTATATGGGTTGTAACTTATAGTAGAAAGCAGATATTGATCCCACAAGGATTGTGCTTAGGCACCACTTAATTCAGGTTGTTCTTTGTTTAAGAACCGATTCAATCAAATTTAAATAGATAAGTAAAAGGAAAAAAAACTAAAGGTAAAAGGAAACAATGCAACCTAAACCAAAATCATAAACTAAAACTTGGAGAAAATCAATACTAAGAATTAGGACTTGTCATTATCCTTATTTGCTCTCCTCTAGTTAACTGATTCAATTTATGTTTGGCAGAAGATTGTCTAAAATTTTAGCTACCATCTCTCAAGGTGCATGTAGCACCCCACTCTCATAGTGTATATCCCCGAACGCATCAACAATATTTGAGAACATACTTTATGAGGGTGGCATGCTAGAACAGTCAACCAATCATAACGATTAAAAACTTTTCACGCATTACACACATATTTCGAAAAACCAATAATCAAATTAGGCCCTTTTTTTATAAACAACATAATCACAATTAATATTGAACTTATTGATCAATCTCATTTACAACATTTCCAGTTTGGAAAGTTATTACAAAACAAAATTATTCAGATACACGTAATACAATAATTACATAATACAATCTTTAATACAAAATAATGAGAAATCTATATAGATGTAAACTGATCTCAACCTCTAGCTCTTACTCGAATGTAGTGGCTAGACTCTAATTTGTCTAACTAGAAATCTTCTCTAAGCCTAAAAAAGGTTGCAAATTTTGGGTTGAGTTTTACGAACTCTGTGAGTGGACCATCCTCGATGGCTCACTCAATCATATAACATATTAATTCATCAAATCAACATGTTGAATTTCATATTCACTTAATCATATTTCACATTTAGAAATCATTTAAACTATTTATTTTAACCATTTAAATCATACATATTTGTTATGACTGAGTGCCTTTTTACTGGCCCATATCCCTTATGGATATCAACCCTCTTTCAGATATTGTCCCATATCCCTTTGTGGATACTGGGCACATTAACAACTGAGCTTGTGGCTTTTCTGTATATTGGAGCTTAAGCTCATTTTCACTTTCTAAGCTTTAAGCTCTTTTTTAATGGCTACTCTAGTCACAAAAACTTTTATGTTGTCATGCATTCATGTAATGAAATGCAACACATTCATATATATTCTATCAATCACTTGATTTTAGTTCCACATTCACATTTATCATCGGACCTTGTTCTGGCATTCAATAATAATGTTGAGTATCACTTATTCAATCAAATTCACATTCAAGGAGCACTTGTAATGATTTTCTTACATGCATCAAATGCCTCAAACATTTTTTATCCGGAATCAACATATTCACATCAATCATATCAGTAGTAATTCAATACAGAAATTTAAAACAGAACAAACAACGAAAATAAGACTATTTAGGTCGACTCACAGTACACTCCAGATTAGCATTTGCTTCCTTAATCCAGAAACGTCTGGATGTGGATGTTATATCCTATATTAACATTATTCCATAAACATATTGCACACACATTATTAATTGCACAATCACATAAACATTCAATTGTACACATATGTATAGGTGTAATGTATAATGCATGCTTAATTTGACTATTCAGGGCATGTTTCCTTAATTACGTCTCTTGATCAGTCAAACCTTATCATTTATATATACCTAGCTTATTGTTAGGTTTACACCTTAAAAACACTTGGTTATTATAATATCATAATTCAATTACTCGTTATTTCTTTTCTAGCATTATTTGCTCTCATAATATCCAATTATCGTTCACCTTTACTTAACACATATTACTCAACCCCCCTTTAAATCACAACTACAATCATATGAACATCTTAATTCCCATTATACTCATGCCTTTGGTACTTTGATATCAATAATTCATGCACTAAGTTATAACCTCAATTATCACCTCATACATATCACACATTTAGTCACTTACTCCAAACATCATTCTAGCTTTCTCAAAACATATTTTTGGGTCAATTTTTCATGGCAATTTTGACAAATAAAATGAGATATTTAGGCAATAAATTCTTCCAACCAAATGTTCTTTTATGTCTTAAGTTTCTAATGACACCAATTTCATACAGTTTGGTTCAGTATTCTTTAGGTTATACCTAAAATACTACATACTGTTCCCAAACCACAACAACATATTGTACTCAACTTTAAGTCAAATTTTAAAACCCTTAAAGACATAATTAAAATTCAATTCCTCATGAAAATTGTATCCATATGTATTTAGTTTAATCTAAACTATGTATCTAGTTTAATATAAACTTAAAATAATCCCATTTTGATATCTACAGATCAAGATATGGCCAAATATGTTTGTTCAGTGAAAACACTCTATTTAACATATTTTAGCACACTTCATCTTTTTCATCCGAAACTCATCAATCAACCATTTACCAATATTTTCCTAGTGATTTCAGATGAAAATGAATTCTAGCAGAAATGAAGAAAAATGTGTGAGGAGCTTGTGTTTCAAATTTCAAGTCAATCAGAGGTCCACAAAAGAAGTTATGGTCAAAAGTGTGAAGGGTGTTTAAAACTATCAAAAAACATTACACCTTCATTGTCACGATCGTGCTTATGCACGTTCATGCACTTCCTGTTGATTCCTCTCTATCAAAATCATGCTTATGCACGATCGCGCACTACCTGATATCTCCTCTCTATCACAATCGTGCTTGTGTATGGTCGTGCACTACCTGATGGCTTTTCTCTCTATCATGTGCACTACCTAATGTTTTTTTACTCATGCATCATCAACTTTCTGCACATGTTCATCTTCATTTCCACTTTCATTTCACTTCTAACTATCCCTTAATTGTTCCCATTTTAGGACACCACATTATTACCTTTTCCATTAGCATCAAACTCGTTTTAACTCAGCTTTATAACACTCAAAAAGATCCACGGTGATACACCAAGAAAATAGAACATAAAACCTATTATCTATCAAATTTTTATGCATTTTTTCCTACACCATCTTTAATGATCATTCTAACTCAAATCATCTCAACAAAAACTTATGAAATATTGATTATCATCATATGTGTAAAAGAAAGAGATGAACATACCTAAGTTTTCTCATTGATGTTTCAAAATGTATCCATCCTCATTTTATAATCATTTAACTCTTAACTATCATCAAAACATGTTTCATTCAACAAATATAGAAGAGTAATGCTTTATACTTACTTACATACTTCAAGATCTTCAAATAACTATTAACCCTAACTTCTCCATTATCATTCGATCAACAACATTCAAAGGTGGTAAGGTTGGGTATTTAGTAAAAGAAGAAGAAGAAGACAACAAAACAATCGTAGCAAATGAAAGGTGAACATAAGCTTCAACATGGATGGGGTGAGAAGTGAGTATCGAGGATGAAGACAAATAAAGAAGATGAAGATGAGAGAAGGTAACAAAGAGAGGAGTAAACAGCAAGTGAAAGACCAAAATGAGATTGGGTCTTTCATTTAGTAAAAATCGTGGGTTAAGAAAAGTGGACATGTCACTTTCTCATATTCCTCTTTTAGTCTTTTAATTAGCTAGTTCATTTATGTCCCAATTCTAACCCAATTGACTTCCAAATTTTAAATGACATAGGTCATTAAATCCTAATGTCATTCATCAAAAATATCTAATGCCATCTGACAGTTATTTTTGTTATTATTCATTAATTGTCTCGCCACTTGGCATTTTTACTAGTCCAAAAATACCTATAATTCCAAAAAATTCTCAAATTTTCTTAAAAATTCTAAATCACTACTTATACACACAAACTCAATTTTTAAGACACCTAATCCATAATTCACATTATAATCACATTAAATATCAATTATAGCTAAAGAATGTCAAATGAGTAGATCTACAATCATCAAAATGTGTGTAAAACAATCAAATTCACATGTATGAATGTTATATTATACATGAATATGAAAAAGCATTTTTGTAATCTCTCATTTCTATTTCTCATTTACAGAGATCTAGGGTTCTAACCCTTAGTATAGAAACGGGATGTTACAGTGCAACTAAATTCCACTAGTTAAATAAATTAGGATTAACTTTGGGATCTCTCAATTGGAAAAGCTTTTCCTAAACATTCAACTAGATATGAAGTTATCCTATAAGCAGTGTATCAATCTATTGAAATCTCTTCCTAATAAATCAATAACTTATTATTTATAGTTCTATTAAATATCAACTCTTATTGTATATTTAACACAAATTACCAAACTCGCTCTCTCGATTAGTTGCAAGGATTGAGCTCAATAAATAACACAAATATTTTTATTATTGAATCAATAACTGAAGGTTCACAAGTAGTTCAATCAACAAACCCTAAAAAATTAGTTTAGCCAATCATAATGACTTAGAACAGCTACACATCTAGACGTCTTTAGAATCTTAAGATTTCCTCTAAACATTCTCTGACCTTTTTGAAGTCTTCTACTTAAGTCCTCAAAGATTAATCTAAACACAAACACCTAACAATAATCTTGAATGAACATACTAAAAAAGACTAAAAGTTGAACAAAAACTATCCAAAGCCCAACATAAAATGCATTATAACATCGATCCTCTAATAAATGGCTAAAAACAATTGTCTCAAGGCAAGAGACACAAATACATAATTCTTTCACTGTTCACTGCTAGCTAGAAAAAATTTTAATACGATCTCAATGCTTTAAGATCACACGGGAAGGGATTAGGCAAACTTGGAGAGTCTTGAAGCAATTATAAGAAACTACTTCATTGAAATGATAGGAACATTAGTCTCTTCCATTTCGAGACCCAATATGCAAAAGCTATTTGAGTTCCCTATTAATCAGGAAACTAAGGAGCTAATGATATCCCCAATATCTAAATAAGATGTTAAAAGATTCTTGTTCAATCTACACCCCTCTAAGGCTCTAGAACCTGACGGTTTTACTGCGTTGTTCTTTTAAAAGTCTTGGACAATCACGGGTAGCCTCTTTACTAAAATAGTCCAAAAGTTTTTTGACTCCTTTAGGCAGCTTCAACAAATCAATCATGTCTTTATTTGTCTAATGCTTAAGAAAATTCACCCACTAAGCCTGAAATTCTTCTAATCGATCTTTTACTATAACACTTTATATAAAGTGATATCCAAGCTCATAGTTGAATGACTTAAGCTGGCAATCTCATATATTATAAGCACTGCACAAGGAGCTTTTCTTCCTAATAAAAGCATATGGGACAAAATCATATTATTGCAAGAATTGCTGAAGGACTACAACTCTAGGAAAAACTTAATAATTATCTTATCAAATTTGATTTTATCAAAGCACTTGATACTGTTAGTTAGAGTTTCATTCAATTTTACCTTGATGCTTTTAATCTTCCTAAATAAATTGTCAATTGGATCGTGACTTGTATTTAAACTACTTTTTTGAGTGTACTTATCAGTGATAGGCCTACTAACCCATTCAAAATAAGCAGAGGTATAAGGCAAGGTGATCCCTTATCTCCTTACTTATTTACACAAGTTATAGAGGGCTTATCTTAGCTGCTACACAACACAATCTCTTGCAATCAAAGATTCCAATTTTACTATCAATGTAGTCATTTAAATATCACTCATTTAATGTATGTCGATAGTTTGATACTGTTGTATAGTGTTGATGTTCATTCAATTAGCATAGTGATGTATGTATTAAAGATATTTACTGAATGTTCAAGGCTACATGTTAATTATGAGAAGAGCTATCTCTTTCTATCAGTTGATGTAAGGAATTTAACAAAGATTAACATACTTATTGGTATTTAGGTTCACTCTATTTCCTTCTGCTATTTAAGGCTACTTATGACTTCATCTAAGCCTAAGTACAATGATTGCTTGCCTATTATTGAAAGACTCAAATAAGCAGAATAAATTCCTTTCATATGCAGCTAGATTCACACCCATCATATCTGTACTTAGTAGCTTACACTTACATTGGACAACCCACATTGCATTGCCAAAGAAAACTATCAAGGAGATTAATAGAATACTTAAAACCTTCTTATGGACAAGCAAAACATATCACTCTAAGATTGCTAAGATAACTATTTGAAATAAATATAGAGGACTTGCTATCATTTCCATCATAACAATCTAGAAGGTTCTCATGTGTAAAAGACTGTGGAGACTCTATACATGTCAATAAGCACTATAGATTAAATGGATGCATCAGTATCATCTTAAAAATGTAAATTTCTGGTAAGCAGATTACACAAGAAATGGATCATAGATCCTTAAGCAGATGGTCAAGATGAAAGTTATTATATACCCTTACATTGAACTTCTTATTAGGAATGGAGAAGTTACTTGGATATGGTAGGACAATGGGCTTGAGGTAAGCCCTTTTATCCATAACTCTAAATTGCTACACTTAAGGAATTGACTGCCTCTTCATACTAAAGTATATTCACCATTTTTCAATGGAGATTGGGAGGGTAATTTTAGAGGATTTGACTCCTTGGTTACACATCTAACGCAATTGAATGATTCAAGATCACCAAATACAATCATTTGGACTCTTAATACAAATGGTGCATATACTTACAAGTCCTACCATCAGTTATTCTCTACCGGCTCCATTCAGGTCCCATGATATACTCTAATATGGGGATATACTATGATGCTTAAAGCCTCTTTCATCACCTGGCTTACAATCAAAAATAGACTTAAGAATAAAAAACAATGGTATGGAAATGGAGATGATACTTATATCATGTGAAATGGTAGTAGAAGACAGAGATCATTTATTTTTCGTTTCCACTTACTCCAAGGTTAGAGAAAGATTTTACATATGCTACCAGGGAATAGCAACAAATATGAGTGGGAGCCAACACTAGAATGGAATTATTCAAAAATCCAACATTGGTGTAACCTATTCAATTCTCTGCAAGACAGTTTTTACTACCACAATTTACATCATCTAGAAGGAGAGAAATTGCTACAGATTTATAAAGGTGAAAGTAGGAAAATGCCAACTTGCTAATCGACTTATTAACTGGATTTAAGCTTACATATATGCCAAAAACATACAACATACTCTTTTAAATGAAATGAAGAGGAGATGGGCATTATAGCTTAACTGCATTGTACTTTTTTATTTATTTGTAATGTTTTCAACCTCCAAGGTTTTTGGTTTTTAGCCTTTTGTACATTAAGTTAAGCTATAAGCCTTTAACTTATTGTAATGTATATATATAGCTTTGTCTATTATTACAAATTCAAATTTCAAACAAAATTAATGACTAGATTAATAAAACTAAAGTTTTCCTAATATCAAAGTCCTCAATAACGGCCCTAAAAACATGATTTACTTGTTTTAAGTGTGCCAATTATGAATTAACCATAAGTGCATGACATAGTTGTAGCTAGTATCAGCAAATATAGGTTGATCCCTTAAACATGATGATTATTAGTAATTATTGTTATCATATTATCTACTCTATGAATTTGGTTTTGATTTTTAATTAAAGAAAGTAAAAATTAGGCAAATAAAATTAAATAGGAAGTAATATTGAACAAAGAAACAAAAAATCACTTATAAACTTATTAATATCAAGAATTAGTGTCTAGGTTACGAATCCATAAAAAACTAGGTAGCACACCATAACGCTACACAAAATAAATTAACTTAAAACTATAGTTAGTGATAAGTATAGTTCGATCCCATAAAAAGTGTGTGTAATGCTTTTCGATTGAAAAGAATTAATGTTTGATTTTTTGGGGGAGGGGGGTTTAGTTTGATCTCAAATAAGAAAATAAAGTGAAATTAAACTAGCGAAAGCAAATTAAAAAAAACAATCAGAAGGTGTAAATGTGATAAATGGATTGGGAATTCGGTCCTCAGTTCAATCTTAGCCTACACACGAATAAGCATACTTCAATGTCCTGTTATTCTCATACCTCTCCTAGCAACTATTAATCATAGGATAACAATGAGCTCTATTAACCCCAATTTTCCTTTAGATCATGTTTATTTAAAACAAGCTCTTTAACTAAACCTATCCATCCAATAAGCAAGAATAGGTTCTCTAGATTTAATAAGACATTCACATGAAGAGTTAGGAAAATAGATTAATCAAGGCAATAACCACATAAGCTCTGATCACTTAACCAAGGTTATGTTATCCCTAATGAATCAATATCATTAGTTGCCATAAATGAATCCAAACACAACGATTAAGTATTGTATTTAAGATTCTAGTAATGGGTTTATAGATAAATAATCTAATAAGAATCAGAATAACAATAATCCATAAATGAATACCTTAATCAATAAATGTATAATATTATAAACAATCCCCAAGGAGAATGATTCAACATTATATAATAAAGATACGCCCAAAAGTGTTCTTCGTCTTTGATTTCACCTTGAAACTAGAATGGGAAAGCCTAGCCCTCCATGAGTCTCTAAAGAGAGCATGCCTCATTTTCTCCCAAAACTAATCCATGTTATGTTTAGCAACTCAAATGTCATTTTATATTAAAACTTAAGGTTCTGGGGAGTCACACAGATGGATCTTAATTTTATGTTTCAAGGGGTGTTTGATGTGTTTGTGAGCATTAGGAATTAGGAAATTAGAGAATGAAGAAGATGAAGGCTGGATAAAGCAGGTCATGATTGTGACTGAGAGAAAATTTCTAAAGTCACAATCGTGACTCCTATGTCACAATGATGACAGAGAATGTCTAGGTGTGAGTTTTTTTTATCTGTTTTAATGTTTGAGGCTATTTTTAGAACAGATCAAAATCAAAAACCATATTTACACCCCCAAGAACCTAATACTCTATTTAAGGATATGAAAGACACAAAAGATGCAACAGTTATTGAAAAAAATTGGATCAAACAAGGGAGAAAAAAATGAACATCCAGGAATTCCAACTTTCTATATCAAGTCTCCAATAGAGTTTTTCTTCTTTTCTTTTTGATATTTCATTATTCCAAGATGTTAAACATGTTTATGAAGTTCTAAGTTTCATATTAGGATTTATTTTGTGAATTTTATTCTAGAAGACATATTTTGGTGCTTGTGATAACTTTACATGTTTATACTGGCCAACAAATCTAGAGAGTGAGTAAAAAATAATCAAATTAGATTGTGCAATGAGAGTTAGCAGTTTGATTGTCGTACAATTATCAAATTAACAATCATTTAAAGAGAGATCTTGTTTAAGAAGTTATTTATATATTAGATAACTTTATATCTAATTGAAAATGTTAGGGAATGTTTTGTGAATTGAGAGGCTGCAAATCTAGAATTTTTGAATTTAATTAGGGTTAATTGATTAGATCTTAAGATGGAGTAATCAATAACTTAGGAGAGAAATATCTGTCAAAAAATGGATAAGATAAGGAGACACTCCTATAACTCTCTAAACCTTAAATCTTTATTGGATTTATCATCCTCACCAACTAACCCTACCTTCCTTGATTTCACATCTCAAGCACCAACCAACCCCCTACTCCTTAGCTTCTTGTTTTTCTTGGGTGTCTCAGCCAAGGGCATCCTTGCCTTTATCAACAACTTCTAACCCTTGCTTCCTTTCTTTCACATCTTCAGCACCAACTAGCCCCCCTTCTTACTCTGCTTCCTTTTCTGTTTAGCTAGGGACTGTCTTCTATTTCCTACCTTAGTAATCCATTGTGTGTCTTAAGCCCTAAAAAAAACTAGACACCCATTAAACAACATAATGGAGATAGAATTTCCACCTCTACCCTCAACTTTCCACTGTTCTCCTTCATCGACCGCAACAAAACTAGATTCACACAAGACCCTTGAACCCCATTCTCCATCCCACTGTATAAATCATCCTAGCCTAGCCCCAACCCTAGTCCCATCACCAAACCTCTCATCTCAAGTAGTGAGTTTATGTTAAAAATAGGCTAAAGTTAGAAAGACAAGGATAAAAATAGGCTAAAGTTAAAAAGATAAGAAAACAAGTTATAGGTGACAACTCGAACACTTCCTTGTTCTACAATCTTCCTATCGAACTTGAAGGGAAGTTAATGGTGTCTCCAAGCATCGACATCCTACCAGAAGGAGCAAGGATATGAGAAGTGATGATTATTGGATTCTTTATGGATAAATGTCCTATTTTTCCTGTGATACAAGCATGGACTCAGAGAAATTGGTAATGTAGAGGTTTACAAGAGGTAATGATAACTGAGGAAGATAACATAATAACCTCAACTCTAAATCTGAAGCTCAAAAGGTGATAGAAGAAGGACCTTGGCATATCTCTCAAATTCCATTATTTCTTCAAAATTGGCAACCAGGAATGGAATTAGAGAAAATCATATTGAAAAATATTCCTTTATAGGTGAATATTGATATGTTCTTAATTATTGATACATCTAATCTTTGACACTTACTGATTAATGGTTTAAAATGCTTAATACATGCACTTTAGTTAATATTTGGTTTTAGGTACAATTTGAAAGCATAAGAGATAAAGTGAGTTCAAAGAATAAGTTTTGAGTTGTCTTCTTGAGATTCACTCTCACATGTCTTCACGGAGTAAGAAGGAGAAGTATTAGAGTAAGAGGAGACAAGAAAATTATAGGGCCCTAACATATACCCTATAAGTATTACAACAGGTCTAAGGTGTATTAAGAACTGAGTATAATAAATGAATTAAGTGCATCTAAGTATAGTAAGAGATATAATGGTACTTAATGTAAAAGATTTGGGTAAATGGAAATTTTGTTCATTTCAGCATGAACATACCTCTGTAATTTGGCCATATCTTGGCCTGTAGACCTAAAAATTGAATAATTGCAATTGGAAGTTAATATAGAGACATGGATATAAATCATTCATAAAGGAATTGAAATTTTATTATGCCTTTAAGATTTTTGAATTCTAGCTTGAAGTTGAGTTATGGTTGTTGTCCCTGTTTTCGAACAGCCTGTACTGTTTTGGGTATAACTCCTGGAATAATTAACCAAATTGCATGAAATTTATTACATTATAAAATTAATACGTAGGGAAATGAAATTAATTTATAATATTATAGGCCAATGTCGGAAGTAAAGGAAGAAGAAGGACCAATATGCTATTTTTCTAAAGTTAACATATGGACCAATTAGATTATGGCATGTGTGACCAATAATAATAAAGCATGTGTGTCAAATAGGAATTAAGACTATGTGTGAGTCTTGAAATTTCAGGAATGGGGATAAAGAGAGGGGAGATGCACAACATTTTGGGGGTTCTATGTTTAGATTTTTCTCCTCTCCATTTCACCTTCTTTATCCCATCATTTTTCATGTAAGAAATCAAACCAATCTTAGGTAGAAAACACGGTAAAAGTTAGGGATTTTTTCTTCAACTTTACCTCTTCTTACCTTTCTTAAGAAGGAATGAAATTATAAGGTTAGAAGTGGGATTGATAGGTATATTTTTTATGTTTCTAGTTGTTGAGTCAAGCAAAGCCAAAGAGGAAGGGAAGGAAAGGCAATAGAAGACCTACTTTGTCAATTTTGAGGTTTGGGACTTCACTTAGTTGATTTCTGTATTTGTGTATGATTGTATGAATATAAAGATTCATTTGGATGTGGAATTATTGCTTTTGGTACGAAACTAAATTTCAGTTCAACATTTCATCTTCAAACATACGGATAGAGTGAGAGGATTATTAAAACAGTTCAGGATATGCTCAGAGCTTGTATTTTTGAGTTCCAAGGAGCATGGGATCAGTATTTAGCACTTATTAAATTTGCATATAATAATCATTATCACAGTAGTATCTTTATGGCACCCTATGAAGCCTTATATGGCAAGAAATGTTGGTTACCACTATATTGGGATGAAGAGGGTTTAAGGATCGTTGAAAGTCTAGAATTGATTCAATAATGGATAAAGTGAAATTGATTCGTAGCCAAATTAAGGCAGTTCAAGATAGATAAAAGAGTTATGCTAATCAACATCTGAGCGATATGGAATACCAAGTGGGTGATAAGGTGTTTCCGAAAGTATCACCTTAGCGAGGAGTGCTAAGATTTGGTAAAAAGGATAAGTTAAGGCCTAGATATGTTGGTCCATATGAGATTACTGAAAACGTAGGGCCATTAGCTTACAGACTAGCATTACCGGATGAAATGGCTCAAATTCACAATGTGTTTCCTATTAGTATGCTTAGGAGATATCGGTCAGATCTGACATATGTGTTACCAACATAGGAGGTTGAAATTACAAGTAATTTGAGTTATGTGAAGGAATCGATTAAAATAGTGGGTTATTAGACTAAGAAATTGAGAAATCGAGTGATTCCATTGGTTAAAGTCCTTTGGAGGAATCATTCAAAAGAAGAAACCACATGGGAAACTGAAGAAAACATGAGGAAACAATACCCCCATCTGTTTGATCAATCTGGTAAGAATTTCGAGGATGAAATTTCTTAAGGCGGGAGAACTATAATAGCCCATTTTCTGTACTAAAGGTTAAAACCTTAGATTATTACATATGAG
The DNA here is from genome assembly GCA_027563575.1 of Erythroxylum pedicellare. Lineage (NCBI taxonomy): Eukaryota > Viridiplantae > Streptophyta > Magnoliopsida > Malpighiales > Erythroxylaceae > Erythroxylum > Erythroxylum pedicellare. Next base: position 22,693,826 of record JAOQMP010000006.1, read on the forward strand.
TCTAATCATTTTAGCATTCATAAAATGCATTTCATTTACATGCATATCATTAGCATATACACATGAATTATGATTTCGTACATATTGCAAAGATAGTATATGCACTCAATTGAAATATTCTGAGATATGAAAGGTTTAAAATGATCATGAAGTAAATTGTGTATTGTTGATGTCTTCAATTTTAGTTTGATTGGTTAAAAGTAGTAAATTTGGAACTAATTGTTATCATTAGAATAGTGACAAATTAATATGTATATTACGACTTGGAAAATACCAAGTGGTAAGACAAATTGGCACAAGGAAAATTAGGATGACTGAGCCTATGAAATAATTGACAAATGGCGAAATGATTTAGTGTCAAGTGGGCAAATAATTAGGTGACATTTGGTATAGGTAATTAGTAAACAAATGGCAGCTTCAGTGAATGACAAATGAACTAGTAATTAGGAGACATGTGTCAGCTTAAGAAGGAGATAAATGGCTTACATGCCAAATGACACATGTTAAGGTAGTTTAGAGACACCTTGCACCTAGTTGAATTAAGCTAAGTTGTTGTTGGAAAAATCCACCATCTTCTTCTCCATTCTCCACCAAAATTTGATGCTAACACACATCTCTATAATTTGGTTTCAACCTTGCTAAATGATGACATCAACTTCATATTTTTAACCTTTACAAGATAACCAAAGAACCAGATTTTTGTTGCTCTTTGTCCTAGCCGAAAATCAACTTGTGTTCACCTTTACTTTGTGATAATGTTGCAAGCTTGGAGGGCTAGATTAGCTTGAGTTTTTGTGGTAGAATTTGAGTATAAAAAGTAAGTATAAATCGATCTTTAATTCATGTGATTATGATGATTGAATTAGGAAAGATTGTAGAAGATGTTGATGATGAAGTGAGTTAGAATAAATTAGATGAACATGGATTCTTTTATATGGAAACTTTGATATCTTGCTGTGTTTTCTAAGTGTAACATGAGGGGTTTTGTTAACAGAAGCATCCTAGATGACAATGGGATGTTGATGTTTCATTTGCATGTGTCTTTGGCATTACTTTTCATAATATGACTGAAGTGAGTTAATTGGAGTATGTACCTTGTTAGATGGAGTGGTTCCACTGAACAAACATCCTTATTTTAGATATATCTTGATCTGTAGATATACAAATGGGATGATTTTAACTTTATATTAAACTAGATACATATATCTATGAAGGAATTGAATTTAAGTTATGTCTCTATGGGTTTTGAAACTTGGCTTGAAATTGAGTACTAGTTGTTGTCTTGTTTAAGAATAGTTTGTAGTGTTTTCGGTATAAATCTAGGAATAATGAACCAAACTGCATTAACTTTATGTAATTAGAAAATTAATACATATAGTAACTTTTTTTAGAAGAATATATTGCCTAAATATCTCATTTTCTATGTCATAATGGCCATACAAGACTAACCTGAAAACTTATCCTAAGAAAAGCTGGAAAATGGAGAATGAATGAGTACTTTTCTGGTCTATTTTTACATATATGAAAATGGTAGTTTATGAAATTCTTTATGGATGATATAATTTGGGAATTGAAGTATAATTGATGATGAATTCATGATAAATATAGATGTCATTAAGATGTTTTCAAATATGGAAATTTTGAGTTGTAAGTGTGATTGTAAACCAATGAATGTTAATGACATAAGTGAACAGAATTTTGTAAGCATTACTGTAACCAACATGGAAGATAAATTAACCTGAAATGAATTAAACTTAATGGACATGGAATCTGGAAAATTTCAGGTGTTAGTGATGTCTTTAATCTCGTTAAATTAAGAGGTATTGAAGGTAGAAAAGTTACACACATTAGTGATGTTGTTGACAAATTCTGGAATTTTAGTTTCCGCCTTGTGTACATGTTGAACCAGATGAGAAATTTCACTCTAAAATGGTATATTTGGACTTGATTAAGGTGAGGAATTAGCCTAGATTGTTTCTTGATTAATTGGTTAAGATCTTGATAAGTTTATGTACTTAATTGATGTCATTATCTAAAGAATGGACTATTTCGATGTGCTGAGTTCAAATCTGGAAATTCTGATTTGTTAAAGGAATAAATGAGCTCTTTTAATGCAAACAAGATCTTAAAGGACATGATAAATGTGTGTAAGGTATGGATGAATGATCATTGAATAACATAGGGTAATTATGAATGAGAATTGGGTAAATGTATGAGTATATGTTTCTGGAAAAAGTTTGGTGAATGTATAGATTTAACTTGCTAAAATTTCAGATTTAAAATAACAATTTTCTGTATTTTATAAGAGGCTTTCGAACATGGAAATATTCAAGGATAAGTGTAAAGTATGGTTGATAAATTTGGAGTAAATCAAGCTAACTTAAGGGTAAAAACTTGATTGCAAAATGGTAGTATACAAAGGATAATGTTTGAATGGTCAAAATTTATGAATAGTTACATACTCGAAAAGGTCAATTGAGCCTGCATTGAACATAACACGTATACATGTGTATGATTGATTACTTATTTGATTAAAAAAGTTAGTAATGTGTACATATGTGTCTATTGCATGATTTAGAAGCACAAATTGACTGACAACTTCAAGACATTGCTGGCTCGTCAAGGCAACAGCTATCTGGAGCATACGGTGAGTTAACCTAGATGTTTACTCACTATATTTGAATTGTTCCTAATTAACTATTATATATTGAACTATTACTAATATGATTGTGTTAATTCTGGACAATGATGGTCCGAGGAGTTTGATATTCAAGACTGTATTAGAAGTGTTTGCAAATTGAATGTGAATATGAAAATTGTGTTCTCAACTATACGTCGAATGTCAAACATAGATCCAATGAATATGCTATATGAAAGTGCAAGCTGAATGAGAGTTATTGATAGCATAATATGTGAATTGATTCATTTTCATTACATTAATATGCATGATCAGATAAAGGAGTTGTGACCAGAGTGACCAACGTGAAAAAGAGCTTAAAGCTAAAAAATGTGCACATAGAGCCACAGGCTCAATAATTAATGAACCCGATATCCACAATGGGTATGGGACAACATCTGAAATGAGCTCAATATATAAAATAGATATGGGACAGATAAATAGACACTCGGTCACAACAAAATAAAAATGAAAGTGGAATCTCATGTACATTGCATATATATATATATATATATATATATATATATATATCTTTACATGTATCATATGAATGATTCTGAAAAAATAGTACTGAATTGTGTTGATATAGTGATATGCAATACTTGTATACATGTTGATTATATGAATGATTGAGGTGAGAGACTGGATTGTTCTGAAAGGATTATATGACATGTTTATATTATAATGTGCTGATTCAGATATAATGTATAGTGTGATTTGGTATACAAAACTGTATGGTAATTGATTCACGCTAATGTGATATACTTGTGAATTTGGTTGTATACTTGCAATGTTGTTTTTTGAATCTAGTGAGCACATTAATGATGGTTTACTTACTGAGTTTGCAAAACTCATCAAAATTGCAATGTTGTTTTTCAAGTATTGAGGAGACCTAACTTCTAAGGCAATTTAGTAGCAGTATAGTATTGTCAATTTTAAAATCAGGAATGGCTCAAAGGTCTGGTCAACTAATGTCTGAGGAGTTTAGATAGATTATTTATGTTAGCATATCATTTCATGTTAGATGTTTTTGTAATGTAAATATATGGATTATGAGATGTAATGACAATATAAATGATGTTTGTTAAATGAAATGAAAAATGTTAAAATTATGATCACTTATGTTCTGTATGATGCCATAATAGTGACTATGATTACTCTAACACGCCATTCCTATAGGGTATATGCTTGATTGTTCTAAAGAATGTTGAGCATATGTTCTATGGTACTGGGATATTACAATTTTGGTGTTACTTTGCTTGAACTTTGTTGTATATGACAAGAGAGTATTATGTAGTGGAATTCTGTCTAGGGCTTGTTTGAATCAGTCACATTTTTTGAGTCATACCTTAACCTATAAGCCCCCAAATTTTGCAATTTTAGTTTCATATGAAACCGAAGACATAGAGCTAAGTATCTTTAAAATGGACTCTGACCTAATTCTAGCTCTACGACCTTTAAAATTGAGATCGAAAATGGTGACCTAATGTTGCCCCTATTTTGGAGCAACTTGTGATATTTTAACTTTGTCTCATAATTTAGAAGTCTAAATGGTTTGAACACAATCTGTAATTTTTGTGCTTGAATATTGCTATAATTTTCAATATAATCCATAATTGTTATATTGAGATTTATTTATAGCAACTAATGGTTTCCGATCATTAGGGATACGATTCCTAATTGTTGTGTTTTTTATTAATGTTGAATCATTAGGGATAACATAACCTAGATTAAATGACCTGAGCTTGTTTAGTTGGTACCTTGATTAAACTTTTTTCCTAATTAGAAATGAGGCTGTCTAATTAAATCTAGAGATCTTATCCTAGGTTGTCTGATAGCTAGGTTTAATTAATGAGCATCTGTTAATTAAACACTACCTAAGGAAAAACCTGGGTTAATAAAGCATATCAATAACTTACGATTAATAGTTACTAAGAGAGGTATGAAAACAAAAATTTAATGAAGTATGTCTAATTGTGTGTAGGCCAAGATTGAACTGATGATTAAGTCCCTAACATATTCATCACTTTTACATCATCTTTAAATGTAACACATCACTACTATGAGATATATGCCTGAAATTCTTAAGAATATCTGAGCATATACCCTACGGGAATGGCATGTTAGAGTAATCACATTCACTTAATATGGCATCATACACATCATAAGTAAACATAAAAACAACTTACCTCATTTTCATTAACAAAACATGTTTTTCACTGTTATTTCATTACAAGCCATCCATATTTTTACAACACAGAAACCATCTATGATCACATTATTTTAAACAAAAGATTTTACATGAAATGAAAACTATACAAAGTACTCTATCTAAAATCCTTAAATAATATCTAGCTAGACCTTTGAGCCATATCTTAATCTAAAATAAATAGCACTAAACTTCAGTTAGTTTTTTCTACTAGCAAGGTCTCCTCTTAGTACCTGAAATTAACGTTGCAATTTTGATGAGTTTTGCAAACTTAGTGAGTGAACCATCATCGATGTGTTCACTCAGAATAGAACACATATATATCAATGAATAACATTCATCTCAATCAAATTAACACTTCATTTAGAGCTATAACTCATATTCTACAATTTGCATCATAATACAAGAAACATTTAAAAATACAATCGTTTCAGAACATAACACTCATTTATCACAACTCTTCATATCACCATCAAATTCATAAACATTTCTCAATATCAACACAACATAGCTCAACATTCATTTGCAATCAATATCATGAACACATTTAAAGAGACAAATGAAAATGCAAATGAAATTCATTCCATTTTAGCTTTGTTGTAACTGAATTTATATTTCACTGTCTCATATTTGTTATGCATACCGGGCTGTTTTTAGTATTGTCCTGTATTCGTTGGGATACTTGGCTCATTAAACATTGAGCCTGAGTCTCTAATGCATACAATTGAGTATAAAGCTCTTTTTATGCTGGCTACTCCAGTCACAACTCCTTTATATGAACATACATCATAGAATGGAGTATAACAGTTCAGATAATATATCATTAGTCACTTTCAGTCAATGAGCACATTCAATTTTCACAGTTCATCATATCTAAGTCTGACATTCAACACATAGTTAAGCATTAAATGTCTTTATTAACATTAAAATCATAAACACTCCCAATATAGTCTCGAAAATCATAAACACTCCCAATATAGTCTCGAATATCGAACTCCTCGGACAATCAATTGTATGGAATCAGTAATATCGCAATTATATCAATATCAATTCAATATAAAGGAATTAAGTTTAATCATCACAATTTAAGTAGAATACATTACCAATCGAAATATCATATCTAGGTTACCCACTATATATATAATTCAAACAGAAGCATGAATATTTGAGTTTACACAACTAGGTTAACTTACAGTAAACTCCAGTTAGCTATTGTCTCGACGTGCTGGCAATGTATGGATGGTGTCGATCGATGTGTGCCTCTAAATCAAACAATACACACATGTACACATTACTAATTGATCAATCAAATTTATGCTCAAAGTTGCACGTGTATATGTGCTATGTTTAATGCATGCTAATTGATTATTCTGGGTATGAAATCTTATTCACAAATCATACTTATACATTCATCATAGTTTGTGCATCATGTAGT
>JAOQMP010000006.1:22745867-22762393 GCA_027563575.1 Erythroxylum pedicellare
ATTGGAAATCCAAACCTCATAGTAAAGCTAGAACATAAACTAGATTAATCAAAACAAGATTACGACAGACCCCAATTATGTTTCGTGGAAAAACTTGAGGCTATCAGTAATATGGTTAGCTATCAGTAACATGGTTAGCCATCAGTATCTCTCTAATGCAAGACCAAGTCATATTTGTAAATGTATATTTATCTGAGTGAACATCCTTAAATATTCTTTGGTTTCTTTCAAACCATATCGACTAAACTAAACAAGCTATAACTAGATTCAGAAACTTCTTATCCTTACCAATCCTTTTACAGAGATTTTTAGTCCACCCCAAAATGTCTTCTCATTCATTCACAGGGAAAACTAAATTCATCCTTGCCTAGAAAGTAGAAGAGAACCTACACATGAAGAATAGATGGTTGGCAATTTCAAGTTAAGTGTTACATAAAACACAGATCTAATCATTACTCCCCTTCAGTCTATCATTGGTCTTCAACTTTCCTTTAGCAGCCAACCATGTTATAAAGGAGGCCTTAGGCATGAGTGATCCAGTTTATACTATATTGTACCAAGGAACAATTGGATGAAGAGGTCTTATAGCTTTCATGCAAAAAGAGTTGGTGAAATCTCCGCTATTACTTGCAGACCAAATTAGTCTATCCTTGATGGATGAATTAGGCATGTGACCAAGAAGAATACTTTGAAATATGTCAACTCTCCTTCCTGAGATCTTCCACTCATTGTCAACAATGATATGAACAGAGCTTGCTGTAGATTGTCCATCTACCTAATAAATTGGACAGCTCATCCCTATTAATCTGAGGACTTGGAGGCTGAAGAGTATGAATACTAGCAAAAAGTTTGAATAATAGTAAAAAAAAAAAAAAATAGAAAGAGCTTCTCATGAATTGGTACTGAATGTGATTTACTTTTCTATTTATTATAATGTGAGATATGTTTGACAATTCCAAGACTTCAGTGCATGCTAATCAATTTAGGGCATATACTAAGTTCCAATTGAATGTTACATGATTCATATTACACAAAATTTATGGCCTTTAAAACAATGAACCAAATCACACGATATTTATGCATGCTAAGAAACAAGTTCTAATTATAACATTTTGTTCGGGCTATTTGGCAGTACGTCGTTTAACTACCAAGAACTATACGCTGCCTATCAATTCTTCGAGTACTGAATAAGCTTGGATTACAACTAGCTTAACAAATCTCGAACACCTGGCTATATTTTCTGGATATTTTAGGTGGGTTTTTATAATGCTTATGCTAATAACAAACAATTGGCCTCATCTGGTCTTAGCCGTTGCTGCAGTGGGATCAGTATGTAATCTATTTAGTCCAAGAGTTACAGCATCCAAGATAACGGACATTGACAAATGCAGCGTTCTCCGAATATACGAGGCTTTCTTTAGGCGCTAATGATCAACATTTGGCTGGGTTTTATTGACAATACAAAACCACAATCTACAATATCTTTTTCTTAATTGTCCTCGATTTGACCAACGTGTCTATGCTAAATTGCATAGGAATAGCATGATTTGTAAGAATTGTCGAAGTTAAAATGTCATAGAATGGGAACAGAAGTGAGCCTAAAAGGCACTCGTAGTATCTTTTTGCACCAAAATCAGAAGGTTATAGGTTTAACATTAGCAAGTCAGATACGGTTACAATCTAACTGATAAAAATGCCAAACTCTTCTTTACTGTCTGTCTCTAGGAGAATAAGTCAAAAACCAACTCATCAACCAAAGAAGTTAGTATCCGCTCCTCAATCTCTATACCCTCTTCTAATGCTTCTAAATCAAAGTCAAGCCACCTTCCATACTGGGTGCTCATATCCTTGGCTACAAGTTCATCCACCATCATGTCTCCCATGCTTTTCCAACGTAACATTTCCTTGTACAGTTGATTCGCCAACCAACCTTTTCTCTGAAGCAACATCCACATTTTTGCCCACGCTTTGCAGCTCCCACCGAAAACTTGTCCACACATGAAATCCAGGTGGTCACAAATGCAGTCAAACAGAATTTTTCGCCCAAGCTTGGAGAATTTCTCTTCATTTCTTTGCATTTGAGTTTCCTGATTCTCCATCCAATCAAATAGATTTGGTCTCATAGCGTTTGGGGACTGGCCTAACAAGAAATCTTTTAGCATTGGCTCCGCATAATTGAATACCTCCCTCACATATGTTAATTCCAAGCTGTTAGAATACTCGGATCGAGGCCCTGAGAATGTTCTAGAATGTTTTCTTTCTTCATCCACTGTACATATTGAGGAGGCTGAGTTGGAGAAATCTATTTTATCTTCCATTGCTAAAGATTCATTTACAGATGTCTCATTCAACACCTCTGCAGCTTCAGGGGCTAAAGAAAGCAAGATGCCTGAAAATTGAGAATTTATCTTCTGCTCATTACTTTTACTACATGCATTTTCATTGAATAAAAAGATGCAAGAAAAATCATGAGCAAATCAAAATACTTCCAGGAAAGGATGATAAGTTTCAACTGAGCTGCCCTGAGATGTGTCCACGTATATAGAGGGAAAGAGTCATAAAGAATCGACTATATCTGTTGCTAATGTTTGACCCAATCTAAATGCCACAAATTCCTGGATACAATCAATCAGCTCCTTCACTTTCTCAGTGACAATTTTTGGTTGTACCATAATGAGAAATTATGGTACAAATTCTGATGCATGCTTTACCAAGTGACTGGAAAGAAAATGAGGGTGGAGAATGTCTTTACCGTTGGCATTCGTGCAGCATCCACTGATGAAAGAAAGTTCAAGAGTTGAAACAGGACTAGGCTCAAGACATTCGAGCTCTTTTTCAATTTCACTGTAATTGCTACAACTGTACTGTTCTGTCTCGTCTGACTGTATTTCCACCCCTTGTGATAACTGCAATCATCCATTAAATTCAGAATTGGTGTAAATTTTGCGCAAACCATCTCTTCTTTTCTTAAGATGATTAAAATCCAAGGCCTTTCTAATTCTCCAATAATAAGAATAGAACCTGAATGGCATTCTACAACATAAAAGTTTCACGAGCTGAAATAAGCATAGCTAGACATATAATTGGACACATGAAGAATAGACTGTGATAGGTTGGACAACAGTTCCAGTGTCCTTAACAAGTTTTCATAATTAAGAAGCTATTAAAATTTCAGTCCAAATGATTATGTGCCAAGCTCCCAGTTGTTAAACTCAACCCAATTCTTAGGACTTACCCACACCAGCAGATTACAAACTAGCATTTAGATTTTTGAAGATCAAGAAATGGAAAATGTACAAAAACCAGGGTTTTTGATGGAGTTATGTCCATCTTTGGTGTTAGCAATAACACTTATCCATAATTTAATAAAAGGGCAGCAACTACACAACAAGAACAAATCAAGAGCAGAAAACTGTGGAACCAAGTCAGTTTCAAACACATTTCTGAACATTGGTGAACATGACCATTTATAAGTGTTCGTTTTTGGTCTGTACGATGGACAACCTAGCAGCTATTATTATTGATTTGATATCAGTAACAACTAGTCGAATTATTTACAAAGACACCACCATAAAAGTCAATGAAAAGAGAGAAAGGTAAATCCAACTTCTAAAGTTAGCATGTTACACTATTGACTCCATTTCAGGCAACAGTTTAAACATCAAATGCGTAAATTTCATAGGTACTCAATCAGTACATCATGTTGTTGCCTTTACTGCAAAAACCAAACTGAGCATTACTATACGCTAATCAATTACACAAACAGGAAAAACAAAGAAAAGAAAGCAGTAAGATAACCCCCAGAACTAATCATAAGAGACAGACCTGCCAATTTTGGCACATGATAGGCTGCTGATCCTTTGTTGGCAAGCAGTCAAAATCACGAGGGTGGTCTGATTTATCTTCATCTAGAACAAGATGAAACATAATGTCCTGTTTTTTGTGCTTGGTTCTCACCATGTCAACTGTGGATTCTAGAATCTCTGAGGTAGGCTTTGAACTAGCATAATTCTCCTCCCTGATAATATTAAAATGAAATGACTCAGTTCTGTTTGTTAATTCTCTAGGCTTCTCTTCAAGCAGAACACTCGAAGCTTCACTACCCATTACATTCAGCTGTGGCATGGAGTACATTAAATACTTTGAATAAAATGGATCACTACTGCCAACAGCATCAGTGTCAGTACTGTTACTTTCTGCTGCCAAATTAACAGGGGACTGAAGACGAGGCATAGCCTTCATTATGGGAGATGTAAATGTAAATGAAACAACATCCGTTCCATGTTTCGCGTTATAGGCAACTGCCATATTTCCATCTCTTGCAGCATTACCTTCTGTAGGCCTCTCAACTTCATCAAAGGACAACTTATCAGAAAGATTCCTGTCAGTTTCAAAATCTCCATTTACATGTTTCTTTTGAGATGGGATGTTAGCTTTCTCCCTTTCAGAATCTGGATCTCTAGAGACATTTTTTCTGGAAGCACTTTCAGGCCTTATAACAACCTTGTTCACGATCCTATTTGCCCCAGTAGAACCACCCACTGATTGAATTTTTTTCTTCTGGCGGTTAGAGAATGAATTATCCTTATTGACCAATGTATTTTGTTTCTGGCTATTCTGCCTAAGTACATTGTTGGCCAAGTTTTCAGAAGTTCTTTTCTGAATATTCTTTTGCTGCTTAAGCAATTGGTTTGACTTGATGTCATGCGGTACTTTCTGCTTCTTAAAGCTGTCACTCATTGATGTTGACCCCTCTCTCCTCTGAATATTTGCCTTAACTTGTGCCGCTTGTGAAACGGACTTTCCCTTGTTCTTCAAATTACTGGAATTCCCTTCTGGAAACACGGGAGCCTTGCTTAATGGCAAGTTTTCTGATCCATTTTGATTCTTGTCAATAGGTTGTCTTCTGCAGGACTTCGTATTGGATTGTGGGTCTAATTTTTGTGGCCTTGATGCCTTTTTTGCCGCTTCCATTTTTTTTTTCAAGTCTCGCAAAGGAACTGAAGGGGAGCCAATTAATGAAACTCTACTGGTAGTAGCTGCCTTAGGACTAGCATCTATGATTTTTGCTGCAGTCTCCATTACACAGGTCCCATTCTTCACCGGGTTAAATCCAGGACTCCTAACTGGACAAAAAAATTTACTGTGGGTATTGGGAATTGGTTTCGCGGATTTAGGAGGCAATATTTCAGTCTGAAATCTCTCAAAAGGCCGACTTTGTGCTTTGTGAGACATAGATGCAACAGCTTTCCAACAATCCCTTTCCTGCTCACAGTGCCTGTTTAAGTTTTTCATGGTGTCATAATCACTCGACAAATTGGAGCTAGCCCTATTGAGTTGAGGTGTTCTAAGCAAGTGGCAGTCAGAAAATAGGGTAAAAGAAGGCTCGAGAACACTGGATGTCGGCAAGGAATCCAAGCCCATAAGCCTGGCGATTACTCCCGGCGCTCTTGTCGCATATCCTTCATCACTAGTTACAGATAAACTACAACTAAAGTCGCTGCTTCCTCTTCTAGTTGAGTTTGCTCCCTTGTTGCCCACCTCCATCTAGATGTAAACAAAATAACCAAACAATCACAGTGAAGTTTCAGAAAGGGCATCCAAAGTTAGACAGCGAGTAGAAGAAGAGAACATAATAAAAACAAACTCTTACAATATAAATGGGAGATTCTGACGAGCTTTCAACAATTTCAGTTCTTTGCCTTACTTCTACAAAAGGAATGGAAACGAGATAAACTTCAAACTATAAATAAAGAAAAAATACCTAACAAAAAAAGGTTCAGAATAGATTAATAGGCTTGCGTATTAGAACCAAAAGAAGTCGCTTGCCAGGAAAGCCATTGTTGTTCGAGAAAAGTTTCTTTCGAGACTTTCCATTCCAGTCAAACAGGTGAAACGGACCTCCTTTTGAACGCTTTCTCTCAGCATCCATCATGTTATCTGAAAAACCGTAACAGACTTCGAGTCATACTTTAACTTATGAACATAAAATGGAGTCACTTTTTCTCAAATCTCTAATCCACAAGTCAAAATAAGTATAGCGTTATGCAGACTAAATCCAAAACTAAAGCATCAACTTTGGAAACGCAAATAAGATCTTTGAACCAGAATCCTCCCCTAGTGTCAGCTCCGTTGCTCATTCATCAAGAGCAGACTTATACCAGTGAATCATATCATTCGAATCCCCCATTGCCGACATAAGCAAGTATGAGGTTCAAAAGAAAAAGAATGGAAAGAAACAACACCCAAAAGGCTTCAACTTCTAGCAACCAAGATCTTACCTTTTGAAATGCAAGATCAAAAGCTCCTCCTTGTACTTCCCGTGCAAACAGGAAATAATCCAAATCCCACAATATTAGAAGTCAGTAAAATCAATGCGTGTAAATTGAATTACAAACAAAACAACTACCAACTCAAATCAAATGGGTGCTCCATCAAAATGCACAAAAGACACATTTTGAAAGAGTTTCGACCAATCCAGCAGTCACCCATTAACCATTATCCGCAGAAGCCTCATTTTTTAAAATCAAAAACTTTCCCTCGAGAGGGTATATTAGGAACTTTCAACAAGCGACGAGACGAGACCAACTGTACCCCTACAAAGGACTCAAGAAGAGAACTTGACCCAGAAAAAACAGAAGCAAAGAAAAGCCAAAGAACGGTGACATTCGCGGTGATAGGGAGAGAGACACTGAATTAGATCAGGAAAGGACCAAAAGAAGAAGCCGTGTAAAATGTGTCAGTTTACGTGTGGAGAAAGCGAGTGTGTGATTGAGTGGTTGCATTTGTGTACTATTTTGACACCGCCTAGATTTAAGGCTTCAGGTAAGTGGCAACCGAACCAGAGGCAGAGGCAAACACAGCCAGTGTGATTTGTGAGAGACGTTCAATAGGCGTGAGTTGTTTCTCATTGCACCTTTCCTATTTATCGCCACGTGGCAATCATAAATGGTCTTGGTCCTACCGGTTTGGTGTGCACCACTTAATTAGGGGGATTAATTAGTCCTATCGTAGGGATGGTAAATAGAAAAATATCTTAGTGCATTTTTCTTCCGCTTCATAACCTCTAGCGTCAAAAATACCGAGAAATGTAATTTTGTTTAGGAGAATAAGATAAGAAGAGATATTTAAAATTTTAAAAAAAAATTAAGTAATTTTATTTAAGATAATTTAAGAAAATGTTAAGAAAACTAAAGAAATATATTTAAAGAATTACATTAAAAAGGTTAGTAATTATTAATTTAATATAAATAAGTAATTTTATTTAAGATAATTTCATAATTTATTTAGTCTGAATTATTATAATTTAATTTATTATTAGTACATTATATAATGATATAAATTACTGTATTTTTTATCTTAATAAAATATTTTATTATTACTTATTTTTATAATTTTTACTTTTTGTTTATTATATACAAATTTTATAATGGATTACTACCTATTAAACCTCTAAACTTTATACATTTCCGTAATCAAGATAATGTTGTAACTGTAGCAAAACTTTGTTACTTTTGTCTTTAACATCTATGTAATATGAGAAGTCTAATTATATATCTTATATAACTATATCTATAACAAGCATTAACTTAATTATTTTTTAAGTTAGGCATAAATTAACTTACGTCTACATTGACTTGTCTATTTGTAGAATGTCATTATGTCAATAACAAGTTATCGGCCTTCTCTTAATATTTAAAAAGAAAATCTATAGCTTAAATATGTTATATCATGATAACTCATTTTCAGTTTTTCCACTTATAATATTTCTTATTTCTATTCTTATAAATGTAAATATTGATATCAAGCCTCCAAATCATACATTCCAATTTAAGTCCTCTAATATAATAATTGCAAATTAATATTCTTTTATTTTAAACAATATGATAAACAAGTTATTAGTTTTTCTTTTAAATTGAAAGAATGAGATTACTAGGCAAAAGGCTTAAGAAGTACGACAATGCAATTCTTGACTAAGCATGACGAAAGAACAGCAGAACTATACTTTTAAGCTTATACAAAACATTGAGGAGTATATAAGACGACTGTTGATGAATGAAGTCAATAGCAAATCCAAGAAGACATTAAAGGTTTCATCAACTAGCCATTCCCCAGGAAAAAAGAGATGTTTTCAACCCCTTTATGTCATCATTTCTAAAAATAGGGGTATCCAAAAATGCTCGGCCTGACCTGATTTTAGCCCGAGTTGACCGGATCAATCCAGCCCATAGTCTTACCGTTATTTCAAAAACGACGTTAGTTTATCAAAACAACATCATTTTTGACTTAAATTTGACGTTGTTTGGTTATTGCAATCCAATTAATTATTTTCTTATTGTCTATTAATCTTATTTGTTAGACTTAAATTTGATTTTATATGTAGCGATTGAGAAATTTTAGGTTTGAATTGATCTACGATAATTAGAAAGAGTTGATTGCAACCATAAAGATAGGATGATATAAATCTTCCAGATTATGGTCAAACCCAATTGAGAGATTCTTAAAATGCACTCTTATAAAATTTAACCTGAACAATTCGGTTAGAAACCTTATGATTAATTATTAGTAGACTCAAGGTTAACTACTAGCATACCTTAGGAGTCTCCATAGTCCAATTAATCAGCAACACAATTGAATGACAAACAATCAATCGATTAAGGGTTTAGGGGGATTAGATGCCTAGATACTAAGTATTTGATATTAGTAATTAATTTAGTGTTTCATAAATTCTCTTCTTTAATCATTCTACTTGTTTTTTTAATTGCTTAACTTTAGTTTCTTTAATTCAACTACAATTAATCCTTAGGTTAAATAATAAAATAACGGTAACTACTAGTACTCATCATCCTTATAGGGTTAACCCGTATTTCTAGCTACAGCAATACTATACACTTGTGATATTACATATTGACTACTCACGAAAATGGCCAATCAAGTTTTTGACATCATTATCGGGGATGGTGATATTAGAAACACTTTAGTTTTATTACTCTAGTCGTTACTTTTTTTTGTTTGTTTTGCTTTATCCTTGTTTTACCTTACGTTATTTGATTTGTTTTTGTTAGTTAGTTTATTTCTTTGGTTTTAAATTTAGACTCCAAGTTAGTTTATAACTCGGAGAAACACTAAGAACTTACTAAACATAGATTATGAGATAGAAAGAACTACACAAAAGAATTGTCGTAAAATTAACTTTAGAGAGTTTGAGTTAGATCGTTGAATAGAGGACTTGGAAGGTCACACAAACACAAAAAAATCACATAACATGGTGGACCAACCATGAACAATGTTCGACTATGCTAAGTCAGTCTTATCTGGTGCGAAATCCAGCATAGTGAGGCCGACTGTGCAGGCAAACAACTTCAAGATCAAGCCAAGCATCATTCAAATGGTGTAATAGTCAGTCCAATTTAATGGACTTCAAGATGAGGATCCTAACACACACATTTCTAACTTCTTAAAGATCTACGATACTTTTAAAATAAATGGAGCGAATGATGACGCCATCAGACTGCGTCTATTTCCTTTCTCTTTAAAAGGAAAAGATAAGCAGTGGCTAAATTTTATGTCACGTTCGTTAATGAACACCCAGGATCAAATGGCAGAAAATTTTTTACTAAAGTATTTTCCTCTTGCAAAGACTGCGAGACCAAGAAATGACATCTCTTTGTACTCCCAAGCTGAAGGTAAATCATTGGACGATATATGGGAGAGATTCAAAGAAATGTTCCGATAATGCCCACATCACGGACTACCTCCGTGGATGCAAATCCAGACATTATATAATGGGATAAGTCAAAATACTAGGTAGTTAACTGATGTAGTAGCTGGAGGGACACTAAACAAAAAATTTTGAGGCGGCCTAAGAGTTGATCGAGGACATGGCCATAAACAACTATCAATGGTGCTCAGTTAGAGCATGAAACACTAGTAGGCCATTAAGAGTGTATAAAGTAGATGCGGTGACTCAACTAGTGAGTCAAATGGAAGCCTTGAGCAAGAAGATAGACAGAATTACTATGGCGCCACAGGGAAGAGTGATGCAATGCAAGGCGTGTGGGATAGATCACTAAGGACAAGATTGTCAATTAGATCAACCCAAACACGTAGATTATCTAAGGAATGCTTTAAGACCCCAAAATAATCCTTACAATAATACATACAATCCTGAATGGAGGAACCACCCAAACTTCTCATGAGGTAACCAAGGCCAACAAAGGAATAACTCTCTACTTGGATTTTAAGCATAAACATCACATCCAAGGAAACCAAGTATGGATGAGATGATGTTGGAATTTATTCAAGATTTAAAGGTGAAACATTAGCAAACAGACACACCCATATGGAAATAAAATTTGACCAATTGGCCAAATCATTGGTGGAGAGACCTAAAGGGAGTTTGTCGAGCACAACTGAAACAAATCCAAAAGAAAGGATAATGGCAATCACTTGGCCACTTTAAAGAAGGTCGAACAAGAAGAAGAAGGGAAAAAAAAAGAAAAGGGTTATTAAATGCTTCGTGTAGAGTAACTATAATTTGAAGAGAGTCCAGGAGTATAAACCTGAAATTTCATAACCATTCTAAGGTAGAGGAAGTACAAAGAAGTAGAGTTGAACGAGGTTCTTGATGTAACAAATCAACTAAAATCGCGAGTTACCCATTTTGAATCCACAAAAGAGAGGTTATTAAACAAAGAGGAACCTAAGAAGTTGGAGAATGAAGTATCAAACAAGGAGAGCTCCAACAAAATGGTAACACTACCATATAAACAAGCTGACTGTAATAGTCGGTTATCATACTAAATGTTAGAGCCTTAAATTATTGCATATGAGTCATATCATTTGAGAATTTATGAAATGCATTTTATTCACATGCATAATATTCACATACACACTTGAATCATGATTTAGTAAATATTCACATACACACATAAATTATGATTTAGTAAACATTGCCAAGATTGTATGTGCACTCAATTGGCATGTTCTGGGATATGAAAGGTTTAAAGTGATCGTAATATGAATAGCGTATTGCTTATGTCTTGAATTTTGGCTTGTTGGATTATAATTAGTAAATTTGGAATTATTTATTGCAATTGGAAAATTGATGAATTAAAATGTGTATTTAGTTTAGGAAAAATGTCAAATTGACGCATAAAAATTTAGGATAACTAAGCCTATGAAATAAGTTACAAATGGCAGTAGAATTGATTACATTTGGCATAAATAATTAAGTGACAAATGGCTTAGAGGTTGAGTGACAAATGGCTAGCATAATTGTGACATTTGGCAACTTATGGAGAGGACAAATGGAATGCATACATAGGGACAAATGTCATTATGAACTGGTGACAACTAGCACCTAATGAGTTAAGATAATGTAGAAGTTGTTCCGATGTGTTCATTCTTCTCTTGTCTTCTCTTTCACCACATACTTATCCACCCTCCTATAGCTCTAAAATTTGGCTTCTATTTCATTCATGACCACTCTAAAATCTTGACAAGATTCTGCATCAAGAAAACTATATGTTGTTGTCTTTCATCTTGTTGTTTTCTTATTGCACCCATCCAATTCCCACCTTTATTTAAGATGATCTTGCTTACATATAAGGCAAAGTAGACTTCATGAATTGAGGTGGAACTTAAGCTAAACAAGTAAGTAAAGTATTGATCCTTATGGCATGTTGTAATAGAAAGTTTATGATGATTGAATTAGGATGGATAGCATGTAGTGTTGATGATGAAATGTGCTGGAAAAATGATACATAAATTGGATACTTTTCTATTTTGGTTTTGATGCATGAGAATCGTAGATTATAGGTTGCTATATGAATGGTTTAGATTGAGATTTGAAGCTTAAATGAAGGTGAATTTATGCTAAAGAATGGTGCTAGTGAAGTGTTCTTGAATTTGGAAAAAAACTAGGATTATATATATGATGAGAATAAGTGAATGAAAATTTCTGTTTGGTTTTTGTATGCATGAAAGATAAATAGTTTATGAGCTGCCAATTGAATGATTTTGAGTTGGAATTGGAGATGAAATTGATGAAGAATTGAAGTATAATTAAGGTAAAATTAATGGACTAATATGAAGATGTTTTGAATTTGGTATGAAGGTGTTAGAATTTGGAGAATTTGGAGATATTGAACGAAAATGGAGAGTGAACATGCAATTCACTCATCCCAAAATTTTGGGGAGGTCCTCCATGATCGTGGGCAATGCTTTGAAATGAAAATTTTATGTTTTGTGTGATTGTTGAATCAACTAAGGATAAGTTACTTCACTTTGGTGTATTTGGACTTGATTAGGACCTGACCTAGATTGATGTTTGGTTAATTAGTTAATAACTTTAGGTTATTAATTGATGTTTTAACTTAAGGAATGGATTGTTTTGAAATCAATATATCTAAAATCTGGAATTTATAAGTGTTTAAGGAATGAAGGTATTCTTATGAATGTAAATGTGATCCAACGGATATGAGTAATGTGAACTAGGTAAGAATGAATAAAAATTAGGAAATTGTGTGAATATATATTGATAGAAAAGGATGGTGAATTACGATTGATGAATTTAGAGTAATCAAACTTACTTAAAATATAAACCTAATTACAAACTAGATGTGTATAAGCTATGACGTTTGAATGGTCAAGATTTATGAATAAGGATACACACTTGAAAAGTCAATTGAGCATGCATTGAACATGACACATATACATCTGCATGAGTGAATAATCATATGATTGATCAACTTAGTAATGCGTAAAATATGTGTGTATTGCATAACTAAAGAAGCACAAGTTGATCGTTAGCATCAAGAGCCGGATCATCAAGGCAATAACTTTTTTGGAGTGTACTATGAGTAAACCTAGATGTTTCTCACTATGATTGAATTGTTTTTGGTTAACTTTCAATTAATGAACTGTTAGTTATCTGATTTCTATGATTCCAGACATTGTTGGTCCAAAGAGTTTGATACTTAGGACTGTATATCGAAGTGTTTTCAAATTGTATGTGTACTATGTAATGTGTACTCAACTAAATATTGAATGCTAGAATTAGGTTCGAAGGATGTGATAAATGACATGAGCACATTGAATGAAAAGTATTGATAGCATATTATGTTAATTGATGCATTCCATTACATGACATAAATGATCAAATAGAGGAGTTGTGACCGGAGTGATCAACATGAAAAAAAGCTTTAAGCTTAGGAATTGTTCACAAAGAGCCACACGCTTAATTAATAATGAGCCCCGTATCCACAACAAATACAGGACAGTAAATAAAATGAGCTTGATATTCACAAAAAATACAGGAAATAAATAGGCTCTTGATCACAACAAAGTAAAATGAAAACGGAGTCATATATGCATTTACATATATATAAGTTTACATGAATCATATGAATGATTGAGATGAATTAATGGATTGTTCTGAAATAGTGTTAAGAAATGTTTGTATAGATGTTGTACTTGTACTTGTACTTGTTGAACTATAACAAAATGTAATGTGGGATCTGATAATGGATGATGTGTTAAACTTCTTTAAATTGGTTATAAATTTGACATTTGTGTTCTGTTTGGAATGAGCACATCGATGATGGTTCACTCACTGAGTTAACATACTTATCAAAATTGCAATGTTGACTTTCAGGTATAAGGGAGTTGTAGCTTTTAAAGCAACCAAGTAGAATTCTAGTACTGTCATTTTGAAAACAAGAATGGTTCAAAAGTCTGGTCAGCTAATATCTGAGGAGTTTAGTTAGGATGTGTTTGTTTAGCTTCTCATTTCATGTTAAACATTTTGTATAGAGTTGTAAACTCTCAAATGTTATGTAATGTGAATACAAGGATATGAATAGTAATGGTACAATGCAAGTAAGTTTATTTTATGAATATAATGAGGAGATTTGACCATTTTAAATACTTGTGTTATGTGTGATGCCATAATAAGTTAATGTAATTGTTCCAACTTATCATTCTCATAGTGTATGTTCTTAAATATCCTCTAAATGTTCAGGAATATACTCTATGAAAGTGGTATGTTACAAATTTTGGTATTAGAGCATGGTTTGGCATCCATAAAGACATACATAAGCATTTAAACTAGACATATAGTAAGAGACTCGTACATTGATCACAGTTATTATTTGTTTTAGGTCATCCGCTATAGGAGATCAAGTCGTAGAATCAATTAACCTTGATTCTATAGGAGCTAATAGAGATTCCCAAGTAACCCAGTCTGACCAAATGCCTCAAAGGGGTCATAAAAGGAAGGAAACAAGGTATGGTAAACTTAGAAAGTAGGGGGTTGTAGACTTCTATGGAAGTACAGACCCTGCTGAGTAAAAGATGGATTGTGATTCTGATGAAAGGTTTGACTACGCAGTTTCGTTATTTCAAAGTCTGGCTTATCAATGGTGGAAGACTGTTTCTAGCAATTCCGCTCGACCTTGTAGATTAATATGGGATGACTTTCTAAAGGTCTTTAAAGAGAATTATATGCCAAAGATCTATTTGGATATGAAGATGAAGGAATTCCTAGATCTGAAACAGGGCAATCTTACTATAGTCGAGTATAAGGTGTGGTTTAATGAATTAATGGGATATACTACTACTTTGATTCCGAATGGGGAGGATAAATTTAGGCAGTTTGAGGATGGATTGAACATGGAGATTGAGATGAGATTAACTATTACCAATTTGAATAGTTTTACTAAACTGCAAGCTGCTTCAATCCAAATTGAACAGTTACTGAAGGATGGATAAGGAGAGTATAGGCAAGAGTTTCGAATTAAGAGTCATTGTGAGTCTCAAGTTGATTCTAGCAGGAGATTCAGTAAATGCTAAAATAGATCATTCTGATCACATACTAGATTGAGACAGTCAGTGTTTAGACTGAGAGGTGGTTTTGTTCATACTGGTAGTGGTAGAGGTCAAGTATTTGGAGGGAAAACACAACAAATGCCTAGTTATAAGCATTGTGAAAAGAAATATGGTGGAGAATGATGGAAGATATTGGGAGCTTGCTTACATTGTGGCTCTTTTGAGCACCAGTTTAGATACTGTCCCGAGACTTTGGGAGCACAGTCTGGAGTGAGAGGAGGATCAATGACCGAGACGATTGTCCAGCAAAGTAGAGCTAGTGGAGCAGGACAGGGAGGTAGAGGTAGGGGTAGAACAAGTTCAGCAAGTCCTAGTGTTAGGACTGAGGTGCGAAGTAACTAACCTCAGTCCCAAGACATGATCTTTGTTATTACCAGACATAAGGCATAGAATTCTCCAGATTTTGCTGCAAGTATGTTACATGTCTTCCAATTTAAAGCATTTTCCTTGTTAGATCTAGGATCTGCACATTCATTTACCACACCACATTTGGCATCTAAATTGCATTATGAGAGAGAGATGTTGAAATGTGACTTAAAGGTGAGTACACCGATAGGTAACAGTGATTGGAGAAATGTGTAAAGGGTGTATTATTTGGGTTAACTAGATAGAGTTGAAAGCTGATTTCATAGTACTACAATTGAAAGAGATATACCTCATTTTAGGTATAGACTAGCTTGCTACTCATAGGGATGTAATGAATTGTTATACTAAAGAAGTCATTCTTGAATCTCCTAATCAACTAAGAGTAATATTTCGAAGTATTAGTCAAGCAGTGTCAGCCAGATTGATTTCATTAATAAATGCTTTTAGGCTGATTTGAAGTGGATGTGAGGTTGATTTAGCCTACGTGACTAATATCCAAATTGAGCAGACAGTACAGGATACTCCTATTGTTAGGGATTTCTTATATGTATTTCCCACTCAATTATTAGGATTACTCCCCAATAGAGAAGCAGAGTTCACTATTGACCTTATTCCAGGTCCTGCTCTTATATTTATTCCTCCATATAGGATGGCACCTGTGGAACTTAAAGAACTTAAGACTCAGTTGCAGGAGTTATTAGATAAGGGCTTTATCAGGCCCAGTGTATCACCTTAGGGAGCTCCAGTTTTGTTTATGAAGAAGAAGGATGGGACTTTGCGATTATGCATTGATTATAGGAAATTGAATCGAGTGACAGTTAAGAATAAATATCCCTTACCGAGAATAGATGATTTACTTGATCAATTACAGGGAGCTTAAGTGTTTACTAAACTGGATTTGAGGTCAGTGTATTATCAATTGAAGATAGCAAAAGTTGATGTACCAAAGAGTGCATTCAGAACTAGATATGGGCACTTTGAGTTTTTAGTGATACCTTTTGGGTTAACGAATGCTCTGACAACCTTTATAGCATTTATGAACAACGTATTTCATCCTTACTTATATCACTTTGTGATTGTATTCATAGATGATATTTTGGTATACTCGAAAAGCAGAGAGGAACATTATGAGCATTTGATGTAACATCCCATTACCTGTGGGAAGGTTAGAATAGTATATATCAGTGTTCAATAAGAGATAAGAAATGCATGTTCATGTTCATGCATAATACGACAGGCTCGTACAAGTGAATAGCGATATTTTGCACCTG
>JAOQMP010000006.1:22778686-22801521 GCA_027563575.1 Erythroxylum pedicellare
CTCAGTCACAACAACATAACAATTGGAAAGTGTCTCATGAGCATTTCATATGTATCTTGTTAAGTATGTTTGATAGAAAGAAATGCAAATTGCATTTGCTTTAGTGAAATTATGTTACTAATGTGAAATGCAAAATTGTGAAATAATTGTTGTGTGAATTGATGTGTTGCATGAATTGAGTGGACCGTCGATGATGGTTACCTCATTGAGTTCAGAAAACTCACCAAAATTGTAACGTTGTCTTTTCAGGACCAAGAGATGACTCTAGTTACTGAGAGGCTCTACCAGCCGTGTATATTGTGATTGGCAAGAGAAGTCATGACTCAAAGGTCCGTCAGCCGGGATTTTTGGACGGATTAGTTAGATTGTACATATTTTCCTCATTCATGAAGTAATATTGTATTAGGTTTTGATGATGTACATATGGAAATTGTTGAAAGACACAATGTAGACTTTTGATTTTTGAGAAAAGAATGAGGAAAAGTTGGTTTCAAAAATATTGTGATTTCTTATGATGCTTTATAACTAATTTATGATACCATCCCATGAGAAGAGAGTGTAGTGATTGAACGTAGCATGCCCTTATCCTAAGGTATGTGCCGGGATGACCTCCGGGTGCCCCGTGCGTATCCCTAGGTAAGGAGGCGCTACATTTGAGGTTAGTTTTATAGATAATGAGAGAGAAGCAATTGTACACCAAGTTCAATAAGTGTGAATTTTGACTTAATCAAGTGGTGTTCTTGGGTGATATAGTATCTGGACAGGGCATACTGGCAGACCCAAAGAAAGCTGAGGTAGTGATGAAATGGGAAGCCCCTAGAAATGTGTTTGAGATTCGGAGTTTACTTGGGCTAGCAGGTTATTACAGGATGTTTGTCGAGGGGTTTTCATTAATCTCAGTCTCTTTGACAAAGCTTCTGAAGAAGAATGTACATTTCTAATGGACTAATGAATGCCAAAGGAGTTTTAAAGAATTAAAACATCGATTAACTATGGCACTAGTGTTGGTTATTCCATCTAGATCTGGAGGATATGTAGTGTATAGCGATGCTTCATTCCAGGGATTAGGATGTGTACTGATGCAGTATGGTAGAGTGATTGCATATGCATCAAGATCGTTAAGGTCTCATGAGTTCAACTATTCGGTTCATAGTTTAGAGCTTACTGCAGTGGTGTTTTCTTTGAAGATTTCGAGACATTATTTATATGGTGAAACATTTCAGGTATTTATAGATTATAGAAGTTTAAAATATTTGTTGAGTCAGAAGGAGCTGAATATGAGACAACGACAATGGATTGAACTACTTAAGGATTATGATTGCGCAATTGAATACCATCCAAGTAAGGTTAATGTTGTAGTTGATGCATTAAGTAGGAAATCTAAGAGTAGTGTAGCACTAATTCAAACATCAAAGTTACCAAACCTAGTTCAACTGAGAGCATTAAATGTTAAGCTAAGATTAGGGCAGAATGAAGCATTGTTATCTACATTAAAGCTTAGATCGATATTGCATGAAAGGATCAGAAAAGCTCAAAGTAAGGATCCAGAATTAGTGAAGTTATTTGAGAAGTTGAAGCAGAACTCGAATTTTGAGTTTAAGTTAAGAGATAGTGCATTATGGTTGAAGCAAAGATTATGTGTACCTGATGTTAACGATTTGAGGAAAGAAATTTTAGACGAAGCTCACATGGCAACCTATGTTATGCTTCTTGGTACTACCAAGATGTACAGTACTCTAAAACAGCATTTTTGGTGGCCAAGGATGAAGAAGCAAGTGGCTAAGTATATGGCTAAATGTTTGACATGCCAACAAGTTAAGGCAGAGCATCAAGCTCCAGTTAGGAAGTTACAGTCATTACTATTCTAGAGTGGAAATGGGAGAGGATCACAATGGATGTCATTATAGGTTTGCCGACTCCATACACTAAAGTAAGAATAAATCCCTTTAGAACATTTATTACTTTGACTTTTAGAAAAAATAATGTGACGTATAAATTTATGAAGTAACAAATGTTCTAGACTTTAAATTACATTATTTGATGCATTGTGCAAGTCAAACACATTTAAACCAATTAATTTAGTCCAAAAAGTGGTGGCATGAAAATCATTATGTATTTCAATAATTTTGTTTTAGGGAATCCAAATATTTCCTCCAAAATAAAATAATCTACGTTGTACGAATTCCATTTTAATCTAAACAAAAAAAATTATTTAGTTTTGTAAGCTCATAACTTAATGTATTATAGAATTTGAGTGTTAATTCTTTATACTCAACGTAACCATTATGAATGAATTTATCCCAACGAATTCTAGCACTCAAAGGTTCAATTTTTTCTTTCAATCATAAGTCCTCCAAAATTTGGAAATCAAAATATCTAGGTGCAACTATAGTTTTGGAATTAAGTTTTGAAACTTCTCATCTTCTTATAAGAAGATTAGGAAGGAAGCTCCAAAATTTGTCACCAAATTGTGTGCACTACTCTGGATACCTTTGTCTTGCTATTAGGTTTGAACCTGCATATAAGTTGTTTCACTCTTGATGCCATTTGATTGACCTATTTCGTGTTAGTTAGTCAATATTGTAATAACTACAAGTGCACGACATAGTTGTAGCTAATACCTACAAGTAGAGGTTGATCCCACAAAGACTATAACTACTAGTACTTACCCTTCCCTTATTATCTAGCCCAAGAATTGATTTTTTAATAAAAATAAAATAAAATTTAAATCAATTAAAGAAATAGGAAACAATAATGAACACAGAGATAGTGGAATTCACTTAGAAAACTATTGTTATCAGAAATTAGTATCTAGGTTCGAATCCCCCTAAAACCTTAATAGAGTGATCTTTTATCATGTAAGTGTTTGTTGATTAATTGGAGCATAGAGACTCTTATGATATGCTAGTAGCTGATCTTAAGTCTATTAACAACTAATCCTAAGATCTCTAACCGAATTACTCACGTTAAATCTTATAGGATTACGTTACTAATTTATGAGTCCCTCTATTAAGTTTGACCTCAGTCCAAAGGATTTATGCTATCCTATTTATAGGGTTGCAATTAACTCCTTCTAATTACGTAGATCTATTCATACTAGGATTTCTCAATCTCTACATATGAAATCAGATTATTAATAAAACACATAATCCTATCATAATAATCAATCAAATCACTTGCATTAATAAAGGAATAAATTCATGTCAAAGTATTAACATAAGGTTCATCTAACCTAAATACTAATTGGATGTTTCTATTTATGATCGGATACGAAATCAAGCATACAATGAAAGAAAAAACAAAACAAAACAAAACAAAAACAATGAGTTCATAATTATAAATCTCCTTGATTGTATTCTATCAAATATCCTTGTGATGTAAAGGCTTGATCTTGAATTCCAATGGATCTTTCGATAATTTCTTTGTGTTTTTGGCTTCTCTGGACCCAAATTGTCCCTTATGGACATTCTCCATATGTGGAAATTGCCTCCCAATGTCTGCTCTTTTCTTCTGGTCATGAAATATGACTTTTATATTGAATTCTAGGTTTTTGGGTTATGCACGATCGTGCGCACAACTATGCACAGGAATGTGCATAATTAAAATCTGTCAAGTATTGCAAAAGTGTATAGGTGTGTAAAAGTGCACGACCTTGCATTTCTTCTATATTGTTATTTTTCCTATTTTAGCTGCATTTTTGCCTGAATTCCTCTTCTTTACATTCATAAAGGCAATTATCACCTGTAAACATACTGAAGCATATTAAGCACCAAATATACAACAAAATTGTAAAATATTAAGCAAGAATATAGTAAATACGGGGTAAAAACATAATCAATTAACTATTTATCAAATATCTTCACACTTAAGTTTTTTCTTGTCCTCAAGCAAACTATAATCAAAATTATAAATTTACAACATCATTTTGTCATCAATCTCAACCTATCTATTCATACTAGACATCATTATATCTACTAAATCCAATTAATATACAAGCATAATCAAGTTATCTCAAAATTAACATCTTAAGTCATATTAATAATAATCACATCAACAATCATGTTGAAATCAAAAGCATAACTCTTTACATTTTCACTAAAATTTCATTTAATGCACTCAAGTGTTTAGGGTGCAAAGTATCAAATTCTCAATCAATGCATAGCAAAATTCCGACCATAGGCTTATAGGACAATCACATCTCCACCACTTATGTACAAACTAGAAACAAAATTCAAAAGGTCTTTTATACAGGTTTTAATGGGGTTTAGGTGCGGTATGAATGGGTTAAAAAGGGGTTAAAGGTGAAGGAAATTTACTACATAATATATTTCAAGACTCGTTATAAATACACATAGGTCCTTTCAACGCAACTATTGGTACCATTAATTTATTCGTTTTCTTCTTTTTAGTTTTTTTGCTCTTGATGTTCTTTTTTTAACAATAAACATTCAGTACCACAATTCAAGACATATTGGATCTTTCAAAAATTTCAAGTCTCAACAAGTAAATAATGTAAACTTCAAACTTCAAATAATAAAAAAGGTCTTCAAAGAAAAATAGGATAAAGGTTAATGTGTGGGTTAAATCAATAAAAAATTCTAAGGCTGAACTTGGTTATTCCTAAAGATAAAGTTTTTAGGGTATGGTAATTTTCAAAGAAAGGCCTAAACAAGTTGGTAAATCTAAGTGCCTTTATCATGTTAATGCTTCTAATTTGAAAAATGTGGTCTCGATATGTATAATAAAGAAAGCTTTAGAATTATCCTACTATGCAATGATAACACGTATGAAAGAATAACAAGAGCTTTAAAAGTTTTGAAAGTTTGCTATTAGGCTCAAATTGTTGAACTTCCAATTAAGATTATACCTGGGCAAAATATTCTACCATTACCGACATTAACTCATACATCTTGGGAGGCATGTTAGTGACGAGAGCACCATTAGGAATAACTGATTGAAGTCTACACCCTTTTTCATTCATATATTTAACATATTTAAATATAATAGTTGATTCCTTATTTAAAGCAGATCCATACACTTATCAAAATCTCCTATACTATATAACCATATAAAACAATTCCTTCTCACATGCAATCTTATAGCCTAACTAAACGAATTTTAGCTCTTTAGGCTTGTTTTGGGCTAAACTAAACTCTTAGCCTACTTCAGTGTTTGTAGATTGTTCTGTCATCAACCTATTTGATTCTTCAAATGTGGCCCATGTAGTAATAGCTAGCTTGTAATCTATATTGTCCTAGCTAAAGTTTGGACAACATAGGTCCTAAAGTCAAAGGGCACCATAAGTTTCGTGTCCTGGCAGATCACAACTTAGACTTCTAGATTTCATCTCTAACATTCATTAGGAAGTATAAAATTATGGTAGATTGTAAATTAAAAGTGAAAAAGTGATTGAAATTTCTAATATTAATAATTAGATCAAATTCAATTGGAAGGCTTAGGAATTCAAGGGCATTATATTCCAAGAAAAATTAATTAGATCATAATTTGATTAGTAACTAGAATTTGCAATAAAATCAATTCTAAAATTTTATGTTATTTAACGATCAAACAATGATTAAGTTATATAATTAAAGATGACTTTAATACCATCGTTTGATCTTAAAGAGCCTATGTCGAGTTAGATCTTTTGGTAATTTAATTAAAATATAATCCTATTTGCAATTAAATTTATAACTAATTCCAGTTAAGTATCAATTAATTTTAAATAAAATTCAATATATAATATAGATCGTTATTTATTAAATATCTTCTATTTGATCTTAAAATTTCTCAAACTTTACAATCAAGTTTATCTTAATTAAATTCCCTTTTTTCCTCTTTTAACCATTCTATATATATGACTATTAAGTTCCTAAATATATTGTCAATAAATATGAATTATAATTCTAAACTATATTTAAGATTAAATATATTAAACTCCTTTAATGACGTTTAAAAGTATTTTTAAAGTGTTATTCCACCTTGATCAATGATTTCCAAGTTAATACTAATTAAAAACAATGAAATATTCTCCTTAATTAATTTAGGATGACAGATCTATATTAATTTCTCAACTACCTTCATGCACTTCATCGTATATCCAACAATTATCAAGTGAGCTATTCTTAAATATGACAAATCATCAGTAGTATTAGAACCTAGCAATTTATATATAAGATACTTTGAACATCTCAAGTCAAATGATTATTTATACAATCAATAAAAATCTCTATAAAAATACAAGTAATGTTCTAAATAGAATTCTTGTATCGGCTCAGTTTAATAAACTTGTTTTGTAACAAGTACTCAGAACTTTGTTTAAGTATTTTCACACTTTAGTTTTTAAAATCAACTACTTCATTCATAAAGAAGAAGCGTAATGTGTACTGATCTTTTCACTCTATTAAAATCCAGTCTTAATAAAATAACGATTAGAAATAATATAAGAATAATACTTAACTATAATATATTTATCTTAATTATGATTTATCATAATTTCATTCGTAAAGCATATTTATCTTATGAACTTTATCTTTTATGTTAACTAAGTAAACACACATAAAATAAACAATATATATAATTGATAATGTTACGAAAATTGCAACTAACCAATTGTCTATCAAGAAACGTAACTCGAATGGTTGAGTTCGGTCATTTGTTCTTGCTAGTTAAATCACAATTTTAGCAGATGGGTGTAAGTTATTTATGGATCGATAATTATTTACACCGTACCTGTATCCATGATTATTTTGTAAGATGTTGATGTTCTTGATACAAGTTTATTCCCTCTGTTCCTTTCTTTCTTTAATGTGTTTCTTCAATGGTTTAGAATGACTCAGATTACCTTCATAAGTTTTTATTCTAAAACTTAATTACTTATTTACTAACATCACGTTGGTTCATCAACCATCATGATACTTCAGGTATGAAAGAGAGAGAAAAACAGTCTTTGATCCATTTGAATTCCATCATTTAATACCCAATAACTATTATATTAGGTGCTTTTCAAAATATTCAAATTTATAAATCATACGGGACATTAAACAATCTAAAAATAGAAATTGATGAAATTTTATTATACTTTATGTAATGTTTTAGATTCAGATTTGCCTAACATGGTTGGTTCAATTGCATGGAAATGAAAGGGGATCAAGGTTTCGTTAGTTTTCACTCAACTACTGAATATCTTCCGTTATCGGAGGTCTGCTCAACTCGGCCAATTCCATCCACAATTAAGGTTCTGTGATATGATTCAGTTCCATCTAAGGACGGATCCAGAATTTTTTTTGAATGGGAGCAAAATTTTAATAGAGGCAAATTTTTATTTTTAATGGAAGTAAAATTTTAATTGAATTAAAATTTTATTTTTTTATAAAGATCAAAACTTAAAATAATAATTTTTTGTACATAATTTTTTAAAGACATCGGAGGCAAGTGCTCCCATTTGCCTCTAGTGTAGCTCCGTCCCTGGTTCCATCCACCATTGGGCGGCTTTGGATTGGTACTGTGAATCGGCAGGTCTTCATTTATCTTCAAGATTGAAATACTTGTGACACGTTGCATATTCACATCGACTTTGAGCCAAATCGATAATCACTGCCAATCCGCTTGTCTTTAACGTTGCCGGCTAGTATTCGGTCAATAACAAATCTGAGATCTACGAGGCCACGAAGACCTTGGAGAATATTTTGAAAAAAGCAAGCAACTACCATGGAATTTCTGGTGGTATCAGAAATTCAGATTTCCCAGTTCAGAAAGACAATTAGATCCACTAGGACTATGACATATCAACTACCCGTTAATATACTCGTGTTAACCTATCATTTAGACTAACTATTACCTAAGTTAGCTTGAATCTAAATCTTTCTTAATCACCCACTTATTGTTTCAGGCAATGGAGTGCAAATAACGTGTTTCCCTATAATTGCTGGCTGGTTAAAGACATTGGCGTCCTCTTTTGTTTTCTGCTCCCACTAGACATAAAAAGAGAGGATAGTTGTTGAGACATTGGGTCTCCTAGTATCAGAATTCCAAGGGAAAAATTACAGATCATTGTTATTATTCATTTAAATTTATGACGCCACCAAATCTGAACTAACAAAAAACTTCACTAGTTTGATCAAATTCATTATTTTAAGGATGTATTCGAAAAAGCACTAACAAAAAAACTTCACTAGTTTGATCAAATTCATTATTTTAATGATGTAATCGAAAAAGCACTTTGTACAGAGCAGTAGGTGCAAGTTCTCAAAATTCCAAATGGCAACGCCCCTTATTGCGAAAAGGGATCAGGTATATCTTATTACTTTGATTCTAGAGATGTTAAATTAGTTTTTGCTCGAATTTAAATTAAGTATTCAGACTCAATTAAAATTAGATTTAACAAAAAAATTTTAATCAGCAATTAATCTGAATTTTGAGTTAATAAATCAAGTTATATTTATTAAACGTCAACATAAGAAAAGTTTTAACGTCCGAGTCCAATTTTTCTCATTTATATCTTTGTCTTGCTTAAGGGGATTATTGATCCATATTTATTAAATATCTTTTATTTAATGTTAAAAATTTTTTAAACTTTACATTCAGGTCCAACTTGATTAAAATGCTTCTCTCTTTAATCCATTCTTTGTATGTAACCTATTAGGTTCCTAGATATGTTAGTAATATATATAAATCATAACCTTAAATCATATTTAGGATTAGATAAATTAAACTCCTTTAATCCATATTTAATTCTCTAATTAGAAAATTTATATTAATATATCAAGATTGACATCTGACAATATATCACAAATATTTAGGGATGTCAAATTAGTTTTGACTAACTTTTTTGTGTATAATTTTTTTATATAATTCAATCCTTTCATCATACAATATTCTGATTAGATATAGAGCATGAAAGTAATGTCTATTTTATTTTGAGTCTAATTATATTAGTTCTTCACTATTAGTAATTGATTTAATTAATGACAATTGAAAGTACCTTCAAAGTGCCATTCCATCTAGCCTAAGGATTTTCAAATTAATACTAATCGAGAACAATGAAACATTCTCGCTTATCACTTTAGGATAATGAATCTTGTATCCATTACTCAACTACCTCCATATAGTTCATGCAATATCTAATGATTATCAATTGAGCTACCATTGACTAGAATAGGTCATAAGTAATATCAAAATATAACAATTCCTATATAAGATAACTACCTAATACATACTCAAATCTTTAGTAAGACCTTGTCTCCTTTCGTATGCCCAATGACTCTAATATTCTGCAGTACATTACTGTTTGAACAATGCAAGAAACTATTTCAAGTTTATTAAAGAACTTGTTAATTCATTTAATCATTTCTACTTAATGAAAAATTTATTTGGCTTGATTAATAATTAATGCTACATTGGAACCTTTCTGATCTTAAAATAATATTGTTCTAAATAAAATATATCTTGATCAGGACTTAATTCTGAAGATAATATCTATACAACTTTGAACTCAAATATCAGCTTATATAGAATAATAGATATCTTTAATACTTCATAAGTATAAAGTATCTCAAATACTAAACACCTTTAATACATTATCTACGTACTTAAAGTAAAATAGATAAACAACTTTCATATCTATCTCTATAGATTGATTCTTATAATTAAGTTATTACTTTTTTCATATCCAACAAGGGTTGTTTTTGGACAATTATATTTTCCACAATTAAAATTTTGAATTGTTGTTATCTATGAACAACATGCCTCTACATACTCCTACTGAAGAGGGCAACTACACTCTCATTAACCTTCATATAGATATGATAAATTCACAATCATCCCCATGCTTTAATTTATATGGGAAATGTAAGATGTTAAAATCACAAGTTTAAACTTTGTTAATGACTAGTTTTTTTTTTCAAGGCTAATGATAACTCATTCTCCTCACTCATCACTACCCTTAAAATGTACAATAGAATGTCTAGATTATCTATCAACAGATCTTTGTTTGTCTCTAAAAGTGATTTTAGCCTAAGCCCATTGCTATCATCCACTATTAGATTCAAGGTGCAACAACTACCACTCCAATATCTAGGCATCCCAATCTCCTCAGTTAATCCAAGTTAATTGGACTATAGAGCTGTCACTGATAAGATTCTCACTAGAATCAACAGTTGGAGTAAATCTCACTGATAAGATTTTCAAAATTTTAAACCAATATTTTATTTAATACATATGACTATATTATATATAGTTACTTCAAATGAAATATACTAATCAACCTTTTATTAATTGTTATTGTATCTAATACATCACTTGTTTAAGATTTAACAACTCAATATCATTATCATCCTTTCACCAAAGGTTGCTTTGGTTATTTTCAACCGAATAAGTTTCACAAGTTCCATACAATTCATGATTATATAACTTTGTGATTCTCGTCATGGTGATTTAACTAACATGACATAAAAAGATATTCTTAGTTATCCAACTTTGTATTCTTTCTACTTTTGTTGAGCATAATTCCCCTTTGATCCAACAAATACAAATTATTTGTGTAAACTTAAAAACTACCTTTATTCAATAATCTATTTCTTAGCATGCCTTAAACATTTTAATAATTTTGAATCTAAATTCAATATCAAATGGTCATAAGTATGAACAATAAATATATATGGGCCCTGTTTAGTAATCAACTAATTGCATTAGTTGTTAGCTGATAGCTGATTATATCAGCTAATTTTACAAGCTGATTGCATTAGCTATTTGTCATTTGATGTTTGGTAAAATTAGTTGTTTAGTATTAGCTGCTTATGTGTAAAATGACTTATCAGGACAAGACTTTAAAAAAAATTATAAGAGTATAAATATTATATATCTTAGTATTTCGTTGAATATTTTTGCAAGATTTTAGATATTAGATATTAAATTCTAAAAAAATTAATTTTATAACTCTAATAAAAAAGATAGAATATATAATAATAATAATAATAAAATAGTAAATTTGAAACTTTTGAACATTACAGTGAGACATCCTGTTCTAAAACATAATTGTAATTATTATTATTATTATTATTATTCTAAAATATATATTAAATTCAATTTTAATTTGACCCTCACCTCACAACTGCACATCAAGCTTTCCAAAATCCCTTCTATTTCTTCTTTTTAGAGTCACCGGTGCACTCAATTCGTCGCTCAAGATACCACCAATCTCAAACAACTACCCATCTTAAAATATAAGTCAAACTAACACCTAACAATTAAGTTCAACCCAATTCTAATTATTTTTTTAAAAGGCACAAGGAGTTGTCGTAAATATTTACAAAAAGATTTGAAATGTCCATTAATCTTGACAACTCCAACCCAACCCAACCCAAACATTGAACTGTTCAAATAAATGAGTAGGAGAATTTTTATGCTCGTCTTCACAATATTATATCATTTTTGAACTTGTAGAAAGTTAGCACTCTTTCGGACTCTTTTTAAGTAGTAGTTGTAGCATGTGTTTCCTTTTGATGTCTTTATGAAAAGCACCAATATAGTAATATGCAATGGAGGAGGAAAAAAACGAAAAACATAACAATATTGAAACAGAAAATTTTGCGGCTGTACAACATCCAAGATCCAAAATCCAAAAACCAAAAACTAAAAACCCCAAACCCAAACTGGGTATATTTATTTCAAACTTCAGCTTCCTAATCTATAATCAGAGGAAAACTCTGTGATTTAGTTTAACCAGTTCACACCAAAAGAGCCTCAAAGCACATCAACAAAACTTCATGCAAGAGTGGAGGCAATATGGATGATCAAGTCAATAACACAACAACAACTTTGAGAAAACCCCAGAAGCATCATCGTATAGCTTAAAGCAAGAAAAAGTAATCAAATGAACGAAGAGAAATGAGTGTACCTATAGCCCCATTCATTATCGTGCCAGGCAACAAATTTCATAAAGTTATCATTCAAGGCAATTCCTGCCTCGGCATAAAAAATGCTTGACCTGGAAATCAATAGAAAACCCTGTTAACAAGCTTGAACAAACTATACAATTTCTTATAAATCACATTATCTATGGACATTTGCAAATTTCTTCCTTTACCTGCTATCACCGATGAATTCTATAGACATAACATCATCTTCAATGTAACCCAAAATGACCTTTAGCTTGCCCTGGGACTCCTCCCTGCATAATAAGATCAAAACCAACCTTCAAATAATAGAAGCCAAGCATAAGAAGAGTGGTAAAGATTGAGTAGCAGCTAAAAACATGGAAAATCAAAAGACTGCAACAAAGAGAATGATCAAACACTCACTTGATGGCAGTTTTGATATCCTCGTACGTTGCCTTCTTCTCAAGCCTTACAATAAGGTCAACAACAGAAACATCTATGGTAGGAACACGGATGGACATACTAGTCAATTTACCATTAATTTCTGGAAAAACCTTTCCACCAGCCTAATTCATCACAAAAGCAGAAACCACATAAGTAATTAGTCAAGCAGAGTCCAATAGAATTAGAGATTAGACTCCAACAAGTACCACACATGCATAAAACTATAATGAAAAACCAAAAATCCAACAAGAATAATACCTTGGCAGCTCCAGTGCTGCTTGGAATGATGTAAAAGGAAGTAGCTCGTCCACCTCTCCAGTCCTTCATTGATGGTCCATCAACAGTTTTTTAGGTAGCTAAAATCACAATTAGAAGGAAATTCAGCAATCAAATTAATACCTCAATAGGGAAAATAGGAGCAAAGCAATACTACTCGAAAAAATACTAGTAATGGAATTAACAATTGACATGAGACCCTCAACAATTCCAAATATGTCAATGATAACCTGTAAAACAACAATGAAAGGATACAATCATCAACAAATTGAAACTCCAAAAGATAATCTTAACACAATTCAAGAGCCATGGATTCAGTATCTACCTTGGCCAAGGGGGCAAGGCAGTTAGTAGTGTAACTAGCATTAGAAACAATGTCAAGTTCTGGCTTGTACTCCTTCTCGTTCACACCCACAACAAACATGGGTGCATCTTTGCTTGGTGCGGTAATCACAGCCTTCTTAGCACCACCCAGCACATAAAACCTATATTATTACCGAACCCCTTTTTTAAGTACAACGATCCGTTAATTTACCAATATCGTATGGAAGTGATGCAATTTAAATCTAACAATATAAGTGTTTGAGCTAAGTAATTTAGTAATCATCATATTTCCACCTATCATTAAACAAATATACCAGTGGTCTTGATGTTATTAAGATGAATAAAAAATATAAGAACAGTGACATTATATCATTGCAAGAATAATCTCAGAAGTCTAAACGTAAAAATGTCAAAAATCAAAGCAAACCTTCAAGTGAGCAGCATCATTGTCCTTGTCTGTGAAGACATCGCTGGATTCAACAACGATGTCAGCACCAGCCTCACCCTATGGAATCTCCTCTGGGTTTCTGGAAACCCAAAACAACCATAAATTTAAATCATATTTACCCATTAATTGAAGATTTGTTAACTAGATAAATCAAATAATGAAAACTGCAAAAAGGGTACCTGAGAAATGCAGAGAAGATGATATGTTGAAGAGAAAAAGTGAGAAAGATTAAAGAAAACTAACAAATTGAATCAACAGATAGAAACGTTTAAGATCCGAACATATCACTGCCTAATCTAGTTTTACTGTGAAAACCAAGAAATGTGAGATATGCAGGGAAAGAGCCGAGGAAATGAGGGAGAAATCAACATAAAAAAGAAAAAAAACTACTGATTACATGAAAATGCTCCATAGGAGGAGCTTCTTCAAATTCAGCTCGATGGGTTGAATCAGCCAGCTAACCCAACCAGTTAATAACCAAACAATTCTAATAACGTTTTTATAAAGTCAATAAGTTAAAATGAGTCAATCAACTAAAAAAGAGCTTATCAGTTTTTTATCAAATAAAGTCATGATCTCTATCATACCATATTCTGGTAAAAAAAAGTCATGTAATCAATTTTCTTCTAATGACAACTATTATCATATTATAGTAAATCGTTTAATTTTTGTCCATATTTTTACATTTAGGAGGCTAAATTGAATGGAACAATTTCATCAAGGAACTAAAACTTTCCAACTCTACTCTATGTAACCTCTTGCATCTTGCTATCATAGTGTTTACATACATCTAAAATATTGCCATCAAAGTTTGTGAGACATCAACCAACTCAAAATATAACTACATTTTGTCACTTTTATGATTTTGACATATCTCTAAAACTTTATCAAGAAATATTAAATATGGATTAATAGCAAAATTGCATAATAGACATACGAATTTTTATACTTGACTTTGAAAGGTTTTCTTAAATTTATCCTTTGTTGTAAGATTGCAGCTCCTTAATTTAGTGCTTAACAATCTACATATTTATTGGTCCTCTCACGTCATTCTTCCTAAAAAACTATGCAATGATGTTTATAAATTTCTAAGGAATTTCTATACACTAAAGATGCTGATATGAAGCCATTTACAAAAGTTAGCTAAAAAAATTTCTACCTACCAAAGAAAGAAGGGGGTTTTAATAAGTGATGATAACAAAAAAATTATGGAGGATTACAAGTGGTAAGGCCTTACTTTAAATTAAATGGATACATGAACAGTCTCTAGCTAATAGGAACTTTTAGACCATTAAGCCTAAAAAGAATCCTCTTAAGTAATGGTGAACAACTAAAGATGAGAGATTGTTTATAACCATTCATCAAAACTATGGTAAGGAATGGTAATGCAACGTAAATGTGGTTTAACAATTGGGAATTTTGGGGCCTCTTACCGACTTCCTTATTATCGAAACATTAGGCTGCTCTATTATGACAATGCTTGTGTCAATTTACATATCAATTGTACTAATTAGTGCTCCAACAGTAGAAGGAGTGAACTAATCTTGAGAAAGTTCCCTACATATCAACCTAATATCAACATCATGGATAATGCAACTTAGCTAAGGCACTCATTTGGCATATTCACTATCAAATCTTACATACATTTTTAGAACTTATACACATAGAACAATATAGTTTCCATTAGTGTGGGGTAAATTTTTATCTCCTAAGATCTCAATTATAATATGGTTGGTAGCCAAGAGTTTCCTTAACACTCTTAATAGAGTTAAAAGTTTAGCTTCCCTCAATCCCATTTGGGACTCTACTTTAAGGCTTGATTGACCTTTTTTGTGAGTAGCCAATATGTAATACCGCAAGTACACGGTATAGTTGTAACTAATACTGGCAAATACGGGTTGATCCTATGAGGACGGTAAGTACTAGTAGTTACCATTATTCTATAATCTAGCCTAAGGATTAATTGTAGTTAAATAAAAGAAACTAAAGTTAAACAATTAAAATAACAAGCAGCACGATTAAAGAAGAGAATTGATGAAACATTGAATTAATTACCAATATCAAATAATTAGTATCTAGGCGTCAAATCCCCCTAAACCCTTAATCGATTGAACGTTTGTCATGCAATTATGTTGTTAATTAATTGAACCGTGGAGACTCCTAAGGTATGTTAGTAGCTGACCTTGAGTCTACTAATAACTAATCCTAAAGATTTTAACTGAATTATTGATAAGGTTAAATTTTATAAGATTTCGTAACCGTATTATAAATCCCACTATTAGATTTGACCTTAATCTGAAAGATTTACGTCATCTTATCTCTAGAGTTGAAATTAACTCTTTTCAATTATCATAGATCTATTGAAACATAAGATTTCTTAATCACTACGTATGAAATCAAAGTCTAATAAATCATATTAATAGACAATAATAAAGCTTATAGTTAGATCATAATAATCAAACAACTCAATTGCATTCGCAAAATAATCAAAACATGTTTTGATATCAAGTAGGGTTCATCTAGCCTAAATACTAATAGAAAAATTAGTTCTACATCGACGAACACGAAATTAAATGCATGTATTGTAACATCCTAGATTACCCGCTCACAGATATTGTCCACTTTGGGCCTTGGCCCGACAAGTCCTCACAATTTTGCTTTTCCCGAGGCCTTCCCAGGAGATTACCCATCCTAGTACTACTCTCACCTAAGCACATTTAAACTCGGAGTTCTGATGGGATCCGGTGCATTAGGCCATGGAAAACACGTCTGTAAGGGAGAGTTATCCGTACCCTTATAAGGCGTACTTCGTTCCCCTCTCCAACCGATGTGGGATCTCACACTATCCATCCCCCTTAGGGCCTAACCCTATTTTGAGGTCCAGCCTAGCTGGCACAACTGTTCAGGTATCGGCTCTGATATCACTTGTAACAACCCAGATCACCCGCTCACAAATATTGTCCGCTTTAGGCCTTGGCCCAGCCAAGTCCTTACGGTTTTGCTTTTCCCAAGGCCTTCCCAGGAGGTTACCCATCTTAGTACTACTCTCATCCAAGAACATTCAACCTCAAAGTTCTGATGGGATCCAGTGCATTAGGCCATGGAAAATGCGTCTATAAGGGAGAGGCATCCGTACCCTTATAAAGCGTACTTCGTTTCCCTCTCCAACCGATGTGGGATCTCAAAAGTATATAGAAAACAATGGAATTATAATTCTAAATCTTCCTAATTGTTTTCTTTAGAGTATTCTCACAACATAGGCGTCCGATCTTGCATTCTAATAGATCTTGTGGATAAAAACTCTATGTCTCTGCTTCTTAAGCTCTAAATCACCCCTAGAATCACCTC
Source organism: Erythroxylum pedicellare (assembly GCA_027563575.1). Taxonomy (NCBI): domain Eukaryota; kingdom Viridiplantae; phylum Streptophyta; class Magnoliopsida; order Malpighiales; family Erythroxylaceae; genus Erythroxylum; species Erythroxylum pedicellare. The sequence goes on from JAOQMP010000006.1 coordinate 22,795,403, forward strand.
TGCACTTTTTAGATTATAGACTGCGCATGGGAAAACACGGACCGGCCTCCCCAACTTAAGTTTTCACGAGTTATTTCAAAATTTTAGGCCTGGGTAAAACCTTGTTTTTACCTTAATTAAAAAAGACTACATAAGAGAAGAAAAATGAACTAGAAAGAGAGCCTCCATTTTGCCACTTTGGGAAAAAGCAAAGTAATAGGAAGAAGGAAGAGAAAGAAGAAGGTGGAGCTTCAACTACTTCAATCTCCAATCCTCTACATTATCCTTTCTTCTTTTCATCTTTTATTTCGTTCATTTGATGTATTAGATGGAATTGATGATGATGAATCTTAGGATAAGGATGTTCTAACTTCTTTTAGGGATTTATACTTGATTTAATGTTAATCTAGTTGCTTTTGTCGTTAATGATCTTGGGTGTTGTGATTATTTATTGTAATTGCATGATTTGGTAATAAATTGAGATAGTTAACTGAATGAAAAATGATTAGGTTGATTAATGAGAGTTAAACAAACTAATAGATCACACAAATAATCAAATCGGTAATTATACAGAGAGATATCTAGTGTGACGACCTGGTTGTTTATTGGAATGCTTGATTACTAATTAGGTTGTAGGTTGTTTTATTAATTGAGAGATTACAAGTTCAGTAACTTAATTTAATTAGGGTTTATTATTTAGGGCTTGGTGATTACAACTCGAGAGAGACTAATCCACGCTTCAAAAGTTTAGGACTAACACTGCATTAACACAAAGGTGACTAAGTTAACATTGATGATAGGATAAATCCCCTTTCTCATAACTTGTTAATCTTACTTGCTTGAATATCAATTGTTAATTAGTGGTGCTCAAATTTGATTTCTTGCATTAATTTAGAATTCTCATTTCAATCACTACATATTCGGTTGTTTACTTTTCTATTTAGTTTTTATTTTCATTTTAGTTTCACTTTTAGACCTTAGATAAATTAGGATTCGATCAGTTCACTAATTTTTAGTGGGATTGACACCTCATATACTATGCTATGACTCGTGCACTTGTGAAAATATTAAGGGTTTTATAAGATTAAAACTTGCTTAACACTTAATCACATGTTTCATAACCAACAAATAAGCTACCTTTTTATATGCTTTCAACCCCCTTTCTCCTTTGGTTTACTCTTTTCAATTTATGGCTTCTAAGGTGGATCCTTGCAAGTGGATTCTTGCAAAACTTCTTTGTAAGATTTCTCTATCTTGATAGAGTTCAAAAATTTAAGAGGATTTTTCTTAACAATTGAGACTTCAAATATAACCCTCTTGTTCCTTACTCTCATAGTTAACTTGCCTCCATCAATGTCTATAAGAGACTTAGCGGTAGCTAAGAATGGTCGCCCAAAGACAATGGGTATCTCCAGATCTTCATCTATGTCCAAGATGGTAAAATCTATAAGGAAGGTGAATTTGTCAACCTTAATAGGTACATCTCTGATTATGCACCTAAGATGGTGGAGTGATCTATCAACCATTTATACACACATTCTAGTTGGTGTTAATTCACTTAATTCCATCTTTTTGCATAAAGTGTAAGGCATCATATTTATGTTAGCCCCTTATCCACTTTGACATTGTCGATAGTACAAGGAATATAAGAATTCCCTAGGTCAATATAACATACCATTTCCGTCAAGCATATGTCCAAATATCCAAAGGATATTCGAGAACATACCCTATAAGAATGGCACGTTAGAACAATCACATTAACTTATTATGGCATCACATATAACACAAGTATTGAAAATGATCAAATCTCCTCATTATATTCACAAAATAGACTTACTTACATTGTACCATTACTATTCATATCCTTGAATTCACATTACATAACATTTGAGTTTACAACTCCATTCAAAAATTTTAATATGAAATGAGAAGTTAAATAAACACATCCTAACTAGACTCCTCATATATCAGCTGACTAGACCTTTGAGCCATTCTTGTTCTCAAAATGACAATACTAGAATTATACTTGGTTGCCTTAGAAGCTAGAGCTCCCTTGTACCTGAAAATCAATGTTGCAATTTTGATGAGTTTGCAAACTTAGTGAGTGAACCATCATTGATGAGCATACTCTAGACAGAACACAAATGTCAAGTATATAACTAATTTCAAGAAGTTCAACACTTCATCCAGTATAAAATCCCATATCACATTTTGTTATATTTAAAAAGATACAAGTTTAACATGTATACAAACATTTCATAACACTATTTCATAACAATCCATTAATTCATCTCAATCATTCATATGATTCATGTAAATTTATATACATGCAAATGCACAAGTGACTCTATTTTCATTTTACTTTGTTGTAACCAAGTGCCTATTTACTGTCCCGTATCTATTGTGGATATCAGGCTCATTTCATTTACTGTCCCGTATCTATTATTGATATCGAGCTCATTATTAACTGAGCCTGTTGCTCTTTGTTCACAATTCTTGAGCTTAAAGCTCTTTTTCATGTTGGTCACTCGATTATAACTCCTTTATCTGATCATGTGTGTCATGTAATGGAATGCATCAACTTGAGTCCAGCATTCAACATTCAATTGAGTGCACATTACATAGTACACATACAATTTGAAAACACTTTGATATATAGTCCGAAGTATTAAACTCTTCGGACCAACAGTGTCTAGAATCATAGAAATCAGATAAGTAACAATTCATTAACTGAAACTTAACCAAAAACAATTCAATCATAGTGAGAAACATCTAGGTTAACTCACAATACACTCCAGAAAAGCTATTGTCTTAATGATTAGGCAACATCTGGATGCTAACGATCAACTTGTTCTTCTTTAGTCATAAACTACACATATATTTTACATTTTACTATGTTGATCAATCATATGATTATTCACTCTTGCACATGTATATGTGTCATGTTCAATACATGCTCAATTGACTTTCCAAGTATGTATCCTTATTTAGAAATCTTGACCATTCAAACACTATAGCTTGTACACATTTAGTTTGTAATTAGGTTAAGTAAGTTTGACTACTCTAAATTCATCAATCATACATTCACCAACCTTTTCTAGAAATACATATTCACACAATTTCCCAATTCTTATTCATTCATACCTAGTTCACATTACTTATATCCTTTGGATCACATTTGCATTCATAAGAACACCTTCATTCCTTTAACACTCATAAATTCCAAATTTTAGATATATTGATTTCGAAACAATCCATTCCTTAAGTTAAAACATTATATCAACCTAAACTTATCAAACCCTTAACTAATTAATCAAACATCAATCTAGGTTCATTTCAAGCCTTATTCAAGTCCAAATACACTAAAGTAAAGCAACTTATCCTTAGTTGATTCAATAATCACACAAAGCAAAAAAATTTCATTTCAAAGCATTGTCCATGATCGTGGAGGACCTTCCTAGAATTGTGGGATGAGTGAACCAAATGTTCACTCTCCATTTTCCTTCAATTTCTCCAAATTCTAACACCTTCATACCAAATTTAAAACATCTTCATATTTGTCCATTAACTATACCTCAATTATACCTTAATTATAATTCAAGTCCTCATCAATTTTATCTCCAATTCCAACTCAAAATCATTCAATTGGCAGATCATAAAGTATTTATCTTTCATGCATACAAAAACAAAACAAAAACTTTCATTCACTTAATCTCATCATATATGTAGTCCTAGTTTTTTTCCAAATTCAAAAACACTTCACTAGCACCTTTATTTCGCGTAAATTCACTTTTATTTAAACTTCAAATCTCAACCTAAATCATCCATATAGCAACCTATAACCTACAGTTCTCATGCATCAAAACCAAAACAGAAAAGTATCCAATTCATGTATCATTTTTCCAGCACACTTCATCATTAACACTAAATGCTATCCATCCCAATTCAATCATCATAAACTTTCTATTAAAGCATGCCACAAAGATCAATACTTTACTTACTTGTTTAGCTCAAGTTCCACCTCAATTCATCAAGTCTACTTTGCCTTCTATGATGTAAGATCATCTCAAATACAAGGTGGGAATTGGGTGGGGTTTTAGCGACAAGAAAGTAGCAAGATGAAAGACAACAGCATATAGCTTTTTTGATGCAGAATCTTATCAAGATTTTGGAGTGGTGATGAATGAAATAGAAGCCAAATTTCAAAGCTATGGGATGGTGGATAATTCGATGGTGAAAGGGATGAGAGGAGAAGAATGAACACAACAGAACAACTTTTGCATTAGCTTAGCTCATTAGGTGATATGTGTCACCATTTCATAATGACATTTGTCCCTATGCATGAATTCCATTTGTCCTCTCCATAAGCTACCAAATGTCACAATTATACTAGGCCATTTGTCACTAAATTATTTATGCCAAATGTCACTTAATTCTACTACCACGTGTAACTTATTTCATAGGCTTAGTTATCCTAAATTTTCATGTGTCAATTTGACATTTTTCCTAAACTGAATGCACATTTTAATTCATGAATTTTCTAATTGTAACAATTAATTCCAAATTTACTAATTCTAATCCACCAAACCAAAATTCATGACATAAACAATACATAATTCACATCATTATCATTTTAAACCTTTCATACCCTAGAATATGTCAATTGAGTGCATATACAATCTTGACAATGTTTACTAAATCATGACACATATGTGCATGTGAATGAAATGCATTTCATAAATTCTCAAATGATATGACTGATGTGCAGTAATCTAAGGCTCTAACCCTTAGTATGGAAACTAGCTATTACAATTCTTCCCCTTAAGAAATTTTATTTTTGAAATTCTTATCTGATTGATCAAATAGATGGGGGTATTTTTTCCTCATGTTCTCCTCAGTCTCTTATGTGGCTTTTTCTCTCGAATGATTCCTCCAAAGTACTTTAACCAATTGATTACTCGGTTTCTCAATTACTTAGTCTGATAACCAATTATTTTGATTGGTTCCTCTATATAACTCAAATTAGTTGTAATTTTAACTTCCTGTGTTGGTAATACATATGTTGGATCTAACCTACATCTCCTGAGCATACTAATATGGAACATATTTTGAATCTAAGACATCTCTGATAGTATTACTAACTTATAAGATAATGGTCCTATTCTCCCAGTAATCTCATAAGGACCAATGTATCTAGGGTTTAACTTTCCCTTTTTACTGAACCTCAGCACTCCTCACTAAGTGACACTTTCAAGAACACCCTATCTCCCATTTGATACTCCATATCCCTCTAGTAATGATCCACATAACTCTTCTACCTATCTTGAGTTGCCTTGATCCTACTACGGGTCAATTTTACCTTATCAAGTATCTTGAATCAACTATGGGCCTTCAATAGTCCTTAGGTGATTCGAACCTTAGTTCGTACCATTGGAGGTCAAATCAAAAAAATAATCCAAGGATTGCAATATAGGATGTAACCTCGAGTCATCTAACTTAGTCGGAACTTAAAACGAATGGACCTAAGTTAACCTATGTGTTATGAAATGTAAGCTAATTTGGTAAGGAGGTAGTTTTCATCTTTGAAAACATTAACTGAACTAAATGGAATTGTAAGAAAAATTTGTAAAATGTATTTTTGGATTTTTGGGAATACAAAATGGGAAGATTAAAACAAATGATCAAATAGTGATAGTATCCTCTTGAAAATGAGATTTGGCTATCATAGTTCGAAATTAATTTTTGATGGAAGTGGAAATCACTAAGTTTCAAATGAGTAAACCTTAAAGAACTCTTTATGTCGAAGATCTTAATCAATGAGACTTCATCTCATGAAACCCTGTTAAATGCTCTTAGTGTGTGTAGTGGATAAGTCCGTGTAACAAGTCACTTTGAGATATAGAATCAACTCAGTATTAAACACAACTATGCAAGATAAAAGAGAATCAACAAGATTACAAATAGACATATATAAGACTTCATATATTTAAACTTCAAAGTTTTACATCAACAAATCCAAACACAGATTGAATATCCAACACTTGATTAAACTATAATCAAGCATGTTCAACTATAAATTACAAATCCTAAACCTAGGAATTCATAAATCATAGCTAAATATGGATTAAGCCGCTCCCCTT
>JAOQMP010000006.1:22858468-22872678 GCA_027563575.1 Erythroxylum pedicellare
CATAAAATAAGTTGTAAACTTATAGTTGTGAGTTATGGTTGAAGTTGAATATGCTATAGTTGTAAGTGTATGTCTTTAGTTTATGGTTGAATGATGTAATTATACAAGATGAGTTATATTATATAAGATGTATATGTGTATTGTTTATGTTGAATTTTTATTATGGTTGAAGTTGAATATGTTACAGTTCTAAGTGTATTTGTTTAGTTTATGGTTGAATGATGTAATCATATAAAATGAGTTATATTATATAAGGCGTATATGTGTATTGTATTATTGTATATGTTGATTATGTGAATTGTAGGTTTTTGACTTATTAGTGAATTATGTTGGATGAAATTGAATTGTATATTATATACTCATACAAAATAAGTTATATTATATAAGATTTATATATTTATTATGTAATTGTGTATGTTGAATACTTGAATTATTAGTTTTTGACTTACTAGTGAATTTTGTATAATGTAATCATATAAAATGAGTTATATTATATAATATGTATTTGTGCATTGTGTAATTATATATACTGAATACTTGCATTGTTGATTTTTGACTTATTGGTGACTTGTGTTTGATGAAATTGAATTTTATATGATATAATAATGCAAAATAAGTTATATTATATAAGATATATATGTTTATTGTGTAATTGTGTATAAGTTGTATATGTTTTTTATGCTAGTCTGAACTTTTGATTTAAACAATACATAGTTTGTGATAGTAGTTGATAATGAAACTATATTTTCTTTATTTTGATGTGAAGTTATTAAGTTAATTTGATATATGTCTTCATTTATTTTTACAGATAAATAGAAGGAAGTTCAATTACTCCTAATAATTCAACTACTTCAAAAAGATACAGTAATCCAGTTTGAATTCATATTGGATTGGTTCTCGAAATGAAGAACCATATCATTTGCTTATTTTGTAACAAACATTTGAAAGGTGGAGGAATCACTAGATTAAAAAAACATTTAAATGGGGTCAAAGCTGATATGGAGCCTTGTTGAAAAGTGAGCATAATGTGAAATGGCAAATAAAGATTTTGTTTGAAAAGTATTAGCACAAAAAAGATAAAAGGTAAGATTGAATTACAAAATTGGTAGTGAAAGTTCATTTATTGGTGTTCAGGATTATAATAGGAATGTTTAAGGTGGTAGTATTTTTACTCAATAAGAAGTGAATGTTGCACCTTACGTTAGGACAAGAAGAAAATAGATGTCTAATTTTTTACATCATGAACAACTCCTACAACCCAACTTTCAATTCGCAATATTTTGCAATCAAAGAAGCTACTCATAATGTAGATATAACAATGGTTAGATGTTGATGTGATTCAGGTATAACATTCATTGCTTCCAAGTTTTATTATTATCAATTTATGGTAGATGTTATTGCCTCTTACAATCTAGGATATAAAGCTCCTTCAATTAATAACTACAAAGGCAAACTTTTAAGTAGCTCAGTTTATGAAATTAAAAGTTATTTAGATGAAAGAAAAATGACTTAGGTTACTTTTAGATGCGCAATCATGTGTGATGGTTTGATAAATAGAAGACATGAGTCTATTATTAATTTTTTTGGTTTATTTTGTAAAGGGCTCAATGTTTTTGAAATCAATTGATGCATGTAGCCTTATTAAGAATTTTGTTACTCTATTTGAAATATTCGACGAAGTTGTGAATGAAGTTGAGCTAGAAAATATTATTCAATTTATTACTGACAATGATTCCACTTATAAAGCGGTTGAAAAAAGATCGTAAAAAGATTCCATGTACTACACATTGCATTGACTTGATATTGGAAAATATAGGAGATACTAGATATTTTTTAATTATTGATGAGACTGTGTAGTAAACAAAAAAGATGACCAAATTCATTTATAATCGTAATAGGTCTTGAATTTATTGAGAAATGATTTCATTATTGGTAGGAATTTTTGTTGTTCTGTTGTTACAAGATTTACAATAAATTTCTTATCACTTTAGTATTTTATTATGATGAAGAAAAAGTTGAGGTAAATGTTTATAAGTGATAAGTGAGTTGCATCTCAGCATGCTAGGTCTAATGTTGGATTGGATATTTTTAGAATTATACTTAAAGATATTAAATTTTGGTCCTAATGTTAATTTGTTATTTGAGCTTGTGAGCTTTCAGTGAGGGTACTTCGTCTGATTGATAGTGATGAAAAGACAATAATGAGTGATTTTTATGATGCCATGAAGAGGGTAAATGAAAAATAAGCCTTCTTTGTACACACTTTGTAACAACCCAGACCATCCGTCCGCAGATATTGTCCGCTTTGCGTGTAGGTCTCTTTTGAACTCTACTCCCGCTCACAGTTTTATTTCTCCCGAAGCTCACTCGACTTATTATAGAAAAACGCGTCTACGTGGGAGAGGTTATCACAGCCTTATAAGGCATGCTTTGTTTGTCTCTCTGACCGATATGGGATAACGAGTATCCACCCCTCTTGGGGCCCAGCATCCTCGCTGGCATACCATCCGGGTATTGGCTTTGATACCAAATGTAACAGCTCAGACTGCCCCTCTACATATATTGTCCACTTTGTGTATAGGCCTCTTTTGGACTCTACTCTTGCTCACGGTTTTGTTTCTCTCGAAGTCCACCTGGCTTACCACAGGAAAACGCATCTATGAGGGAGAAGTTGTTACAGCCTTATAAAGCATACTTCGTTTCCCTCTCTGACTAGTACGAGATAACGAGTACAGAACATGACATTCGATAAATTAGAATGTACAGAAAAGATTAGCATAGCCCCTACAAAAAAATGATACGCAAATCGTTATCTCATATCGATTGGAGAGGCGAATGAAGCATGCCTTATAAGGCTGTAGCAACCTCTTCCTCGTAGATGCGTTTTCCCGTAGTAAGTCGGGTGAGCTTCGAGAGGAATAAAACCGTAAGCAGGAGCAGAGTCCAAAAGAGGCCTACACGCAAAGCGGACAAATCTACAAGCTGGTAGTTTGGGCTCTTACAACCTTATCTTCAAATCATTAATGAGAGGTGAGAGAATTAACTTTACTTTGTGTTATTTGCAGCTAGAGTATTTTTTAATCCTAATGTCTATTTTATACCAAGTTTTATAAAGAAAGCTAAAGTTCGGAACCGATATCAATACGCTATTAATAACATCAAGTCTTTGTCTTACTTTCAAGATATGCCAATATATCCTTGAGTTAGTTTTTACTTGATTAAATGTATAATTTGCCCTCAACATTTCATACAAAGTCTGGGATTTTTGGGAGTACTATTTTACACTATAACATTATTAATTATAGCATTATAATATTATTAAAATAATAATTATTACACTATTACTAAAACAGTAATTATTACACTTAAAAAGTAGTAATAGAAATAATAATAAGAGTTATTTAAACTTTTTGTAAAATGTTAAAGTGAAATATGTTCAAATTATCTAATTGTGAAATAATATAGAGAAAATTTATGATATATATACTGAAAACTACTAAAAAAATTAATTCAATTAAAAGTTAGAGTACTTAAAAATGTGAAAGTGATACATGATAGATAACGGTAAATAATAATTTAAAGTTTTAAAGAGAAGTTACAGAATAATTTATACCTTTTGCTATTTTTATTTTTAATTAAAAATGATGCTTATACGCCACTACGTCACAACAACATCTTTACAGATTTCATTTTTGCGCCATAGGTCATACGTGGCATGTATAGCTACGTCCAAATAACCGGAATTTTGTCTAAATTTCGATCCTAACCTAAAAATGTAGACTAAAATCACTAATAATCGTTTCCAAGTAAAAGAATACCCTTAGACTTCTAATATTCTATGGTTATTTTCAGATTTAGTTTATTTTTTTAAATAAAAACAAAATTATGTTTATTTGTTGATGTTTATATTTTTATTACTAAATAAAACCTAAAGATAAATTATTTTAATTAAATAAAGTTATTTTAATCTCTTATATAATAGTTATTAACAAAATTATTTTACTTATTTAAAATAAATAATTTAAAAATTAACTTTTACTTATAAATATTTTTAATTACTCATAAAAATTTATTTAAAATTTATATATTTTGAAGATATTTTAAATTTAGTTATATTTATTATTAATTATTTAATTACAAAAAGTAAATAAAATTGAATTATTCACAATTCCTATTAATAATTTAATTAATGAAGTATATACTGTGTAATTAAATTATTCATAATTCTTACTACAATTTAATATATTAAATAATTAAATAATATATATTTAGTTGATAATAAATCAGATAAAAAACAGAAACAAAAATAAATTTTAAAAATGAAAAGAAACCAAAATAAAAAGTACAGACAAAAAACCAAGCATTACTGTAATTGAAAATACAAAGCAAAAAATAGAATTAGAAACAAAAGCAGTAATTTGCCAATTACTTTTGTATAAAGATGTAGATTAGAAAAAGAAAATGGCTAAAGTCTATCCGTTACGCGGTTTGGTTAGTCATTCTTAATTTAAGAAAGTCTATGCCCTTTCTGTTAGATACTTTTGGAGCATCCCTAGTGGATCTTTTTTTTTTAGCCACATTAGGAGGGTATCACTCCCGGATTTTCTTCTTGTTACCATTTTTTGAAATATAAGGAATATAGCCTTGACTTTTGTGTTACAACGCGGCGTCTTTGCATTTGTACATTTGTAGCTTGGTGGGTTCCATAAGAAACTTCCATGCAGGTTCTACCGTTAAAGGTCAATCATCTAACTTGTTGCCTTGACCGTCTATAAAACCCACCAAAACTGGCTGGTTTTGTTTGCTCATATCTTAAAATCTAATCTCAACATCTTTACCATTTCTGGTTCTTGGTGGTCTTTAATGGCGTTGAAAAGGCCTTCTTTTGATGACGGTGAGGATGGTTCTAGGATTCAAGGTGAAGATACCAAGAGGTTTAAGAAGTAGGAGGTTTCTTTCGGCTCTTTGTTTGTACATAGAACCATTGAAGTTGTTGCTTCTTGTGTTCTTTTGAGCTGATCTTGTACTACATATAGTCTCTTGTATGCTGAGTTTTTGTCTTTTGCAGTGTTGTTGGAGATGTGACGGGACTCCTTTCGCTCACAGAAATGGCTTCCAGAATGGAGCCTTTATTTCGAAGAATTGTAAGTACTCCTTTAAACTTTACCTTACATAATCGTTCATCTCTTGTTCAATTCAGCTTTATGTTCTTATACATAATACATGTTCTTCTGTTATTTAGGCTACTCGGTAACATCAAATGGCTACTTGGTTATGTGAATTCAAATTTAGCAGCACCTTTTGAAATATTCAAGATTTAGTGTTCCTTTTTCCTTTTTTTTTTTCCCCGTTTACTTGCGCTTGCTTTTTATAAAATAAAGAAACTTCCCCTCTTTCTGATTCAGCTCCATTCCATGTTTTGCCAATTGTTAAAGAATTCTTTCAGCCATTTACCGACCTCAGGCTTTATAGGCTTTTCAATCAATGTCTGATAAAGGAACAATTCGTTTATACTAGTTTCGACTTAGTTGCTCCTAATTGCCAACGTTTGGATGTTTTTGATTCCCCAAAACTTAAGTCAATCTCAGGAAAGCCTCCAAATGGGCGTGTTTGATTCTGTTATGGTTCCAATAACTAAATGCTTGTTCTGCTGTTTCATTTTTGGTCAGATTCGAGACGAGCTGGAAAAGTATACTGCAACCATTCTTCAACCATCGTCTAGGTTCCTTTCTTTTCTCTATAGCTTGTTATTTTTGGGGTATCTGTCAAAAGGATCAACCTTTGATCTTCTTGTTGCAGACCCCCGTTTCATCAGAGTGAGACATCTGGAGGAGCAGACTTTTTGCTGTACTTTGTCAACAAACTACCCTCTACCATATTTACTGGTAGTAGGATTGAAGCTGACAATGGTGAACCGATCAAAATCTTGCTGATGGATGCCAGTACTAAGACCATTGTCACATTCGGTCCCCTGTCTTCAATGAAGATAGAGCTCCTGGTACTTGATGGTGACTTTGGTTCTGACGACCGAGAAAATTGGACTGAAAACGAATTCAACTCCAGCATCATCCGTGAAAGAGATGGCAGAAGGCCGTTGATTGCTGGGGAGCGTTTTATTGCCTTAAAAAATGGTGTTGCTCAAGTGACTGACTTGATTTTCACTGATAATTCTAGTTGGCAAAGAAGTAGAAAATTTCGATTGGGAGCTAAACAAGGTCAAAAAATTTCTGGAGAAGTAAAGATCAGGGAGGGTAGAAGTGAAGCTTTTATGGTGAAGGACCACAGAGGAGCTTGTACGTTAGCAATTTATCTTTTTTCTTCCTAGTTATCAATTGGAGCGTTACAAGACAAATTTGTAAAGCTGAGATGGTTACAGATAATGCTTAAAGTGGATTGCATTACTACCGGCCTGTTGTCAAAACTACGGTAGAGGCTAACTGTTGGTTTGTTCTTTCAGCGTATCAGAAACACCACCCTCCTCACCTGGATGATGAGGTTTGGAGATTGGAAAAGATAGCAAAAGATGGTCCAAATCACACACGCTTGGCCTCGAATGGGATTCACACTGTCAAGGACTTTCTGCAATTACATGCTACTGATCCATCAAAATTACGCAGCGTTAGCACACTGTCCTTGCCTTTATTGTTCTATAGCTTCTTTTTATTTTATGTTGTTCAATTTTAACAACAAAAAATTTTGTTACTGGGGGACTGCAGATGCTTGGAAATGGAGTCTCAAGCAGGACATGGTATGTAATCATCGAACACGCAAGTTCCTGTGTTATAGAAGATGGCCAATTCTACGCCTACTATGAAGATGGCATTAGTCTTCTCTTCAATTCCGTCTACAAAGTTGTAGGAGCAGCGTTTGATGGACAGAACTATGAGCCTCTAGATAAGCTGACCCCTCCTCAAAAGGCAAGTGTCTTGTTGAGGTGTCTGAAGGAACTAATATATCATTGTCTTTAAATCTCCAGTTCTGGTTCAATATACGCCAATTAAGTTCAACTATTTTTTCTTTTCTCCCAATTAACAGGCTTTAGTTGAAAACTCCAAGAGGCAAGCTTATAGGAATGTCGACAACTTCACCCCTATCAATTCGCATGCAATTTTTGGGCCTTCTACCACCCTGATAAGCCCACAAGTTGAAGCATTCGAGATCCCTACTGTAGGCCAAGACATAGAAATTCTTAGTACGGACTTCTAAATACACCAATTTGAGTGAAAGTTAACCTACATATCGATCTCTTTATACATTCATTGGCGGACTCTTAACTGCTGCCTTAATTGCTACTTGTACAGATAAAGCACAAATGCAGCTGGATTTCAACACCCAACCAAGTACGAAAACATATTCCTTTGAAATAGGAAGTGGCACTCAGTTCCAAATTCCTCTGCATAGTAGCCCTATGCAAATGTTTCCTCCCATGCTTAAGAACAGCTTCAAACGTGGACATGTTTTCTCTCTTCCCTACCCAGGAGATAATAGCTTCTCGCCCAGTGATTTGCAATGGCCGTTCATGATAAGTGGTCAAATGACTGATGAAGATATATGCCGTGTCCAAGCATCAACCTCTGTTGGCATCTCATCAACCTGGGGACAAGCTAGTACTAGTGCTTTTCTTCCAACTCACGGGACTGATGATGAGATAGACCTCTTTTCTACCTTCCGAAGCCAAAGTGTACATATGTCAAGGATTAGAAAACCTAAAACAAGGTGGTGTCAGCTTCGGGCTGTCATGAGATGGGGCTCGGTAAGGCGGAATGTGGCTCACAGAAGAATGTTGAACGACTTATGTGTGTAAATTACTAGACATGTAGGAACCAAAGCATGTCAAGTTTTTTAGGAGATGAGCTCTCCAAAGTGCATAAGAGCTAGGATTGAAAGTTGGGGTCCTTCATCCGTGCCTACGACCGCAGGCCAATCCTCTAGATTATCAGATTCCTCCCGATATTGTCTAGCCTTTCTTGCAAGTTGAAGGTACCTGAGTGTGTTTCTTGCGAAGTCTTGTAGTTGTAAGCTCCCCGGTATTCTTTGATTTCTCCTCCTTGTAAAAGATCAAGGTTTTGTACAGGAAGGGTTCAAACGGTTACACGAATTGTTAGTTTCATCTTCTGATTCTGTGTTATTTAGCACCTGAAGTTATATTTCTTAGTCACTTTCTTATGATAAACTGTTAGCCTTTCAGACAATGATGGCTAGAACTTTTGATCAACTATTATGGGTGTCTGCAAATGTTCTTCTATGATACGAGAAATCTGTTGAAACATAAACGTATTGTACGTGGGAATCATCTGTTGGTTTCTTCTTTTCTCACCTTTGAACGATGACATTGTTGGCATATAATACAATCGATCTGCCCCAAAAAATCAAGAAGATGCTCTGATGGAATAAAATGGCATAAATAACTTCGACTACCAAAATCCGAATAATAATATAATATTCTCATTCAAAAGCTGGAGGTGCCTTTTGTTAATTGTGCCATTCTTCAAGCACAAATGATAAATTTCGCAATCAAACCGATGCTCTTATTTTAAGAGTAATTACAACTAATAATTACCAAATAATAATCCTATGATTAATCTCTCAAAGGAAAAAAGCTTTACTTGCAATTTTAACAAAGTCCACAAAATAACCCTCTCAGATCCTCTGTTCCATTTTTCATGTACCAACCCTGTAAGTGGATGGTTGAGATAAAATGAGATAGGGTTGGTACATAAAAAATAGGACAGAATATCATGTCCTCAAAATAGCTTTCATAGTATATGGGACAACAAGTCATTATGTTATATAGCAAATGAAAACTTTGAACTTTTTATGCAAATCCTCTACTACTTTTGTTACGTATGAGTAGGAGATATAGCCTCCTTATATGGAATTTTTATTAGATCCCTTATCATAAGTCTAATAAACCTTTATAGGCTAAACTAGATTGTCACAAGAGGACTTTAGGCCATTAAACTTGTTCTCTTTATTAAAGTAATTGGTTCGTCTTGATTTTTTTGGTTAGTAATTAGTTGAGAATTTTTTATTTTTATTTTATTAGCTAATTCCAATAGCTACTGTCTTTATTAATTCTTTATACTAGTTATATGTAGATGAATTTAATAGATCCATCTAGATCATGAAGTCAATATTACTCATCAATGATAAGTGCACTTTCCTTACTTTATGAGTAGTTAATTTATAATAGAGACAACTTCAGCAATACGGAATACTGCAACAAGTTTTTGGTATTATTGACAGGAAAGCAACTAGTTTTTGGAAGACTTAGTAGTTATTAGTCTAGACTTTCATTTCCTTTTCTTTCTTTGTATATATTTTTTAATTCTATTATTCTTTATACTTGGTTTACTTTGATTTGATATGTGATCTTAGTATATGATAAAGAGTTAACACTTTGTTTTCCTTAAAGAAGATAAAGAAATTGAAAAAAACACTTTATTAGACAAAAATGGACTAAGAAAAAAATATATGGGACATGTAGGATATACAACCTAATATAATGGAAGAACATCACAAAACATTGGTGTATACAAAACCATCTCTGTATGGACAAATGTTAATATTGCTAAACTAGAAATTAAAGCAAACTACTTTGGCATCAAGTCAAATATGATCCAAATGTTGTAGTAATGTGTTTAGTTTGATGGATTACCATATTACGATCTAAATACATACATTGTCAATTTTTAGAGATTTATAACACCTTTAAGATTAATAAGGCCACCAAAGATATTATAAGGGAGGTTTTTCCATTTCCATTGAGGAATCAAGCTAAGGAATGGTTTAAGACATTACCTATGAGAAAGTCTTGTGAAGAAGTTTTTAACTAAATATTTCTCACCATCACAGACATAACAAAATTGAGGGATGACGTATTTTTCTACGAATAGTTTAACAATGAAACTTTTTATGAGACGTGGAAGAGATACAAAGATATATTGAGGAATTACCTATATTGTAGTCTTCCCACAAATCAATTCAGTAAGGCAGATGATAGTTACAACATCAATTGTGAATCTCTATGATAAAAATCCAAAAGAAACTTTTGGACTTCGAGATGAGATGACCGTGAACAATTATCAATGACAATCAAGAAGAGCAAGGTCTAATAAATCAACAGGTATACATAATATGGATGCCATTACCATATTGATGGCTTAGGTGGAGTTGACTTTTTATTATAAGAACCAACCAAAAAGCTTTTTATTATAAGAACATAAAATAATCTTATCTAAATATTATCAACAAACTAATATTATCTAAATATAGGAATATACCATAGATAACTTTAGATATCAACCAAAACTTCTATTACATTTTTCCCTTTCATTAGGAAAAGACATATTTTTTAATCTTAATATTTATACTAAAATATAGATGAAACCCTAAAATTTAATAATATTTAAAAAACCTATAACATTTGAAATTTTTATATATCCAATCTTAAAATAATAGAAGTCTTCACTCAATCAAAGTTTTGTAAATATTTTGGTAGTATAATTTTTTTACTTATACTTGTAACATAACTCACTATAGCAATTGTAGATACCACCATCACTAACTATTCTCTCTTTCTTTTATCTTGTATTTCTTTTTGAGGTCTCTTTCTTCCAACTGAATGTAATAAAAGTGATTGAGAAATTTCTTTAAGAATTTCTTATAGCCAAATGAAGTGAAAATTGTAAAAAAAAAACTAGGGTAAAATAGACGTATATTTGTATATCAAAGAAAAAAGGACTTAAGTATAACTTCTATTACAGTTATGAATAAAATGCTTCTAATAAAAAGAATATAAAACTTTTTACCGACAAAATCATTATGAGTTTAGTTGATGCATATCCAATTCCTGAAAGGGAATAGTTTCTAAAAGGTAAATTTAAAAAAGTGTCACTTTTTGAACACTAGAAAGGATATTAAATGTAATTTGTATAAAGTGAGAAGAAGATTATAATAGAGTATTGTAATGAAACTTAGTTTTAGTATAAAATTGGCATAGTAAATAACTACAACACAGGACTCCAAATTTCAACATCTTGAAAGCTATATTACTAAAAATGCTATGGTAAAGGGCATCATACAAAGTTGGTAAATTAAGGCAAAATCTAATCCCACTGAAGTGCAATAAGCAAGAAACTTTTTTGTTTGATTTTCATGAAAGTCAAGATCACTTAAATTTATAAAATCATTAACACATAAATTACAATCAAGCCAGAATCATGATTCATACATTACTATAAAGATTGATCATTTTCTTGTCGTATCCTTTGAATTGTTTCTAAAATCAATCCATCTCAACCATCGTAGTCGAACAAGTGTCTGACTCTAATTGTATCCACAGAACAAGTTGAGAGAACTCTACAGCTGTTGCTGTAAGGGAAGGCAAGGAGGGTTAGTTCTATTAGAGCTTAAGTCTATTTATAATATGTTTTTGGATATTTTATTCAATTAATTGAAATTAAATTATAATTTCAAGTAAACTTTAATTAGACCTATTTGAGCAATTATTTCCAAATAAGATATAATATCTCATATTGGTTCCTAATTTATTAAATATCTCATATTTAGTTATAAAGTTTATCAAACTTTACAATTAGGTTTAACTTGATTACAATATTTCTCTCTTTCATTCGTTCTTTATGCGAGACCCATTGGACTCCTAAATATGTTGGCAATGGATACAAATTACAACAGTAATAATTAGATAAATTAAACTCCTTCAATTTAATTTCAATTTTTTAATTAAATAATTTATATACATAGATCAAGATTGGCATCTAGCATCACATCATAACTACCTAAATATTTAGGAATATCAAAATGATTTTAACTAACCATTCTGTGTATGATTTTTTTGTATAATTTAATCCTTTCATCGTACAATGTTCTGATTAGACATAAAGCATAAAATTAATGCCTGCTTTATTTTGAGTCCAATCATGTTAGTCCACCATTAGCTATTAATTCTATTAATGGCATTTGTAAACTATTTATAAAATGTCATTCCAACTTAGTCAAGGATTTCCCAAATCAAAACTAAATAAGAGCAATGAAACATTTTCCCTAATTGATTTAGGGTAATAAATTTTATCTTGATCACTTAACTACCTCCACATAGTTCATGTTATATCTAACGACTACTAAATGAGTTATCCTTGACTAAAGTAGGTCATAAGTATTAAAAAATAGCAATCCTTATAAAAGATAACTTTGGAGATCTCAAGTTAAAGGATCACTTATATAATCATCACAATGAGAATTTTCATAGACATATAAGTAATGTTCTAAATGGACTTCTCATATGGCTTTAGTTCAGTAAACTTGTTCTCTAACAAGTAGCCATATATTTGTCTAAGTATCTCCAGACTCTAGTATTTGAGATTCACTACTTTCTTCATAAGGAAAAACAAAATGTGTGCTAGTCTTTTTATGTTCTATTAATGTTCAGTCTTAATAGAACAATAACTAGGAACAATTTAGGGAAAATACGTAAATGAAATATGAATCTCATAATTATAATCTCATCATAATTTTATTTACAATTTATCTCATACGCTTGATTATATACATCTAAGTATATATAAGATAAAGAATGACGTTAAATTATTTTTCGCTAAAATAAGACCAATTGATTGGCTATGGGGCATAAATCAACATTCTCCCACTTGCATAATACTATATCACTATAAGATGATTATGCTATTATTGGGACAGTCACTTAATGAGAGAATTCTATATGATTATCTACAGTAAGAACTTGCTTAATCTTACAACTTGCATCTTAATTATTATCCTAATTAAGAAAAACATTGCCAAAATATATCCTTGGATCTTTGATGAGACCTTAGCTCTTTGTACATACCCAATGGCTCTAATGATCTATAGTATATTACTATCTTGAGCAATTTAAGGAACTATACCAAGTTCATTAAAGAACTTATTGATCTGAATAATCATTTCTACTAAATGAAAAATGTATTATGGATCAGTTAACATCCATTGCTACATTGGAACATTTCCAATCTTAAAATAATATTGTTATCTTGAGCAATTTAAGGAACTATACCAAGTTCATTAAAGAACTTATTGATTTGAATAATCATTTCTACTAAATGAAAAATGTATTATGGCTCAATTAACATCCATTGCTACATTGGAACATTTCCAATCTTAAAATAATATTGTTTAAGTAAAATAGACCTTAATTAGGATTTACTTCTAAAGTTAATATCCATAGAACCTTGAACCCAAGTTTTAACTCATATATAGAATAATGGATATCTTTAATACTTCACAAGTATTGGATATCTCAAATACTAAATATCTTTAGTATAATATCTATGTATAAACAACTACCAATCTATCTTTATAGATCTAATTCCCAAAATTAAGTTGTTACCTTTTCATATCAAGCAAGAGCTTTCTTTGGAAAATTTTATTTCAACAATTAAAAAATAGAATTGTTGTTCTTTATGAGTAATATGTCTTTACATACTTTCAATAAAGAGAAAAACTATACTTCCACTAACTTTCTTGTAGACATGATAAATTTATAATCATCTCTAAAACAAACTACTTGAATTCATCATAAAAGTGAAATTTTCAATGTCTTGTATCCTGTCAAGTATACATCAAATGTATCAATAAAGGCACTAGTTCCAATTGCATGAATTGTCATTAGATTTAAACTTTTCATATTTCATCTTACTCCGACTACTTATCTTAAGAACCATTCTCCTATAAATGCTCATTGAAACAAGCAATTTGTTTAATAGGTATGTAAGATTATATCCCATATTTTAGATATCTTATAACCTTTTATTACTCATTTACTTAATAGATAATTCATGCATCAACTAAGCATCACATTCTTAAACTATTAACTTCTGACTTTTTCAAAGACTTAGTGTTTCATATCTAATATGAAACCTTGCTAATTGATTTAGTTAGAACTATTGAAGGTGAGTTATTGTACTAGGCATAGTTATAGAAAAAATTGTATTGCAACATACAATCTCTCATATTGTATTTTCCTTATATAAATCTATACTCTTATGTATTTTTTTATGAAGTTATTCACTAGAGAATCTCATTTCCTATACATAACCAAAAAAAAATATAACTTACCACATCAATCTCATTAAAGTTCTTCAGCATTCTCAATGCTTAATTTATATTTAGATTTAAACAATTTAAACTGTTCAAAA
>JAOQMP010000006.1:22899037-22914759 GCA_027563575.1 Erythroxylum pedicellare
TTCAATCAACCCATATCATATAATCTTTCTAACATCAACATAATAATTAACTCCACAAACTTTCATAAAGATCTTATGGTTGATGTAAATCATAATTATTCATCAAGAAAAAAAATTTAGGGGCCAACACCAAATTCCTAAATAGAAATTATACATAAAGAAGAATTTGTCAAATTTTCATAAGCAACTTACATAAAGGACATATTTTGGATATATTAAGATAACTCATTCTATCCATTATTGCCATTCTATTCATAATTGATAACCATATAAGAGAGGATATTTAAGGCATCAAGTATCTATCCTAAGTAACCTTATATCAGGCCATAGTTTCTCCCATTAAACTTATCATATCCTTATACCTTTTACTTATGAACTATATAGTTGAGTGTCCCAATCATTGGCTTCCTTTTCAAAGTTAGGACTACAATTTTGAATTACCTAAGCCAATTCACTAAGGAAGTTAGTCAATTGTTTAGAACTAATCTATAAATATACCTTAGTGTTTCTTAGAAAGTTATTTATATATAAAACACCATATTTGTGTGTATTAAAGGTACTACATTGTGTTATTTATCAAAGAATAATGAAGCCCTTTCACCATTTATAATGAACTTGATGTTTCTTCTTAGAATTAGCTTTAAATTCAGTTATCAAGAAGTGAACAATAATAAAAAAGGACTTATTATTATCTCCTATAAGGGTTTTCCCCTTAAAAAGTAAATTTGAATCCATCTAACTTATAGAGTCTATGTTCTACCCTAATCTCCACAAGCTCTTTCACATAATACCTTAATGATTAAGTTGATTGATGTTATGACCAAACCTCCTTCTTCCATAGATCTGCTCACTTTTCTCCAATAAACCCTAGCATTGCATCTCCAATTAAGTCTACCATCTTAAAGAAAACTTCTCATTTTCCTTTCCAATGATTGGATTAAGCTGTTAAAAAGGAAAATGTGGGATGACCAGTATATTTGAAGATAATTAAGAACTAATTTTATAACTTCCCATATACTATAAATCCTTATTGTGCCAAATCCTTGGTCTTCTCTATATTATCTCTATTAGTGAAAAACACTCTCTGAATTGGAGATTCTTGTTGTCATAAAAATAGGAGCAAGTCATCTACAAAGGATAAATTAAACAAACTAAGTCTTTTCCATTTGCTATGATATTTAAAATTAGGATCCAAGGACATATTATGCTTCACTGGCCCGATTAAAGCCTCTATGAATAAAATGAATAAGTAAAGAGAGATTGGATCTACTTACCTCAAATCCCTCCCTCTTTTGATAGATTAGTCATTTCTCGATTGATTAACACACTAAAAGGAGTTTTAATTATGCATAGACTTAACCAATTTTTAAACTTTGTAGGAAAACCAAATACCTCAAGAAAATGGAGAAATAAACTCCCAACTTATTGAGTCATAAGCTTTACGAAAGTCCAGCTTAATATCATAATTCTTAGGGTAGTTGTTTCTTGAATACCTATAAATTCCATCTTAATACCATAATTCTTAGGGTAATTGTTTCTTGAATACCCTTTGAATAATTCTTGAGCAATTAACTCATTGTCCTCGATTTGTCTACCTTCCAAGAAAGCACTTTGGGTTCCACTTACGAAAATTTTAGTACTCTCCTCAATCATGATGCCAATAGTTTAAAAATAATTTTATATAAGATATTATAGCAT
This sequence comes from Erythroxylum pedicellare, assembly GCA_027563575.1. Classification (NCBI taxonomy): domain Eukaryota; kingdom Viridiplantae; phylum Streptophyta; class Magnoliopsida; order Malpighiales; family Erythroxylaceae; genus Erythroxylum; species Erythroxylum pedicellare. The sequence goes on from JAOQMP010000006.1 coordinate 22,900,736, forward strand.
AAGATAGGTCTATCCTCACTATGTGATCTAAGGTTAAGGCCTTTAGGAATCAAACAAGTAAAAGTCTTATTGATCTTTTTTAGGAGCTTACCATTCTTAAATAACTCTAATATTGCTTCTAATATAAAGTTCCCTATCAGAGGCTAGGCTTTTTGGAAGAAATACCTATTGAAGTAATTAGGGGTCAGGGCCTTGTTAGCATTCAATTTAGGCATTGCCCTTTCCACATCTTATACACTAAAGGATTATTAAAGCACTCTATGTCACCTTCCTTCAACTAGTTATTAATGAAAGAGATAAGGGCACTAAAGAGTTGCTACAAGCTCACATATCAAGAGAGTTTTTAAAGACAATGAAAGCTTCCTTCTTTAGCACCATATAAGAAGAGATAACTGCCCCATTTTCTTAGTCAAAAAGCTTATTCTATTAGAGTTTCTTCTGGGCATTATGGAATTTTGGAAGAATTTAGAGTTTCTTTCCCTTATTTTATCTAACAAACTTTTACTCTCTACTTTGATAGGGAATTGTGGGTCGCTATAGCCCTATAGTATGAATGTATAGCTAGCTTCTCTTCCTTCATCAATATAAGGCCTCTAGGGTGATGGTGAAAAAGCTCCTAAATTTTGAGCATATCAATCTTAGCATTAGAATTAATAAACTTAGTGTTTACAATTCTCTTAGATTTAATCTTATTTAGCTCCAATTTAATCACATTCAAATTCTTATTACAAATATAATCTAAATGGAAAACTATCTCATGCAATTGCTGAATATATCTTAAATGATGATAGGGGAGTGATATGAGAATGTTGAGCCGATAAAGAGTGCTACTTAGGGAACTTTGACAACTACTCATCATTAACAAGTGCCCTATCTAACTTCGTCCTTATGTGCCATTTAGAGCTTTGCTTATTGCTTTAAGATTAAAAAACCCTTTAAATCTTATGTTTATTACTTTAATGTTCTCTACACATTCCCTAAAGTCATTTGTAAAGTTCCTTAAACTTATATTCCATTTACTTTATACCCCTATATTATAATATATGAGTCCCATAGAATTATCCAAATGTCTTAAAATGTTGAATGAATGCTAGATAGTTTCTCCCAAAGCAATCTCCTTTATCAAGTGAAGTTTAAACGATAAACAAAAGAAACATAAAATTTGGTATCCACTAGTTTAAACCAAATTGATAGATGCATCAATTGATTACTTTTCTTAATATGTTGATGTTTACTCTCATTGAATCAAAGGCTATAATTATACAATCATAATAGAGGCGTTGTTGATTTAATAAAAAGGAAAATTTATTGTCCAAACACTTCATTTTAGTAAGAATCTGCGAGCTAAGTTTTGTTTAAAAAATTCCTATTATTGTTGGTTTCACATCATAAACAAAGTCTCTTAAAGAATGATAGTTCTTTAGGCATTTTATACCCCTTAGATTCTATGAAGCTACTAATATAATGTTGGTTTTTTTTAACCTCTTGAATTTGTTCTTCCTGCCTAACTTCCTTCTATTATCACTCTTGAATTCCTTAATCTCTATTTCCATTGCTTCCTTATTCGAAGGAGGATTAGAGGGCCTTATATGTTCTTATTAAGTCCTATCCACCACTTGTTTTACCTTATTTTGTCTTATTAAAATAGAGGTACTAATTTCCTCGTTATTTACTACTTGATTTGTTCTCTTCTTCATCCTAGTATCAACTTTGTCTTTATATATAATATCTTATCCACCCTTATTTATTATTGCTTCCTCAATTGTCTTTCTATATGAGCTTCCATATCCTAATTATCACTTTGTTGGCCTTCGAACCCCACCAGTTCTATGAAATCCTCTCTAACAACCTTTCTACCGATGGCCTTCTATTAGTTGCGTTATTGCTTTAAAGTAAGTTTTCATTAGTAGGAGACTAGTATAGAATCCTCAAACATTGTGTCATCTTCCTTAAGCCTCATCACAAACATATAATAAGGTAAGTCTTTCTTCGGCTCTACACTAAAACATAAACTTGTATTACTTGATCCTCTTCCTTGTGGTTATAGTCTAATCCATACACATAGGTTTTCCTATATAGTTGCTAACTTAATCCTTTGATTAACCAATATTCGAGGAGCATGTTACGTATGTCTATCCAAATATACACATTCTTAAAACTAATCTTTCTAAGCTAATCTTTGGTCTTTAAACCCATAGAAATATGGGAAAGACATCTAGGTGACAACGCCTAGCTTTTATATCTTCTTTAGCTTCAGATTCTGTTGTAAATCTAAACAATATAAGGTTTTAATCAAATAGAAGAACTTGAGGTAACCACTTTCCCTTCCATTTCTTTTATTCCTAGTTATCAATGACTAGGATTAAGGGATATTTGCCTATAAAAACCCACCAAGGTGGAATTTTCGCTTCTTGCTCCTTAGTTTAGCATATCAATATCAAGGTACATTAAAGACCATCTATTAGGTGGGCAATAATGTAAAGATTATCCTTAATTTTCATCCACCACCTATTTTCAACTTAAGAAAAAGTTTAAAAACTGAGTGTTTTGGCTCTTTAAGAAGTTGGGTCTTAAGCTATTTCTTTTCCTCCTAGGTATAGAAGGAGGAGGGGGAGGGACTACTAATAAGGACAATAAGGGACATGGAGATAGCCAAAGAGGAAGGGTGGAAAGGAAATGTCATCTGAAAGATTTTGATTGAGAACTTGAACTCTGACAACTATAGCATGAAAAGATAACCTTTCAAAAAGATGAAAAAATTTATTAAGAATATATGTAAAATTATAGAAAATGGAAAAATAAATAAGGAAAATACTGAAAAGACCTTGTAGCCAAAAGAAACCAAAAGGATAGAACTAAAACCAATTTAACTTAGGGGAGAAAGTAAGAGAGCATGAAGAAGAGGAAAAGGATGAACACAATTGAGTAAGCAATCAAAGATTGAGAGTAGGCTACCAAATCACTAAAAAGGATATGGTTGAAACCAATATAGAGAGATAAGAGAGAATCACTCTAGCAATTCCAAAAATGTCTATAGTTTTCTTAGATGTATCAACAGTCTATCTTCTTCTCTATTAGGACGTTCATCTTATCTTTCATATTTGGTGAATTTTACTTCAAAATTTCTCTCTTTAGAAGTTCAATGATCCACCATTAGGCTCTTCATTCTTATTAGATTCCTTACTGATAGCTTTTATATAACATCTTTAGAGACGATATATGCCTTATGCTTTTTAAGCTCTATATAATCAATTATCTCAAACTTTTTCCCATTTGGTAACCAAGACTTAGATTTTTCATTTTTCTTTGGTCTCTATCGGTAACTAAGAGAAAGAAAATAGTCTAAAAGTTTTCGATATTTGTTAAGTTCCATTATTCTTAAGCATTCAGGTAGCCCTTTATCCATGTCATCATCTACATGTATTTATATATAACCTATTCTTTTTATGTTGGAAGCATATTAATGAAGACAAATTTTCCTTCTAAATGAGCTAGTTAGGCAGTGAAGTCTCTTTATAGACTAGTACCTAAGTGGCATATTATTAAAATTTTGCCTAAATGGGGATGTTTTTCTTCTTAACCTTAGCCATTTTGATTCACAGTCTCCACTTTTAGAGAGTTAGAGGCTTTCTATAAATGTGTCATGGTCCTAATTGCAAAATACTATCCTGTTTCTCTTTATTGAAAATTTTGAAAATGATAACATCTTCTTAGTTTGTAAGTTTATTCTTAATCCTCAATTTCTTCCATATAGATGTGGCCTAGTGGTTAGGGAAAAGTAAGTTTCTTCTCCATAAAGGATCCTATTAGCACAGATTTCTACTTTTCAACTTTAGGATTAAGGACCTTAAGAAACAAAGAAACCACAGTTGAATCATTGTCATTATGAAGAAATATATATTAGTTTTCCCGATGACAAGGAACCCCTTATAACTTTTGCTTTATTATAACTTATTAATCATTAGATAGATGCCAACATGAAGTAAAGAATCCTTTCTTAACCCATTTGGAGATGTGGTCGGAGGCCTAGCTATATTTGAGAAAGTTAAGGGCTTTTAGTATTTGGGAGTGTAAGGTACCTAATAATACTATATGTGTAGTGGTAATGAGCAGGTTGGATGGTGATTTTTAACATTTGCATTTATAGCCTTAAATATTTTATTGAATATTTTTTTAATTAACTCAAGTTTAAGTTCCTAATAAAACTAAAAATGGATTTCTAATTCAATTGAAAGTGCTTCCAATTAGTTTAGTATTTCTAATTGTTGAAAAATAAAGGAACTTAATTATTAATTCAAGAAAAAGAATCAAGAAAAGTTTTGAAAGATTATCTTTCTATTATACACAATTAATATAATGAGAATACAATTGTTTAAGTAAGACCTAAAACTTTTAAAATTTGATTCTCTAAAGTAAATATTAAGTACACATTAGCGAAATAATAGTTCAGTCCCTTATTTAAGTATAAAAAGAGAATTTTGTTTACTGTAAGAAGTTTTAAGTAAATTAAAGATCTTGATAACTTTATCTAATTAATGGTTTTACTTATTAAATTTATGTGACTTAAACAAGTAAAGTTATGGCTATGTTAAATTAGTGGCATGATTGGGTATTATATGTTTTAATAAGGAGTTAGTACTTAATAAACTTAGAGTCATATCAAATGTGATTAATAAGTTTGTTATCTACCTAATTTAATTTAGTTTATTTATTGACCAGACTTAAGGTCAATTAAATTAAATGAGAATTGAACTCACTAAATTACTTAGTAGTAAAAATATTATTAATTTATTTAAAATAGTGTGCATAACTAAATTTATAATTAAAGTCTTTATTTTATTTAGTATCGTGGAAAAAATTATACTTGGTCTTTTATGTTTTTCTTGTTATGTAATATACCATTTTGTCCTTGTGATGCATATTTGATTTTGACAAGTTTACTGAATTTAACTTTTTATACTAGTATTACAATTCGAGAATTGTTTTCGATTAAGAAAAAAAGTTGTTAGTTATTGACATTGCATTTTATCATAAACCTAATATGAATTCTAATAATGAAGTTTGGAAGACGTAAAAACATCATTTAAATGATGAGCTAATATGTCTCTTAAGCTTTAGAGGCAATATAAAAAAATGAATGCTCATATTATAACCGTAGATTTTAAAAAGTTGTTTGATATACAAACTAAGGTACTAAAATTTGATGCTTCTGAGGCATTTATTTCAAAATATAACAATAGAAGGATCTTTAGTAAATTTATGTATATTAAAGACAATTAACTATATTATAAAGTTTGATCAATTAGGTTTTATTAAAGTTCATGAGTACAATAGTAGTTTAGTGCTTTAATCTTTACTTTGAAGCTTTCCATAGTTTCTAATGAACTACCAGATGAACCAAAAGGATATTTTATTACGTTAAAAGTGGAATATGCTTAAAATTACATAATGGTGCCTAAAAAGGAACTAGATTATGATTTTTTTAGGATTCTACTAAGGATAAGGAAAAAGGCTATAAGAAGAATAAGACGAAGAAATAAAAGGTTCATATTAAAGTAGCAAAACCAACTATTGGTATTAAAAAGAACAATGACAACGACATTTCCTTTTATTATGGTCAATGGACATTAGAAGAGAAGCTATAAGTTTATCTTACGAACCTAATGGATACAAAAGCCTAAGAAAGCTCAATCAAGTCTATTTAAGATTGAATCAATCTTTCTACTTCTTTTAGACAATCTTGGATATTGGATATTGGATATTGGATGTGAGTCTCACATTTACAAAGATATTTACACATTAGTAAGGAGTAGATCATTAAAGAAGGCAAAGTGGATCTGCAAGTTGATAAGGGAAGAAAAGTTGTTGCATTAGTTATATGAACTTGTAATTTAGCTTTGTCTTCTAACCTTCTACTAAATAATTGTTATTATATTCTAATTGTTACAAGAAACAACATTTTCATTTCTTGTTTATCTTTAAATGAACTTATCTATTTTGTTAAGAATAAAAATATTTTATAAAGATAATGTTTATTATAAATATGAGTTACTTATAAATAGTTTATATGAATTGACTTTGAGAGGTTAATCTTTAATATAAATGGTAAGAAAAAAATAAGTAACCAAAATCTATCATATTTATGATATTAAAGGTTAAGTCATATTAACAAAACTAGAAAAAAAAGTTAGAAGAAGGATGTTTACAAAATTTAGACTTGATATTGAGAAACAAAATTGGTAAAAATAGGGAACTTACATCTTTCCATTTTTCTTTCTTTAAAAATAAAAACTTTCTACTTCTAGTGTGACATTGGTGAAGCTGCGGGTAACTTTCTAGATTGGGAAAGTTGTATGGAAGCCTCCAAAGGAGGCAACAAGTCATAGAGGAAAATTAGTTCCCATCATTACAAGGGGTTAGGGATTTCAATCGGCAAAAAGCAATTAGGAAGTGGAATATGGTAACTCCAAATGCGGCAAAAAAATCCTGAAAATTTGTTGTTGCTACTGACATTCTAGGAGCGATACCTATACACTACCAATCCATTGTTGTCAATAGCATTGGCACCCTTAACTCAAGTTACTATAAGATGGAGTTAAAAACTGAGGCAACACATTAGTGGATTACTTCATAAGCAAAAGACCTACATTTCCTCTGGTACAAACTTAGGCATATAGTATATAGGGAGGTAAAGGATTGGACAAAGTCCTGCTCACTAAAGAGGATTCATACCTATTTAAATTCATAGAGCCAGATAACATGAATAAGGTAATGGAATCTGGTCCTTGGACTATTAGAGGCCAACCAATGTTTATACAAAAATGGTCCCCTGGAATGGAACTTAATTAAATGAGAATAGAAATAATTCCATTATAGATCAAATTTCATAACATTCCAATAGAGTACGAGACTCTAAATGGATTGAGTTTCCTTACTAGCTCGATGCAAAAGCCAGTTGCATTTGACTCAGCTATAGCAAAACTAGAGAAAATTTTGTTATGCATGGATCTATATGGAGGTTAACTCCAAAAAGGAACTTCTTGAAAATGTGAATGTAAATGGAATTAGATATAGCTAGTGGTTTGGTTAAAACAAAAGTTCAACTTGCTTACAGCTGGAAACCTCAACTGGGGAATAAATTTTAGAGATCTATATGGAAAAAACTCAACCAAGGGGATTACTATAAGCTTATAGGACTTGAAGAGGATTCAATTCCTCAAACTTATGAAGAAAATTCACATACTGATCGACTAGAAACTCTATCAAAACTAGCAGATGCCTTGGAGGCTCAGAATATGTAATAACAAAAGTCTTTAAATCTTGAAAGAAAGAGGAATGTAATAGAAGACAAAGAAAGAATAGAATTCTAACACAGAAATGGAACTGGGTGAGCAAATGTCTCCTATTGTTAATAGAAGATTAGGAAGAAAAAGAAGAAAACCTAAAGGGGTGGTACTTAAATCCCTACCTCTTCTCTCATTTTTTTGAAAACCTAAAAAATCAAGTTGTCAAGGATTTTATTTTGGAAAAAAGACCTATAATGTTGGGACTATTAGAGACTAGAATCAAAGCTCACAAGTTGCAGGACGCTATAAAGTTCATAGAAGGATTAGTCATTTAGCTCCAACTATGAGCACCATTATAATGGTATAATTGTCTTTGCTTTTAAGAAGGATAAAGTGCAAGTTGTAATCCAAAGTAGCTTATATCAATTTGTTCAGCTTACCTGTAAGTTGAAAAACTAAGATCAATCATTTGACATTACTATAATTTATGCTTCTAACTTCGAATTTCAAAGAGCCAAAGTGTGGGAAGACCTTATTACCATCAATTGTTCAATTACCAAACCTTGGTTTTTAATAGGAGATTTTAGTTGTGTTCTGCATCCTTCAGAGGCCCGGGAGAAAGAGTGAACTTTTCCAATCTAGGCAAATGATTTGAATATAAATATCAATAAAATTATTAACATCCTATCCATACACTTATGAAACTTTTAAGCGTACATTTTTTATTATTGATCTATTAAAAAAGTAATCTATCACTAAGTAACCTTTCATGAAAATTCTTGTCATTTAAAAAAATCAATAGATTTTATTTATTGTACCACCATTTTTTAAAGATTTTCTTTAACAATAACATAGTTTTTTGATGCGCAGGCAAATACCTATTCATGAATGTCCCTCAGTTACTCAATTAGGTTATGCATTTGTTATTTAACTTAGTCAGAGTGTCATTTTAGCCTTTTAACATGAAGAAAAATATTTTTTCGTAAATTCCTCCTGTTACTCAACTATATCACAACTCTTAATTGGTTACCTACTTTGTTCTTAACCCAATTTTCTTAGAAAGGGTCAGTGGAATGAGAATTTAGTTTAATATCTTTTATGACATTCTTAGCCTACCTCATTTCTTCTTAGTCAATCAATCACATAAAAAGGTACTAATGATGCCTACCAAATTAATTGAATGTAATTATAAATGTATATAAAAAATCATAAAATGAAATAATATGTATCATATGCTAATTAACATGCATATTCATCTCAAAGAAACTTAAAACATAAAATTTATAAATTAATATGCCTTTAAAATTTAAATAACCATGTTCAAAATAAGCCGATATTGTTCAATTTTTTTTCCATAAACACATTCACACATCATGCAACAAAATGTTCACATTATGCCAACTAAAAATTAACATAATGCAAATGCCAATTTCACACACAAATGGCACGCTAGTACATAAATATTCTCACACTTAAATGATAAGTGTAAATTGCATCGTATTTTAGGGCATAGTTTGATATGTGTTTAGTTGTTACTTTAATCGTTTAGTATGTGTTTAGGTTATACTTGCGTTAGTTTGTTAATTATTTATGTTTTAAGTGTTTTATGGGTTAATACAAGTCTGTGAGCTTAAATATTATATTTTTTAGGTACCTTGAAGTGTTTGCTAGTGTTTCAGGGTTAACATCAAAAAATGGAGAAGTTTCAGAGACATTTGATCCAAAATAATGGCCTACAATTGTGGCATGTTAAGTGACGATCATAAAAGAAACACCAAAATTGGACCACAATCGTGACTTGCATTCCACGATCATGACAGAAGTGTAAGGAACGACCCATAATAGTGGCCTGCATGCGGCAATCATGATAGAAGTGCAAGGAACGACCCACGATCGTGGCCTGCATGCCACGATCATAACAAAAGGCTCATATATGTCCCATAATTATGGCCCGCTTTAGGCAGACACACAAACACTTAAGAATGACAAATTTCGAGGGATTTTTTAGACCTTTCTGACAAAAAAAAAACCCTAGAGCTGCTTATAACACAAGAGGATATTTAAAGAACAAGAAAAAAGGCAAAAAAAGGTTTTTTTTCATCAACCACCTTGAGAAACCCTAGAGAGAAATCATCGAGAGATAGAGAAAGAGAAGAAGGAAGAGAGAAGAGGTGAAGAAGTAGACTCGAAGTACTTCCTAGATTAGGAGTTTCCCAATGTTGCTGCCTCCCATCATCCATTTAGATTGTATTTCCTATTTAATTTCAGTTTTATTATTGTATAGAATTAGATTGAATAGTTGATGATAGGATCTAGAATGTTGAGGATCTTTTAAACTCACCTTCGAAATTTTATTCTTGAATTAATAAAAATTTGATTGTTTGTGTGTTTATTAGATTTGTTGTGGTTGCATAATTCAGTAATAAACTAAGAGAATGAATTGAATGAAAAATGATTAAATTGAATTAACAAGAGTTAGGTGATTTAATAAAATAAGAATTGAATCAGATTAAGAAATTGTGCTAAGAGAGATCTTGCATAGGTTTCCGATAGTTTATTAGAGAACTTTATAAATAATTAGAGTTTTGGATAGGTTGCAAATTGAAAAATTACAACTTCCATAATCTGATTAGGGTTTATAATTTAGGGTTAATGGTTATAATTCGAGGTAGAGAGAGTAATCAATCCTAAGGTAGTCTAAAACCAACAATCCAATAATCCATAATCAGTTAGGTTAGCATTAAGGATAGGTAAAATTACCTTTCTCTCAATTAGTAATTTCTTTCGGTTGCTTCTTGGATATGTTGCAATTGCTTAGTAATTAGTATTTTATGTTTGATTCTTAATTTGATTGATTGAATTAAGTTCTCGTATTAGTTTCATTGCATATTGGATTTCTGTTATTATTTCTAGCCTTAGATTTTAGGATTAAATTAACTCCCTCCTTGTGGGATCGATAACTTTGGTACTACACTAATAAACTGTGCGCTTGCGGATTATCGGAGGTTAATAATTAAAACTTACACACAACCAACCACCTAATCATTAAATAACACATTATCCTCAATATGAAAACCAAAACAATACAAATAAAGAGAAATAATAATAAATAAAAAACAAGAGGAAGAATAATTATGTGTATTTAGGTGGAGATTGCATAGGATATGGAACTTGAAGACACTTCATACTATAAAGATCCATCGATTCAACTCCCTACAAAATAAAAATAACAAAACACCAACAAAATAAAATAAAAGTGAAAATAAAATATATCCTAATTCTTGGGTTGTCTCCCAAATAGTGCTTCTTTAATGTCACTAGCTTGACGTACCCTCCATATCTACCATCAACCTGGGCATATGATGAATGGCTTACTTCCACCCATTTTGTCCCATAGCAATTTAGTAGCCTATAAATAGGCCAAAAATTGTAAGATAATAGGGACATAATTGATTAAATTAAGAAATCCAAGTAAGTTCAGTAATGCCCTTATCTATAATAGACTATTAATAAAATAGGGAATGATGAAACTCCTTAAATCGTCAATTGAATTCAATAGTTTGTACTATAAGAAGGTGAAGTGCTCTTCTTCTACCATAATCACCCTCGTCCCTTTTTCTTCTTTCACCTCTTGAATAGAGACTTCCTTATCTTCCTAAACCTCTATTTCCTCTGTCCTTTGTTATTCTTTCTCTTTTTGAACAACAACTTCATTTGTCAATTTGAGCTTTGTCTCCTTGTTAGCCTGAGGCATTAATAGGCTCCAAGAATTTGTTGTATTTGGCTTAGCGTCTTTAGTTAAAGAAAAACTTTCTTTAAATACACAGTGGCTAGCTTCACCGTCAGAAAGATCTTATATTAAAGATTCAGATGAAGCATAAATGTTCAATACATTAGTGTAAGAGTTACTCCACTTGATGGAGGGCCATCAAGACTAGCAATTCAAGACTTACAAGCTATAGGATTAATTGATCAAGATTGTGAAAAGCTAATTGGGTTAAACTCATTCCTAAAATGTCAGGCCTTATTGAAACCTTTTGGTGACTTTAAGGTCCTGATTTATGAAGACCAAGACGCAATTCCTGAAGCCTAACTTGCAGCCCAGGTGTGATAGGAAGTTTGGCCAGAAGTGAAGTCTCAACTTGGTCCAATTTTAATTTTTGTTTTAATAATGATCCGGATTAATGTTTTGGTCCAATTTAAGACTATTCTTTTGGTTTGTTTTGACTTGTTTTATTTACCTTTTCGTTTCAGCTGATTGAGGCATTAATACGTGTTTATTTTCCTGTTTTAATTGTCTTAATATCATTAATTTAGGAAGTTGAGAAGCCGAGTTATGTGGCTGTCCAAACTTTCCTATTTTAGTTTGTTTTCTTTCCTATTTTGATTGGTGCAGAAAAAGGTTAACAAAATTTATGCGGTTTCTCTCTCAAAATTGGTAGATCATATGTCAAGGGTTTGATTATTTCTCCTAAAATAATTTGGGCTTGTATGTTTGTCGAAAACATTCAATTGTTCTTATGTTGTGCATTTTCCAGATTCTATCCGAGTTACAGTCACGATTTTGTATTTATCTTTTCATTTGTTCATCAAATTGAAAAAATTCCAAAACCAAGTTTGTTGTCACATCCTAACCTACAAATCTCCAGTTAACAATTTTACCCAGTTCGAATCCCATCCTGATCAAAAACACCCATTTTCTCAACCATTCTCATTATATGATCCAGTCCTAATTCTAGTCACTAAAGCCTGTTTATCTTTTCACCTGTTCTCCAAACCTAAAAACTTTCAAAAACAAGTTTGTTCTAAACATCCAGACCTATAATTCACCTGTTAATCATTTTACCTAGATCGAATTCTAGCTTGACCAAAAATGCCAATTTTCTCAACCATCATCATTCTATTACCTAGTTAGATATATTCCCAGAAATCATTCCATGACTTTTCAACCATTCACCTGATTGAAACGATTCTTAAGAATGAATTTGTAGTTCACAAAAGTTTCTACAAACCTACTTCATTTATCAAAACCAAATTCCTAATCCATAATCTAGAAATTGCTTTTCAAACACCCAGTTCTTAATTCACTCGATAGAATCCAAATTTGTCCAAACTTCTCCCACAATCACAGACCAATTCCTATCATTCACGTTTATCTTAAATACTCATTCATTTTTTGGTATCAGAGCTAGCATTTGAGATATGATTTTGACTCTCAATCATGTTAGGACTGGCTCAAAATGATCTGGAGAGGTTGTTCGCTAAAATCGAACAAATTAGCCTTTAAATGGAGAAGTTTGAAGTTACATGCCTAGAGTTTGAGGCCATGAAGGCAAACGATACAACTTTTGCCACTTTGGGCACATTTGAAGCACCTGGAGATACTTCCCAAGCCAACCAATTCACGGAAGATGATTTTAATGATGAGGTAACTCAATTTAAAGCTACTGGATAAGATGATTTGAGATTAGGAGGTAAGGGCACAAGAGGGAGAGGGAGAGGCCCTCATCATGTACACCATATGGACCCTGTTAGAAACGTGTACCAACCTAGGAATGATGGGTAAGATGATTTGTTCAATTTTAAAGTTGATGTGCCTGAATTTGTTGGAAATCTTGATGCTAATATTTTCCAAGAATGGTTGTATATGGTTGAAAGAATTTTTGAGTTGAAGGATGTGCCCAAGGATAAGAAAGTGAAAATTATGGCCATGAAGTTCAAAGGGTATGTTGGCCTTTGGTGAGATAATTTGCAAAATAGGAGAGTGATTGAATCCAAGTTTCTTATATAAATTGGTGACATTTTCATGGTTTTTACTACACTTCTTGCCTCTTGTTTTTATATTTTTTGCTTAATTTGACTCTTAAGTGTTTGCCTTTACTTTATGTAGTTTGAGAGCAAAATTGTCAAAAATTATTATCAATTGCACTAAATTAATTTTTCTAAGAACAATTGATATCGTAATCTACTAGTTGTTTATTGTAAGACACTCAAAGAAGTAGAGGCAAGGATTGAAGCAAGGAGCGAAGGCTGAAAATGATAATTCAACAAGTCAAGGAAACATGAAGTTTGCTGCAATGAGAGGTGATGTTATGCCACGACGAAGTATAAAGAATCTAAGCAAAGACTCTTCGAGATAATTTGATGTGGCATGAGATAACGTTGCTGCAAAGAACTCAGCAAATTATTCAAGAAAACTTTTAGGAAATTTCTTCGCGCCGGAGAAACCAAAAACTCCAAACAAAAACTTTTAGGAAAAGTTCGTCGCCGCGAACTCATCTGTCGCCATGGCAAATGACGAACTCATCTGTCGCCGTGGCAAACCTTCGAATACCCAGAACCATTTTTGGAAGTTTACCCACTGTGCAACCCAATCCATAACCCATTTTTTTAAAAAAACCTACCTATTTTAGGTTAAGAAGGGGAGATAGCTGACAGTTTTGGAATACATACACTCACTGTCTCTACCTTTGGAAGACAATTCTACTACACACCTTCATCCCCTCTCATCCACATCATTGTTCTGCTCCTTCACCAACAACTACTACCATGGACGCTTCCAGTGGGCTCCCGGTGGTGAAATCTCCTGAAGTTATGCTTGGCTAGGCACCTCTCTCCTCTTGAAGTTGTAGCAATGGCTAGAGTTCAATGGGCTTCAAATGGGAGTAGTTTATTCCATGTTCAGCTATATTGTTATGAACTCCTAGGTTTAGGATTTGTAATTTGTAGTTGAACATT
>JAOQMP010000006.1:22914859-22927351 GCA_027563575.1 Erythroxylum pedicellare
CAAGAAAATAAAAATGATTTCAATTACTTCATAAATGTTGCTTTTAATATTTTTGAGTGATTTGAGAAATTGCTATATGTTGGTGTATGAATTTTAATGATGAAATGAAAAACGGTTGTTGAAATATTTATGTTATGCCTTGAAACATGTCATGGCATTTTGTATGAATGAAAAGTTGAGAAAGCATGAAAGTATGAGCATATGATAAAATGATTTGAGGATGATTATGTGCTTTTGTTTGGGCGAGAGTAGAACCATTCTGTTCGTCACATGCATGTTGACAAAAGCCTTCTCCCTGCTGCCCGCTTACGGCATATGAGCTTCAAAAAGTGGACTAATTCTATTCATGGGATAAACTTCAGTTTCTCCATTCTATTTCTATAAAACCCTCGAGCCATTTGGTTGTGCATTGCATCTTTGAATTATCAAGAATGGTGCATAATTGATTGTTATGCTTTGATGGTTAAATGTGCATGCTATGTTTTTGTGATGATGTAAAATTATGAGTTTTAAGTTAGACTAAAGAAAATGAAAATTTTGCATTTCATAAATTTAATCTAAATGTTCTATGACAAATGAACATTTTAATGATTTTTCTTATTCTCTGTTATAAACCTGTTACCCACGAGCTTTCGAGCTTACACCCTTTTTCATCCCCTCTTCAAGTGATAGCTAAGAGATCAAGTGATCAAGAGCCTAAGGGAATTTCTTCAAATTGTTTGTTTTGTATTGTGAGTGGGATTTGGAAAAGCACAATGTTTTACAAGAATCTTTTGTAATTTGAGATTTTGAGACGATGATGTAATGTGGCTGGGAAAGCCATTAAAGATTTGTAAAACTTTATTCTTTTGATGTTAATGAAGTGATGAATGATGTATGGATGATGTGAGTTAAAATTAGATATATGTGAAGAAGAAATCAACTTGAGTTGATGATTTTGAAACATGAATCATTGATATGTATATATATGCATAAGTGAGATGTTATGGAAAAGAAAGATAGGAATTATGACCGATCAGATGTAGTTGAATGTAATGAGACAGATGAGTTGAGATTTGAGAGTTTAATGAAGTCAAGTTGGTAGTTGAATGGTTATGCTCAGGACATTCTAAGTTTGCACAGTGCAAAATTTCAAGTCTTTCTATAGGAAAAAAATTCATATTCTAACTTCAGGAGGAAATCTAGATTAATCTAGGCTAAATTAGACAAAATTGTCTTCTAGAAAGTTGTAGCTTTCTAACGGTATATAGGATGAAATTTTTTGACGTTGGAGTCAAAAGTTATGGTCCTTATAAGTAGAGATTCTTAGGAGTATAGATTGTATCGTTTGATGATGTCATATCGTTTGTGATTAAATATCATCTGATGATGACATCATATCGTCTGTGATGAAGTATCGTAAGATGACGTCATATTGTCTGGTGCACTGTTCATCTGACCCCATTGTCTAGTCCAAATTTGACACTCTAGAAAATATAATTTGTCTTTAATGTCTTCATGAAAGTTGTATCTCTTGAAATGTTATTTCAAACCATCTAAAGAATACCTTAATCCAATATCTCTAGAGCAAGTTATGCTAATTATTCCAAACAGGTCTTAGATTGAAACATCTTCTAATCACTGTTCATTTTATATTATCTGGTATAATTTTTACCCCATATATGATAGAATTTGTATTCAATATCTTAATAAAAGTTGTATATATCAAAGTTATCTTCAAAACCATATAAAGAACACCTTAATCCGATATCTCTAGAGAAAGTTATGCTAATTATAACACAGCTTTTGTTTATTGTTCATAAACTTCTTCTGGTCACTGTTCATCTTGTATTTTCTGGTTCAATTTTGACCTGGTAGAATACAGAATCCATCATAAAGCTCTTCATGAAAGTTTTATATCGTGAAGTACCCTTTCTAACCATCTAAAGATAACCTCAATCTGAGTTCTCTAGAGAAAGTTATGACCATTTCTCCAATTTGTCTGACCGTTCACCTTTGTTCATCTGATCCTATTGTCTGGTCCGATTTTTTACCTTCTAAATGATCGAATTTGTCTTCTAAGTCTTCTTAAAAGTTGTATATCTTGAAGTACTCTTTTGAACCATATAAATAAGATGATAATCTAAATTCTCTAGAGAAAGTTATGACAATTTTTCCAATTCGTCTGACCCTTCGTCTGGGTTCATCTGATCCTATCTTCTGGTCTCTTTTCTGACCCTATAAATGATCTAATTTGTCTTTGAAGTCTCATAAAAAGTTGTATATCTTGAAGTTCTCTTTCTAACTATATAAAGAACACCTTATTTTGAGTTCACTAGAGAAAGTTATGACTATTTTTTCAATTTGTCTGATCCTTCATCTATGTTCATCTGATCCTATTTTCTGGTCTCCTTTTTGACCCTATAAATGATATAATTTGTATTTTAGATCTCACAAAAGTTTTATATCTTTAATTCCTCTTTCGGAACATCTAAAGAACACCTTGATCCGAGTTCTCTAGAGAAATTTATATCCAATTTTCCAATTCATCTGACCCTTCATCTAGGTTCATTTGATCCTATCTTCTTGTCCCATTTTTGACCCTATAATTGATCGAATTTGTCTTCAATGTTTGAAAAATCATTGTAGATCTTGAAGTTCTCTTTCGAACCATCTGAAGTACACCTTAATCTGAGTTCTCTAGAGAAAGTTATGACCATTTTTCAATTCATCTGACCTTTCATCTGAGTTCATCTGATCCTATCGTTTGGTCTCATTTTTGACCCTATAAATGATCGAATTTAAGTCTTGATGAAAGTTGTAGATATTTAAGTTCTATTTTGAACCATATAAAGAAAACCTTATTCTGAGTTCTTTAGAGAAATATATGGCCATTTTTCCAATTTGTCTGACCCTTCGTCTGGGTTCATCTGATCCTATCATCTGGTCCCATTTTTTAGCCCATAAATGATTGAAATTGTCTTAGATATCTTCATGAAAGTTGTATATCTTGAAGTCATCTTTTGAAGCATCTAAAGAACACCTTAATCTGAGTTCACTAGAGAAGGTTATGACCATTTTTCCAATTTTTCTGACCCTTCGTCTAGGTTCATCTGATCCTATCATCTACTCTCTTTTTTGACCCTATAAACGATCAAATTTGTCTTTGAGGTCTGCATGAAAGTAGTAGTCTTGAAGTCCTTTTTCAAACCATCAAAAGAACACCTTAATCCAAGTTCTCTAGAGAAAGTTATGACCATTTTTTCAATTCGTTTGACCCTTCGTCTGGGTTCGTCTAATCCTATCATCTAGTCTCTTTTTTGACCCTATAAATGACCGCATTTGTCTTCAAGATATTAATAAAAGTTGTAGATATTAAAGTCCTCTTTCAAACCATCTAAATATCACCTTAATTCGAGATCTCTAGTGAATTTTATGATTATTTTTCCAATTCTTGTAACACTTCATCTAGCTTCATCTGATCCTATCATCTAGTCTCATTTTTTACTCTATAAATGATCGAATTTGTCTTTGAGGTCTTACGAATATTGTAGATCTTGAAGTTCTCTTCGAACCATCTAAAGAACAACTTAATCCGAGTTCTCTAGAGAAGGTTATTCCATTTTTCCAATTCGTCTGACCCTTTGTCTGTATTTATCTGATTCTATTGTCTTGTCCCATTTTTGATCCTATAAATGATCGAATTTGTCTTCTAGATCTTCATCAAAGTTGTATATCTTGAATTTATCCTTTGGACCATCTAAACAACACCTTAATCTGAGTTCTCTAGAGAAAGTTATGACCATTTTTCCAATTTATCTGACCCTTCGACTGGGTTCACCAAATCGTAACGTCTAGTCTCATTTTTGACCATATAAATGATCGAATTTGTCTTTGAGGTTTACATGAAAGTTGTAGATCTTAAAGTTATATTTCGAACCATCTAAAGAACACCTTAATCCAAGTTCTCTAGAGAAAGTTACGACCATTGTTATAATTAATCTGACCTGTCATCTTGGTTCATCTGATCCTATCGTCTGGTCTAATTTTAGACCCTATAAATGATTGAATTTGTCTTTGAGGTCTTAATAAAAGTTGTTTATATTAAAGTTTTCTTTTGAACCATCTAAAGAACATCTTAAGCAGAATTTTCTAGTGAAAGTTATGATTTTTTTCCAATTCGTCTGACCCTTCGTCTGGGTTCATCTGATCCTATTGTCTAGTCTCATTTTTGACCCTATAATGATCGAATTTGTCTTTAAGATCTCACAAATGTTGTTGATCTTAAATTCCTCTTTCAAACCATTTAAATAACACCTTAATCCGAGTTCTCTAGAGAAAGTTATGTCCATTTTTCCCATTCGTCTGACCCTTCGCCTGTGTTCATATGATTCTATCATCTTGTCCCATTTTTGACCATATAAATGATCGAATTTGTCTTCTAGCTCTTAATAAAAGTTGTATATCTTCAAGTTATTTTTCTAACCATAAAAAATAAACCTTAATCAGAGGTCCCTAGAGAAAGTTATGACCATTTTCCCAATTCATCTGACCTTTCATCTGGGTTCATTTAATCCTAACATTTGGTCTCATTTTTGACCTAATAAATGACCGAATTTCTCTTTTATATCTTCATGAAAGTTGTAGATTGTGAAGCTCTATTTTGAACCATCTAAAGAACACCTTATTTTGAGTTCTCTATAGAAATTTATGGCCATTTTTCCAATTCGTCTAACCCTTTGTTTGGGTTCATCTGAACCTATCATTTGGTCCCATTTTTTGGCCCTATAAATGAACGAATTTGTCTTCTAGGTCTTCATCAAAGTTGTATATCTTGAAGTAATATTTTGGACCATCTAAATAACACCTTAATCTGAGATTTTAGAGAAAGTAATGACCAATTTTCTAATTCGTCTGACCTTTCGTCTGGGTTCATCTATTCCTATCGTCTGGTTCCATTTTTGACCCTATAAATGATCGAATTTGTCTTCTAAGAGCTCATTAAAGTTGTACATATTGAAGTTATCTTTCAAACCATCTAAAGAACACCAAAATAAGAGTTCTCTAGAGAAGGGTATGACCATTTTTCCAATTTGTCTTACCCTTCGTCTATGTTCATTTGATCCTATCATCTTGTCCCATTTTTGACCCTATAAATGATCAAATTTGTTTTATAAGACCTTAGGTAAGTTGTAGAACTTGATGTTCTCTTTCTATGCATCTAAATAATACCTTATTCTGAGTTCTCTAGAGAATGTTATGATTATTTTTCCAATTTGTCTGACCTTTCATTTGGGTTCATCTGATCTTATCGTCTTGTCACATTTTTGAATCTATGAATGATCGAATTTATCTTCTACGTCTTCATGAAAGTTATAGATATTGAAGCTCTCTTTTGGTCCATTTAAAGAACACCTTAATCTAAATTCTCTAGAGAAAGTTATGACCATTTTTCAAATTCGTCTGACTCTTCATTTGGGTTAATCTGATCCTATCGTGTGGTCCAATTTTTTGACCGTATGAATGATCATATTTTTCTTATAAGTCTTAAGAAAAGTTATAGATCTTGAAGTCTTGTTTTTATCCATCTAATGAACACCTTATTCCGAGTTCTCTAGAGAAGGTAATGACCATTTTTCAATTCATCTAACCCTTCATCTGGGTTAATCTAATCCTATCATCTGTTCCCATTTTTGACCTTGTAAATGATCTAATTTGTCTCGAGGACTTCATTAAAGTTATAGATATTGAATTCCTCTTTTAAACCATCTAAAGAACACCAAAATATGAGTTCTTTAGAGAAAGTGATGACCATTTTTCCAGTTCATCTTCGTTTGGTTTCATCTAATCCTATCGTCTTGTTCCATTTTTGACCCTATAATTTATCAAATTTGTCTTTGAATCTTAAGGAAAGTTGTAGATCTTAAAGTCCTCTTTCTAACCATCTAAAGAACACCTTATTCTGAGTTCTCTAGAGAAAGTTATGACTATTTTTCCAATTCGTTTGACCCTTCATTTGTATTCATCTGATCCTATTGTTTGGTCTCAATTTTGACCATTTATGTGATCGAATTTCTCTCCATAGTATTCATGAAATTTGTAGATCTTGAAGGTCTCTTTTGGACCATCTAAAGAACACCTTAATTAGAATTTTCTAGAGAATGTTATGACCATTTTTCAAATTCATTTAGCCCTTCGTTCGGGTTAATCTGATCCTATAGTCTGGTACCATTTTTTACTATATGAATGATCAAATTTGTCTTTGATGTAAGCATCAAAGTTGTATATCTTGAAGTCCTTTTTTGAACCATATAAAGAAAACCTAAATCTAAGTTCTCTAGAGAAATTTATGACCATTTTTCTAATTCGTCTGACCTTTCTTCCTGGTTCATCTGATCCTATTGTCTGGTCTCATTTTTTAACCCTATAAATGATCAAATTTGTCTTTTAGGTCTTAATAAAAGTTGTAGATCTTGAAGTTCTCTTTTAAACCATATAAAGAACATCTTAATCCAAATTCTCTAGAGAAGGACATTTTCCCAATTCGTATGAGCCTTCATCTTGGTTCATTTGATCCTATCATCTGGTCCCATTTTTGACCCTATAAATGATTAAATTTGTCTTCTAGAACTTCATTAAAGTTTTATATCTTGAATTTCTCTTTCAAACCATTTAAAGAACACCAAAATACGAGTTCTCTAGAGAAATTTATGACCATTTTTCCAATTAGTCTGACCTTTCGTCTGGGTTCATCTAATCCTATCGTCTTGTCCCATTCCTGACCCTATAAATTATCGAATTTGTCTTTTAAGTCTTAATGAAATTGTAGATCTTGAAGTTTTCTTTCGATCCATCTAAAGAAAACCTTATTCCCAGTTCCTTAGAGAAAGTTATGATCATTTTTCCAACTCGTCTGACCTTTCGTTTGGGTTCATATGATCCTATCTTCTTATCCAATTTTTGAATCTATAAATGATCAAATTTATCTTCAATGTCTTCATGAAAGTTGTAGATATTGAAGCTATATTTTGGACCATCTAAAGGACACCTTAATCCGAATTCTCGAGAGAAAGTTATGACCATTTTTCAAATTTGTCTGACCCTTGGTTTGGGTTAATTTGATCCTATCATCTAGTCCCATTTTTTACCCTATGAATGATCAAATTTGTCTTTTAAGTATTAAGAAAAGTTTTAGATCTCAAAGTCCTCTTTTGATCTATCTAAACAACACCTTATTTCGAGTTCTCTAGAGAAAGTAATGACCATTTTTACAATTCATCTGGCCCTTCATCCGGGTTCATCTAATCCTATCTTTTGATCCCATTTTTGATGCTTTGAAAAATTGAATTTGTCTTTGACTACATTAAATTTTTATATCTTTAAAGTCCTCTTTCGAACCATCTAAAGAACACCAAAATACGAGTTCGTTAAAGAAAGTTAAGACCATTTTTCCAATTTGTCTAACCCTTCGTCTGGTTTCATCTAATCCTATCGCCTTGTCCCATTTTTAAACCTATAAATGATCGAATTTGTCTTTGAATCTTAAGGAAATTTGTATATCTTGAAGTCTTCTTTCGAAATGTCTAAAGAACACCTTATTTCGAGCTCTCTAGAGAAAGTTATGACTATTTTTCCAATTCGTCTGACCATTCGTTTGGGTTCATCTAATCCTATGGTTTGGTACCTTTTTTGACCATATATATGATTGAATTTGTCTTCTATGTCTTCATAAAAGTTTTATACCTTGAAGGTCTCTTTCATACCATCTAAATAACACCTTTATTGGAATTCTCTAGAGAAAGTTATGACCATTTTTAAAATTCGTCTCACCTTCATTCTGGTAATCTAATCCTATCGTCTAGTCCCATTTTTGACCATATGAATGATAGAATTTGTCTTTTATGCATTCATCAAAGTTGTAAATATTGAAGTCCTCTTTCGAACCATCTAAAGAAAACCTAAATCTAAGTTCTCTAGAGAAAGTTATGTCCATTTTTTCAATTCATCTGACCCTTCATCCTGGTTCATCTGATCCTATTATCTAGTCTCATTTTTTAACCATATAAATGATCGAATTTGTCTTTGAGGACTTAATGAAATTTGTATATCTTGAAGTCCTCCGTCGAACCATCTAAAGAACACCTTAATTTGAATTCTCTAGAGAAGGTTATGGCCATTTTTCCAATTTGTATGACCTTTCGTCTGGGTTCATCTAATCTTATCGTCTGGTCACATTTTTAACCCTCCAAATGATCGAATTTGTCTTTGAGGTCTTCATCAAAGTTGTATATCTTGAAGTCCTCTTTCGATCCATCTAAAGAATACCTTAATTCCAATTCTTTAGTGAAAGTTATGATTATTTCCAATTCATCTAACCCATCATCTGGGTTCATCTGATCCTATTGTCTGGTTTCATTTTTGACCCTATAAAAGATCGAATTTGTCTTCTAAGTCTTCATAAAAGTTGTAGGTACCAAAGTATTCTTTCGAACCATTTAAAGAAAACCTTATTCTAAGTTCTTTAGAGAAAGTTATGATCATTTTTCCAGTTTGTCTAACCCTTCATTTGATCCTATGTTTTGGTCCCATTTTTGCCATATATACAATCAAATTAGTTTTATAGATATTCATAAAAGTTGTAGATCCTGAAGTTCTGTTTCTAACAATCTAAAGAACACCTTAATCCGAGTTCTCTAGAGAAAGTTATGATTATTTTTCCACTTCATCTAACCTTTCATTTGGGTTTATCTGATCCTATCATCTGGTCTCATTTTTGGCCCTATAAATGTTCAAATTTGTCTTTTAGGTCTCACAAAGGTTGTAGATCTTGAAATCCTCTTTCAAACCATCTGAGGAATACCTTAATCCGAGTTCTTTAGAGAAAGTTATGTCCATTTTTCCAATTCGTCTGACCTTTCTTCTGTATTCATCTAATCCTATCATCTTGTCCCATTTCTGACCCTATAAATGATCGAATTTGTCATTTAGGTCTTCATAAACGTTGTACATCTTAAATCTCTCTTTGGAACCATCTAAAGTAAACCTTAATTCGAGTTCTCTAGAGAAAGTGATGACCATTTTTCTAATTCATCTGACCCTTCATCTGGGTTCATCCGATCCTATCGTCTAGTCTCATTCTTGACACTATAAATGATCGAATTTTCTTTGAGGTCTTCATAACAATTGTATATCTTGAAGTCCTCTTTCTAACCATCTAAATAACACCTTATTACAAGTTTTCTAGAGAAAGTTATGACTAATTTTCCAATTCGTCTAACCCTTCATCTAGGTTCATTTAATCCTATCTTCTGGTCCAATTTTTGTCCCTATAAATAATCGTATTTGTCTTCAAAGTCTTCATGAACGTTGTATATCTTTAAGTCTTCTTTCAAACTATATAAATAACACCTTAATCCGAGTTCTCTAGTGAAAGTTATGATTATTTTTCCAATTCGCCTAACCCTTTGTCTGGGTTCATCTGATGCTATCGTCTAGTCTCATTTTTGACCCTATAAATGATCACATTTTTCTTCAAGGTCTTAATAAAAGTTTTAGATATTGAAGTCCTCTTTCTAACCATCAAAATAAAACCTTAATTTGAGTTCTTTGCAGAAAGTTATATGAATTTTTCTAATTCATCTGACCTTTCATTTGGGTTAATATGATCCTATCATCTCGTCTCATTTTTGACCCTATGTATGATTGAATTTGTTTTCAAGGTCTTCATAAAGTTGTAGATCTGGAAGTCGTCTTTCGAACCATCTGAAAAAACCTTAATTTGAGTTCTCTAAATAAAGTTATGACCATTTTTCCAATTTGTCTGACCATTCATCTGGGTTTATCTGATTCTATTATCTGGTCCTATTTTGACCCTATAAATGATAGAATTTGTCTTTAAGTTCATCACTAAATTTGTAGATCTTGAAGTTCTCTTTCAAACCATATAAAGAACACCTTAATCCAAGTTCTCTAGAGAACATTATGACAATTTTCCAATTAGTCTAACCTTTCGTCTGGGTTCATCTAATCCTATCGTATGGTCTCGTTTTTGTCCCTATAAATGATCGAATTTGTCTTTTAGATCTTCATGAAAGTTATAGATCGTAGAGTCCTCTTTTGAACTATCTAAAAAACACCTTTTTCTGAGTTCTCTAGAGAAAGTTATGACAATTTTTCTAATTCATCTGACTCTTCGTCTAGTTTCATCTGATCCTATCATCTGGTCCAAATTTTGTCCCTACAGATGATAGAATTTGTCTTCAAAGTCTTCATAAAATTTGTAGATCTTGAAGGCTTCTTTTGAAGATTCCAAAGAACACCTTAATTCGATATCCATAGAGAAAGTTATGTTAATTGTCCTGAATCAAGTTCAATATGATTGAGGACGAAACCTTGTTTGATTCCTTTGGCTCAATCTTTGTTATCCGATCTCTAAACGAAGTGATCCTTAAGATAATAGATTCCTCACACATTGTGCTATCTCTCCAAGAAAAAAAAGTGGCAGCATTCCAAATTGATTGGAAAGAGGTTTTGATTGAAGGAAGTGAAGGAATCCGTTAGGAATAGTATGAGCTGGTGTTATTTTATTGAATATGCTTCGGCATTTTGAATATACCTGGATCTGCACGGTTCCAACTGAGATGAATTTCAATGCGGAGTAAATTAGAGACATAGGTTTACAAATTATATGTAGAGGTCAAATTCTGCTTCAACCCTTTAAGACCTTCAATATCTGGACAGAAGTTGAGCATATAATATTTGCTTTAGTATAAGAATGATTTGAAAAATAGGGCCCAACACTTACAGTTTCAGAGAATGAAGATGAATTGAGGATGACTAATGAGGGTTAATTAGAATAACCATACATGGTTAAGGATATTTTATTAGTATAAGCTCACGTTTTATAGTTCTAAATGTTGGGCTCCAAAATTGGGGTCCAACATGTGTGGTATTAGAGCCCAGATTGAGATTTTACATGGGTATTTTTCAAAATATATGTCAAAGAGAAGTAGTGAAAAAAATGATACTTTTTCATGATATGAGAAAATGAAAGTTTGTGGATATTACGTAGTCCGATTTGTTAGACATAGATCCAGTATTTGTGATTATGTTACTGAATATGGTAATGGAATTTTATTATGGATATATACTTGAATCGATATGAATTTGAAAATATCTTCATGAATTGAGTAAGAAGATGCAGAGAGATAAGTGGAAATGACAAAAGTTAAGGGGTATAAGCAAAGTCGAATTGAAGGGTTGAACTTGGAAGTAGAATGATTGTTTAATTGCTTTGATGAGAGTTATGATCCGGTATAAGAAGATATTAGTGGAATTGGGATTGTTGATGATGTTACAATGAGTAATGAGTTCAAAGATAAAGAAAAAAAATATCGTATAGGAGCAATGGAGATCAAAGTATCAATTGTGTAAGATATAAATTGGTATGCAGCAGTAGTTAGGTTTACTGCTTCATTAAGTTTTGGGTAATTAGAATGTTATGAACTTGTAAGAACGATAGGAATTGGTCTTCCCGAGGCATTAAAAATGGCTGAAAATGTGATGATGATAACAGATGATTGATAAAGATTGCATGAATAATATAGATGAAAGTAACAAGAAATCTTCTTTTTAAGAAGAATTTTAGTGAATTAGATTAAGTAGATCAGATAGTTTATTTTTAAGAATGATCAATGAATGAACAAATTGGAAATGAATACATAATGATTCCAAAGTAAATATTGGAGTCATATCCCTAGTAGAGACTTAAGCATAAAAGGTAGAATATATTACTGAGAATGTATGTGTTTTTATTTGATGTAAAGTATCTAACTATATGAGCGGATTCCTGAATTTAAGGAGACATTAATTGCTATTATGAGGAGTATATAGGTCCATGTTGTATTCTGTGTAAATATGTTTGAGAGATACAAATTTGACTTGATGAATGTATTACAACCATAGGAAGTTAAGTTTGCAAATAAATTGAAATGTGTGGAGAAGCTAGAATGATGAGTAAACATTAGAATAAGTCAATGTGAGGTATAAGGAAATCGAAAGAATGTAGAAGATCATTCGAGAAAGGAAGTCAATTGGGAAATTGGAAATGATGTGAGACAATGTTACCTCATTGAGGAATTAGTTATTTAAGGAATTACGAGAACTAATCAGGGGGCACATGGAGTTTGATAATAATTGTTTGAGTTAACAATTGCCCCGACAGTACTATGGTATTAAAGATTAAAACAATCCAAGAAAAATTTGATAATATATTAAATATATTCGAAAAGTTTAGAAGAATAGTTCAATGCTTGGAAAAAAACGTGTAAATCGTACGAGTAATGAAAGTAAAGAGAATTTTGAGGAATTATACTTATATTAATTATATCATATAGATTTGGAGATTTTATAGTATACAATGATGTTGTCTAAGAGATTTGGATAAAATACAATGCAGCATAATAAAGTGATTTCATATTTATATCCTATGAGTTGACTATTCGATACATGATA
>JAOQMP010000006.1:22938047-22954935 GCA_027563575.1 Erythroxylum pedicellare
AATTTAAAATGAGAACAAATGTATGTGTTAATTATATTTTAATTAATTATAATATATTTATATTTAATTGAGAATGAAAACAAAAAAATATGTATTTAATTAAGAATTATGAATGATGTAATTTTCCTATCAAACATTAATTAGAATTCTTTAATATTTTCCATATGTTATTTCTGTACAAAATACATGATAAATAATTACTTTTAATTTTTATAAATATCAGTTCTTATCCACATTTAATCTTTTCAATATTTTTGAAAAAAATTTCTTTACTGCATTTTACTTTGATTCTTTTTAGGTTTTTTTCTTGCTCCGTATTGCCTGTTTCATTCTTACACTATTGAGGTATATTTAATTATTTCACAAAAATGTATTATATAATATTATGGTATACTTGTTCATGACCTATTTCTTTTCATTAATATGTTAATTAGTTTCTTGTTTATTTTTCCATATTTCACAACTTACATATACAATTGTGCTTTATTAATATACTCACTTACATCCTTCTTTTGATTATAACTTTTTCATCTAATTTTTATTTTTCAATTTTAATATTCTAACTTATATATTTTCTATCATAATTTCTTTCTTAATATACGTTTGAAATTTTACAACCTAATTCTAATTCTTAATTTTTAGTATTCTAAATTATATTTCTTAATATACGTTTAAAATTTTTTATACGTTAAATAATATAAGATGTTTGGGACTTTTTTTATTATCTTAATTAATTAAATATTTATAATCTTTACACAACATATTAAATTAAGTTATTGGCTTTTTTAAACCTCAATTAACTATAATATTTAATTAATAACAAAACATTTTATATTTTTAAAATTTTAACACTCAAATAAATAATTTTACTTATCCATTTTTTACATCCTAACTTATATATAATGATCGTATTTCATCTCCTACGTTCTTTTTTCATTCCATATTTTTACTAACTAAATTTACCAGTTCTTTTGTTTACATTAAATTTACATATTTTGAATAATTTTGTCATGATTCTTCTATTATTATAAATTTAAACTTTAAATATTAATAATCCTATCACAAAATTTTAAATTACACATTATTTATTTATTTTAAACTTATTATACTTGAATTTTTTATTCAGTTTATATATTTATAACAGACACATTATACTATACATTTCCTTAATTTTTAAAAATTTCAGCCTAATGTTTTACTTACTAATTTTACTTATTCATTTATTATATTCTAACTTATATATTTTTAATTTAACATATTAAAACCTTTTTAATTAAATATCCGTTACATATTTAAAATATTTATAAATTAATTAATTATTTATAAATTTTACATATTTATTTATACACTAAAATTATATATTTATAATTTAATTACAAATTTTTAAATTTTACTTATAATTTAATTACAAATTTTTAAAATTTTCATATTTATTTATACTTAAAATTATATTATAACATAATGAGACATTATTTCTACGCATCTGCACAGTATTAATCTGCTAGTTATAGAATAAGGAATCAAAATGGATGCTGTGATCTTTATTACTAGTTTGTGTAATTATTTCAAAGTTAATTGTTTGGATGCTGTAACCTTCTTGTTTCAACATTTTATTTGGTCCTGCTGCAACCTTCTGTCTTCGTGTTCGAGCAAAATTTAACCAGTAGTTTAGTTATGAAAAAAGAAAAGACTCACCATACTTTATGAAGTTAGAATTTAATTTTGGTATAAGATTTTGATATACTAACAAAATTGAACAATTATGAAATAAATAAAATTCATAAATAATATTGAACAGTTATTAAACAAATAAGATTTAAAAATTTTGCATTTTAAATAATTATTAAAATTAAAATTTATTAAAATAAAATTATTTTCAGAAAAATGGAAAAATAACAATTAAAAATAATACTATTTGCGACAGTTTTGTATAAATGTCTCAGAAAGCATTCGGCGACATTTCCAAAAACATCGCGGAATGTGATTTTTCGTGATGTTTCTAAAAATTTCACAAAATGTGACTTTTCATGACGTTTCCAAAAAACGTCGTGAAAAGACCAATCTTTCAGTGACATTTTTTTAAAATATTGCGAAATATTCATGTTCTTCGTAACGTTTTATGAGAAATATCACATAAATCTTTTGTTTATATCATATTTCGCGACATTTTCTAAAATATCGTAAATTATTTTCTGTGACATTTTTTGAGCTTTTGTAACATTTTTTAAACATCACAAATTATATTTTGTTATTTTCCTTGTTTAGGTCTCAAAAATTATTATTATTTCTAGGTCGTAGAGGATCAGGTCGGACACCACTAGATTAGGATAACCGTATGAGTATAGCAATAAGTGCAGCGAGAGGGCTCGCCCTCCTGCACGTTGTAGGAAAAGTGATGCAGCATTAAATCCTCCAATGTCCTTCTCTGCCCTAACCACGACGCCACCTTATCCGATTTCGGTCTCAATCTCTCTTTGGAAACTCCGTGCCTACCAGTCGTGTTGCTGGATACCGAGCACAGGATTTTTTCGAATTCTGCAAGGCCACATTCAAATCAGACGTCTACAGTTTCGGGGTATTGCTCTTGGAACTCTTGACCGGCAGAGCGCCCAACCAGGCTTCACTCAGCGAAGAAGGCATTGACCTGCCTAGGTGGGTCCAGTCGGTGGTTCGCGAGGAACGACGGTGGAGGCTTTTGACTTCGAGTTGATGAGGTACCATAACATTGAGGAAGAGATGGTGCAGTTGTTGCACATAGCTATGACGTGTGTCGACGGTGCCTGATCAACGACCATCAATGCAGGAGGTTGTGAGAATGATTGAGGTTATTAGTACGGTGGAGACCGACGATGGGTTACACAATCCTGATGATCCATCAAAAGGATCCGATGGTCACACTCCTGGATGGCGTGTGGTGGTCTAAGGTGTCTGGAAGTTAAGGTTATGATGTTTAGGGATGATGATTGAAGTTTTGTGAAAATTGGACTTTCCCAAGAATAAACGAATAGGCAAAATGTAAGGTGAATTCCGGACAAATGACTCTGTTTTTGAAGGTAATTCTTGAAGCAAAATTGTAGAATAAGATGTGGGATACAACGTTGGTGAAGGAATCGTGACAATCTGATGTCTAGAAAAAAAATTATAAATTTTCTTGATAGACAGGTTATAGAGTAGGAAAGTACTGAAGCTACAGGCTCAATAGTTAGACGATTTTAAATTGTGTTTCTGGGCAAGCGGATGGGCATTTTCAGGTAGTTCTTGAGGTTAAATTAAAGTTCAAGAAGTGAACTACAACATTGAAGAAGGAATTTTGTCGAAATGATGAACAAGAAAAATGATATGATTTTTCTTGTGTTGGACGTTCTAGATTAAAAATCTAGGTAGATTTTCAGGAAATGATGCAAAAGGGGCTGATGTGAAGAATTTGACTGAAATGATGATTTAGATGAATGAAAGGGAAAGATAAGGTAAATAAGGAAAGACAATTGAGTGTTTTTGGACTACACACAAAACCCAATTGATAGTTTTTGGAAACTAACAAAACCTAAATAAAGGTGGCAACTTGCAAAAGAAAATCTTTCTCACGAATTTAATTTGGTAATCTTTTTTTAATGTAGGAGAGCTTTACATCACTATATATAAGGAAATAAGGCAAACACTGATGGAGAACCACATAATTAAGTTTCTCATCAGCCAATAAGTCACCATAAAACAACATTAATAAGGAAATAAAATAAACATAACTCAAGATAATAAAAGGTCTTATCATAAAGGAAATAAAATAACATAAAGAAGAAGAATTAGAGTCTTTATTTATTTCCCAAATTTAGCCAAACTTGGGAATAAAATGGGCTATTTTTGGGCCTCAAATTGGGCTGCAAATTAAGTCTAACGCACATAAAAATGTACAACATACATTAAACTTGTTGATCGGAACACCTGATACAGATTGAGCTTCAAAAGTAAGTGCTTTGTGAATTCCGAATGGCCTTAACAAAACTATAGTTTTAAGACCAAGTTAGGTTCTTCTTCACCATCTAAATCATCATCATCACCATCGTCACTTTCATTTGGACTAACTGGATCAAGGCCCATGTTTACAAGCTCTTGTATGACTTGGCTTGATGGTCCTCCATCAAAGGGGGACAATTGTCTAGAAGGAAGTGTTACTTAAATATTCCATTTTTATGATCTAAATGATCATGCAAAGTAGACCCGAAAGTTTGATTTGAAAACAACATCGAAATAGCTAATGAGAGTGTGAATTCTGAACTGTTTAGAGTACAATTGTTGTGTACATCAGTTTACTACAGAGGTATACCCGGGAATATGTCATTGAATATGTATGTTACATGATACATTTATAAAAATGCTTATTCAGTTGCATGAACAATACGGTAATATAAAATTGTGTTTGATTGAATATAGATAAGCAAGTAGAGCGACCATTTCCAGATATTACCGGAACTTCAAGGCATTAAACGAAAGGGAGTGACAGTGAGTAATCTAGGATGCTCACACCTTACTTTGCTTTATTTAGTACTAAATTGAATTTGATTTATGCTGATTGTGTTATGAACTCTGAACAATAATTTTCTGTGGCATTTGATGCATATGAATATGATTGACTATTTATTTTGCATATGAAATGGACTTGTTTTGCACACGAAGTCACCACACCAACGAAAAAATACAGCTTTGGGTCAATTACGCCGCGGGGAACTCTTGGCCACGCCACGGCAAAACCCGTGGAGCAAACCCAACAATCCCAACTTTCTATCATACTAAATGCAAACATAAATTCTCTTAACCACCCTTATGAATTCCACCCAAAGATAAAATAAACTTGGACATAAACACAAGCAACTTTCCAATTTCTTAATCTCATTGTAAATCGATTGTGATGCCAAATGTTTGAAAGCTAAAAGCAACACCAACCATATTTCATTAATATCCAAAACAAGAGTTTTACAAAGCTTTAATGGGCATTTCAAGATACATTACATCATGATCCGAAAGCACAGTTTATAAAAATTAAGATTTCTCAAAATGAGACTAAAGCCTTGTTTTACAAAAAGTAACTTTAAAAGCAAAAATACGCCTAGTCGGATTGATGACTTGACTCTTGACTACTCGATCTCTTGCTCCTCACCTGAAGATGGGACAAAATGGGAGGGGGTGAGTTTAAGCTTGTGGGTAACAATTTTATAACTAGTAACAAGCAAAACCATTGAAATACTTATTTCCATTGTAACAAAAATTCATATTTAATCACAAAGCACATATTTATCAAATTCTCAACCAAATTCTCAATAATGCAAATCAGGTGTGCATTAATCTTGTCAACATATCATGAGCACATAAGTATATCAAAATAGTTTGGGAGGTCTATAAATAGAATGAACTAACACATTCCCATATAAGGGTCCTATGTAGTCGTGAACAGAATGAACTAACACATTCCCACATAGTGGTTTTGTGTAGTCATAAACATGAGGGAGTCCATAAAGGAGCTCCATGCCATTAGTGGGCAGGCGGGAGAAGCCTTTAGTCGAAGTACACTTGACATGCAGAATGGACCAAACCAAACCCACATAACATGTATCTCATAACTTGTAAACTTGTTGCACAAAATGACACAATTTTAAAACTTGATTTTTTTCAAACATAGCATCTTTTTAAAAATCATTTTCATATTCTTTTCATAAATCATCAACACAATATGCTCATACCAAATGCATAATACTTTTTCAAAGCATTCAAAGAGTTATATTGTACATTCATGAAATAGTTGAAATCATTTATTTCCATCATTTGAAAGAAAACATTAATGGCCTATTACTTAATTATAAAACTATGACCCACCTTGAAATTCTTGCTTAAACCTTGCTCAAAGATGCCTCTCCTCTTGATCCTCTTATGTTCCTTGATTCCCTTCTTGATTTCCTTTAACAATAACAAAATCCCAATTCAATAGTAATTCTAATTTGAGAACCCTATATTGCATATTTACTAAGATAAATTCTAAACACTCAAACTCTTCCAAAAGTCCCACCCTTCGGGTCAATTTTTTGTGATCATTCTGATCAAATATATGAAGAAATTTGATAACACTTCCTTCTAGAAAAACTTTTCTCATTGTATTAAGTTTCTAATGACATAAAAATCGTTCAATTTGGTTCAGTACTCTAAACGTTCTGCCCCAATCATTTTTTAGGTTGTTCCTATACTAAAATAACATTATATGTTCAATTTCCCTTCAAAACTTAAGATACTTAGAGACTTAATTAAAACTCCATTTCACCATAAAAATTGTATCCCTATGTCTCAAGTTTACACCAAATCAAAAATCATCTCATTTGGATAACTACATAAAAAGTTATACCTAAAATACTAAAGCATGTTCTGTGCTTGAAAGTTGAGTTCGCCGCGGCGAAACCTAGAAGTTCGCCACGGTGAACTTGTCTAGAAACCCACTCTGAGAACATGTTTCACGACATTTTTCATCTTTTTACTTCCCATATTTCACATATAACCCATATTAACCTAAAACCATCTCTTCTACTTCATTTTCAACTTCATTTCAACCCAATATCATTGAAAAATACAGCAAAATCTATCTTTGATCATCAACCCTAAAAGAGAACACTTGCCTATATCATTCATTAACAACTTTATACCCATTTTCAACTTCATTTAAGTTTCATTTAACCAAACCCATGAAATTTAAGGCATAACTTGCTTATGGAAGCTTCAAAATCTTCAAACTCTTTAAGAATCTCTAAACCCTAGCTTTTCTCTTCTTTTTCCTCTCCTTTCTCTTCTTCTCTTCGTTCACTCTCTCTTCTTTTCTCTCATTCACGTGTTTGCTTCTTCAAATGAAAGACTACAATTTTCCTTTTCCCTTTCTACCCTTCCTTTAATGCCTTATAACCTTTAGACTTAAGTGATCTTCCAAGAATGCCCCTTATGCATTCTTACTTCTTCAATTTAACTCACACCATACTATACTCTAACTTAATCTTAATTTCTCCATTTAATACTTCTAATTCCATAAATACATGCTATAAATCCTCCCAACATTGACATAATAAGTAAACTCGAAATAAAATGATTTATTTAGCAAGACCACAGAATTTATTTAAATCATGCTTAATAAAATAAAAAAATTTCTTGGCCCAACAAATTTGGTGGATCAACACTGGACATATGGGATACAGTGAGATAGATGTAAGATTTAATTGTATTAGCACTAAAGAGCTGTGAAATATCAAGCGAAAGATGAAATACTTCGAAGAGTATCACCTTGTCAAGGTGTACTTAGATAGAGATAAAGGTGTGAGCAGGTTAAGGAAAAGGGGGAAACTAAGCTTAATATAAATTGGTCTATATGAAACTATTGTGAGCATAGGACCAATAACTTATGAGTTGTATTATCAATAAAGATGACTCAGAATTATAACGTGTGATATGTGAGTATGTTAAAAAATAATGATATGATTTGACATAGATGTATTGACAGCTTACGATGTGAAAAATTCTGAATAATCTGAAATATATTGATGAAATAGTTAAGATCGTGTGATATCTAAACAAGTGATTGAGAGACTTATTGAGTCTATCAACTGTGGTGGTCTGGAAGAAAGTATTCGAATGGTGAAGTTATATGAGAAACGGAGGAGCATATGAGGAAAAAAATTATGTACCCCTGCCTTATTGATCAATCTGATATTAATTTTGAGGAGGAAATTTCTTTTAAGGAGGAGAGAGTTGTAATATCTCGTTACCCATATTGAGGCTAAAATAATAAACATAAGAGATTACTGAGAAATTAGGAAACACATTTCATGTTCATGCACTACATGATATGCACATACACGTGAATATTGAATTTTTGCGCAAAAAAATAATTGTAGATGTAGTCATTGACAATTTTTGAGTATAATTGTTTATATATGTGAGTATATTGAGAAATGTGGTTTTATGTGTTAAAAATTTGATTTGGAGAGTGTATTTGTTAATTTAGAATTTTTGGAGAAATTTCTGAAAATTATTGGGTAATTTAGCTAGCAAAAATTGCCAAGTGGCAAAACAATTCTTAAATGGTAGTAGAAATTTATGTCCAATGGCAATGGAAATTTTGATAAATGACTTTAGAATTTATTAACAAATGCCAGTGAAAATTAGGGAACAACTGGAGTAGAAATTGAAATTGATGGGACTAGTTAAATGAAAGAACCAATCAAATGCTTTGGAAATGGAACAAGTGCCTTAAGTCCACTAACCTTTAAAATTTTAAAGACCACCCCTTTTTCGGTTTTGTCTCATGATGCTTTTATATGAGAAGACTAAGTAACTGTTTATTTTTGCTCTCTTCTTCTCTCCCTCGTAACTTCCCTTCTCTTCTTCTTTTTCTTAATTTTATTTCTTAAAATCTCCATTCACGTTATACCCAACCCTCTCATCTTTCATGCTACTCTTCCACCATTCTCTCTCCTTCATTCTCACTAAAATACCTAACCTATTCCTCCATGAAAGTTGACGGTGGTGGATATGGAAGAGTTAGGGTTTAATGGTGATTTTGAAGATTTGGAAGCTAAATCAAGTAAGTCATGTTTTAATTTTATGGGATTGGTTAAATGAAGCATTTATCATGATATTTAAAGGTTGATTTCATGAAATGTTGTTTTAAATATATGGGTGTCGTGAACGGTTAGAGTGTGTAAATTTCATGCTTTTATCGATGAGTAATGAATTATAAAAGTGTTTTGGAGGTTGAATGATCATGGCAAGGAGTTTTGTATATGCTAGAATGTTAATGAAGAAATTAACATATATATGTATATAGTGATGTTTTGTTTCACATAAATGCTAAATAATGGGTTAGGAGTTGTTTATGGATGATTGATGTTGTATATTATGAGTAAGAAACTATGAGTTATACTACATATGTTTTAAAGATGAATTGGTTGTGAAAGGGATGTTGTAATGAGTATTGGAAGTTGATGAGTATACAAATGCGTTTATAACCTGTTTGTGTTAATGGATGAGTGTAGAAATAAGTTGAAATGGAGTTGAGAATGGGGAGTAGATGGAGTAGAAAAGGTGATCTTTGTATGAGTTGTGTCAGGGAAAGATTTGGAAACAAAATTTGGTAATTGAGCTGGAAAATTTTAGCGGCAACATGATCTCTGAGTATGCTTCTGTATTTTAGCCATAAATTTTTCATATAGTTATCTAAATGGGATGATTCTTAATTTGGAATAAACTAGAAACATAGGGATACACTTTTCATGAAGACATCAATTTTAAATTCTGTCTATAAGAATCCCAAAATTTGACATGAAATTGAGAACTGGGTATAGTACATTGTTGGATGAATGTATATCTTGTGTTTTGTTCTGAATGTAGGAGAATGTGTTATATTTTGGGTGTTTATGATCAAGTTGGGAATATGAAATGTGTATGGATGATGTTGATTTGAAGTTGGGTTTATTTGAAGAAGTTGTCCACTTGAAATGACGAATGAAATAAGTTGAGAATTGAGAGTGAATGAAATTTTGATTAGTATTTGAATGGTTATGGACTGATATTGCATTAGAAAAAGGTAAATTTAGGAAGATTAATAGTGGAAGTGATGTTAGAATGGGTTTAGGATCCACTGGAGGGGTTTTGGAGAAGGAGAATTAAGTAAACCCAAAGGTTACACAGTCAGGCCGTGTAAAATGACACGACCGTGTGTTTTTTATGCAAAAACACTACCAAACGCGAAAAAAACATAGGCTACCCATGTGAATTCACACGGATGTTTTTTTTGACAAAATATCATTTTAGAGTCTTTAGGAAAGTTTTAGATTTATAAGTCCTCTTATAAACCGTCCAAAGATGACATTAATCCGAGATCTACAGCAAAAGTTATGGCATTTTCCCCATGTGATGTTTGTTTATGAATGATTGACTTATCAATGTTGTACAATGAGATGTTTAGGCTTGTTAGTGATAGTAAAGGAGCCCAATTAGAGTAAGATTGAGTTATTAATGTAAGGAGAGTGTTCTAGGTGTTAAGGAATGATTCAAAAATCTTGATAATTTGTTATGAGACATGTATTAAGGATATAGAATGTCATCGAACATGCATTGTACATATTTAATATACATATGTGTGCATCAATAGACACTTATACAATTGTGCAAATTTGTGATATGTGTACATTTTGCATAACATAGAGGAACATATAGAGCATCCTCATCCAGACATTTCCAGATCTTGGAAGCAAATGCTAATTTAGAGCATACTGTGGGTTGACCTAGATGGTCTCATTTCATTGTTTGTTCTATTTTGAATTTTTGTGTTGATTGACTACTGAATGATTATATGAATGTGATTGATTATGTTAATTTCTTGAAAGAAGGTCCAATGATTGTGAGGTATGAATGAGAATATTGAAGTGCTCCTTGTATTTGAATTAGATGGAATAAGTGTACACAACTTGATTGTTAAATGTCAGACCACAGTTCGATGATAAATGTGTTCTAAATGTGAACTTGTATATAAATTAAAAAATGATTCTCAACGCAAATGTTGAATGCCAGACTAAGGTCCCATGATAGATGAAAGTGAAAAAAATTGATCATATATGATTGATGCATTTCATTACATGAATCCATAAAAGATAAACGTAGTTGTGACCGGAGTAGCCACCAAAAAGGAGCTTAATGCTTAGCATGTAAAAAAGAGCCTAAAGCTCAGAAAATGTATAAGAGCCAAAGGATCACTATGTAAAATGAGCCCAATATCCCCAACATATACGGGACAGTTATCAATGACCCCGATACGGAACAGTTAGCAATGAACTCGATGCAGGACAGTTAATAATGAGCCCGGTATCCATAATAAATACGAGACAGTTAGGCACTCAGTCACAACAAAGTTATAAATTGAAAGTGAGTCTTATATGCACTGCATATGCATGATGTGAATAATTACAATGTGTTAAATATGAAATGTGAAATGAATGATCAAGTGATATATACTTAATTGAATGTGTAGTGTATGTGACTTGATATGATAATTTGATGAATTGTACGTGTTATATGATTGAGTGAGCCATCGAGGATGGTCACTCACTGAGTTGGCAAAAACTCACCCAAAATTTTGCAATATTTTTCAAGCTCAGAAAAGTAACCAGTTAGGAAAACAGGAGTATAGCCGCAACATACAAGTGAAAGATAGAGGTCAGGATCAGTTCGTGTCTGCATTTGTATTTTCTTATTTTTTGTTTCGAATTGAGTCTTCTACAATTGTTGTAACTTGTGTATTTGAGTATTTCTATTTGTAATAACTTTCCAAGTTGGAAAGGTTTACAAATGACTTTGAAATGTAATGAAATTATGACTACAAGTATTTTTGTATTTGTAATGGCCCCAAATAGATATTGAAATTATGATGATTGTGTTACTGTGATTGAAAATGTTTATGAAATAAAAATAGGTCCGATTTGATTACTGATTTTCGCATACGTGTGTGATATAAAAAAATTGTACTAAGTTTCGAATGTCTGAGTATCTGAATGAGTATGGTAGCACGCCACCCTCGCGGGGCACGGACTCAGATATCACTGAGGATGTCGGGTACTTGTCTTGCAAAAGTGGGGTGCTACATTGATTGGTATTAGAGCCCATAACTACTATCTTATATAGGTGTTTTTTGAAAAATGTGTCAAGGTACATGCATTTTTGTCATGTCACAAGTATTGGTGGATGTATTATTGAATATGACATCAATATCGCATTTTGGTGATATGTCCTTGAATGTGATATAGATGTGAATACACTGTCATGGATTGTTTGAGGAAAAAATAAGGATATAAGTAGAAATGATAAGATTAAAGATATAAGCCAAGTTGAAAGTGGCTTTGAGAGGTTGAACTTGGACTTGAAATGATTGTTTGAAAAATGTGAAAAAAGTTATAATCACCCATAAATGTATATTAGTGGAATTAAGATCATAATTGCATTATGATTTTATACATTTGTAATTCTAAATTGATTGAAGAAGTACATGTGGAAGATAAAATAAATGACAATAAGAGATAAGATAGATATGAGGAAAGAATAAAAGGGGAATGAAGTAGACATAATTGACTTTACGAGAGATAAATGGGGTGCAGTAAGGAGAAA
Organism: Erythroxylum pedicellare; assembly: GCA_027563575.1. NCBI lineage: Eukaryota > Viridiplantae > Streptophyta > Magnoliopsida > Malpighiales > Erythroxylaceae > Erythroxylum > Erythroxylum pedicellare. The sequence goes on from JAOQMP010000006.1 coordinate 22,950,228, forward strand.
GTTAGAAATGCATATAAGAGAGGAATTTATGTACGCCTGAGATTAAGAAAAGATGAGAAATCAAATGGGAAGAGTGAATGCACTCCATATGGTGGCTGAATTATTATGAAATGATGTAATACTACAAGAGGTAAATTTTGAAAAATTGAGGTAAAGTTGATGTTAGCATATTTCCATACAAGGAATCCCCGATCGTAGCAAAGATAAAGAGAGAAATATTGTCTAGGATCATTTGAGATCAAAGGATTACTATTGTAAGATAATTGGTGATTTGTCAGAAATAAATCTCCACATACAATGGGATGACGTTGATGATACACACCTAAGCATATGCGATCGTGTCTGCTACATGATTGAGTTTTGATGCATAAAACACTATGATAATGTACAAAATGATAGAAATTGATCTTCTTAAGGTACTGAGAATAATAAAAAAGCGGTGATTAAGACAGTTGATTAATAAGGATTGTATGAACAGTATCGATGATAGTAGTATGAAATCTTCTTTCAAAGAAGAATTTCATTGAATTAGGCTAAGCAGACCAGATGGCTTTTTTTTTGAAGATTGATCAATGGATGAACAAATCCTAAATGAATAAGTAATGAATTAAAAGTGAATATTGGAGTCATATCCCTAGCGGAGACTCAAGCATAAGAGGTAGAATATGCTACTAAGAGTGTATGAATTTTGTTTGATGTGAAGTATTCAACTATATGATTGGATTACTGAATTTGAGGAGATATTATTGCTAATGTGAGGAGGATTTAGGTCCACATTATATTCTACATAAATATGTTCAGAAGACATAAATTATATCTAATTAATGTGTTACCAACATAGGAAGTTATGATTGTAAATAAATTGAAATGTGCGGAGAAACTAGTAAAAATAATCAGACATTAGAATAAGTCAATGTGAAATTAAAGGAAATGGAATGAAAAGAGAAAATCATTCAAGAAAGGAAGTCAATTAGGAGACTGAAAATAACAAGTGATAATATTACCTCATTTGAGGAATTAGTTACTTAAGAAATTATGAGAACTAATCATGAGCACAAGGAAATTTGGGTTATATCTATTGGAGCTAACCATGTGTCTAGCAATATTATGGTAATAAAGATTAAAGTGATTCAAGAAAAATTATATCAATTAGTGACTATGATTGTAGAGAATATTTAGATCGTATTCGAAAAGTGAAGAGAATATTTTTGAACGTTTTAGAAAATCTCACATATCATGAAGGTAGAAACAATTATATGCCAACTTTAATGAGAGTGAATCTTAGCTTGATGAAATAAAATGTGGGTGGTATAATACCTGAACATGGCTTATTGGGAGACCCAAAGAAAGTGGAGGTAATGATGAACTGAGAAATTATAAGGAATATATAAGAGGTCCAAAATCTTCTAGAATTAGCTACAAATTGGATACCAACAGAGACTATTAGGGAGTTTTTACTAATCTTATTCCTTTGACAAAAATGTCTAAGGGAAGACGTGTAAATTGTATAGACTGGTGAAAGTAAAAGAATCCTTGATGAATTATAACATCGATGTAATTATATCGTTTGGTTTTGGAGATTATGTTATATGTAATGAAGTTTCAAATGCAGCACAATCAAATGATTTCTTACACCTAGAGACAACTTAAATCTCATAAACTGATTATTGATGCATGATTTAGAAACTTGCTGCTACAGTAGCTGCTTTGAGAGCTTGGAGACATTTCAGGAATGTACAGATCATTTAAGTTTGAGGTAATTATTGAGTATGAAAGGATTGAATATAAAACCAAGAAAATGAATAGAGCTACTTGAAGATTTTGATGTACAAATGAGTGTTTCCCAGTAAAGCCAGTGTTGTAATCTGATGTATTAAACAGAAAATTCAATAGCAGTGTATCACAAATTTAGATATTGAGGTTACCAATCTAGTGCTATAAAAACCATAAAATGTTGAGTCAAATTTTAGGCAATTCAAAGTATTATTAGCTATTGAAGTTTAAGATCAGTTTTACATGAAAGAATTAACAAAGCCCAAAAAACTGAGGATCTAAAGTTATGAATTTTATTAAGGAATTGAAAATGAATATGAAATTTGAGTTCGAATAGGAAAACTGTTACTTTGTGATTAAAATGAAAAGGATGTGTACCCGATAAAGATGATTGAGGAAAGATGTGGTTAGAGAGAGGGTGAGTAACAATCTAAGCTGGACATCCTAGTAGGAATGCGCCAAAATAGTATTTAGCTACTAAGGATGTAGAAACAAGTGATTGAATGTTTGAATTGCCTACTGTCTTAACTGCTGGAGATATGCTTAAAGCTTATATTTTGGAGTTCATAGGAATATGATATTGATGTATATTTCTAATTGACTACATACATAACAATTGTTATTATAGTGACATCATTAGAATACTATATGAGGCGTTATATGACAAAAAAGGAGTTGTTTGACCTTACATTAAAATGAAGAGGGCTAAAAAATGGTTGAAAGCCATAATTGATTTGAGATACTAGTGATGAGTGAAATGAATCTGTAATAGGAGTTAAGTGATCTAAGAAAGATAAATGAGTTAGGTGGATCAACATCGGACATATGGGATACAATGAGACAGATGTAAGAGTTAATTGTATTAGCACTAAAGAGCTGTGAAATATCAAGCGAAAGATCAAATACTTCGAAGAGTATCACCTTGCCAAGGTGTACTTGGATAGAGATAAAGGTGTGAACATGTTAGGAAAAAGGGGAAACTAAGCTTAACATAAATTGGTCCATATGAAACTATTGTGAGCATAGGACCAATAACTTATGAGTTGTATTATCAATAAAGATGCTCAGAATTATAATGTATGATATGTGAGTATTTTAAGAAATGATGATATGATTTGACAGCTTACGAAGTGAAAAATTGTGAGTAATCTGAAATATATTGATGAAATAGTTAAGATCATGTGATATCTAAACAAGTGATTGAGAGACGTATTGAGTCTATCAACTGTGGTCATTTAGAAGAAAGTATTCGAATGTTGAAGTTATATGGGAAACGGAGGAGCATATAAGGCAAAAAAAAGTATATACCCCCGCCTTATTGATCAACCAGATATTAATTTCGAAGATGAAATTTTTTTAAGGGAGAGTTTTAACATCTTGTTACCCATGTTAAGGCTAAATTAGTAAATGAGAAAGATTACTGAGAAATTAAGAAACACATTTCATGTTCATGCATTACATGATATGCACATACACATTAATATAGAATTTTTGCGCATAAAAATAATTGTACATGCATTCATTGACAATTTTGGGTATAATTGTTTATATATGTGAGTATATTGAGAAATGTGGTTTTATGTGTTGAAAATTTGATTTGGAGAGTGTATTTGTTGATTTAGAATTTCTAAAATTTTTAGAGAAATTTCTGGAAATTGTTAGGTATTTTAGCTATGAAAAATTGTCAAGTGGCAAAACAATTGTTAAATGGTAGTAGACATTAATGTCCAATGGAAATGGAAATTTTGATTAATGACTTTAGTATTTATTGACAAGTGCCACTGAAAATTGGGGGAAAATTAGATTAGAAATTGGAGACAAAATGGACTAGTTATTATAGTGGACCACATGGAACAAGAGGAAAGTCACATATGGCTATGTCACTTGCCATATCACTAATTGAATCACATTTTTATAAAGTGAAAGAACATATTTTGGTCTTTCACTTGCTAAAAACGACACTTGACTATATTTTCATCTTCTTCATTCCTTTATCTTCTCCATTCTTCTTCTTCTTTCATAATGCTTTCTTCTCCAAGCCATAAGGTTGAATCTTTCTTCCCTCCATCAATGGCCACTTAAACACTTTACTATCTCCCCCTTGCTACTAGAAGACCCAAGATATTCCTCCATGAAAGTTGATGATCATGGAGAAGAAAGAGATAGGGTTTAATGGTGATTTTGAAGATTTGGAAGCTAAATTAAGTAAGTCATATTTTAATTTTATGGGTTTGATTAAATAAGGCATTTGTGATGATAGTTAGAGGTTAATCTCATGAAATGGTGTTTTGAACATGTGGGTGTCATGAATGATGAGGAGTGTGTAAATTTCTTACTTATATATTCTTGTTGAGTAATGATTTATAGAGAGGTTCCAGAGCTTGAATGGTCATGACAAAGAGTTTTGTATATGCCAGAATGTTGGTGAAGAAATGAACATACATATATATGTATATATTGATGTTTTGTTTAATGTAAATGCTAAATAATGGGTTAGGAGTTGTTTATGGATGATTGGTGTTGTATATGATGAGTAAGAAACGATGAGTTATGCCACATATGTTTTCAAGATGAATTGGTTATGAAAGGGATGTTTTAATGGGAATTGGAAGTTGATGAATAGGTACATGAACATGTATTGTTTTTGGGTTAATGATCAAATTTAGATCATCCTTTTTTGGTGAATGATATTGAGATGAAATGCAGTTGAAAATGAGGAGTAAATGAAGTAGAAAAGGGTGATCTTTGTACAAGTATGTTAGGTGTAAAAATCTGGAAAAATTGAAGACGATGGATTGGAAAAATATTTGCTGAGTATGCTTCAGTATTTTATCCATAACTTCTTTTATAGTTATCAAAATAGGATGATTCTTAATTTGGATTAAACTAATAACATAGGGATACACGTTTTCTGAAGACATCAAATTTAAATTCT
>JAOQMP010000006.1:22959166-22972523 GCA_027563575.1 Erythroxylum pedicellare
AATATTTGCTGGGACTAGAGAAAACAATGGTGCATGTAGGGATTTTGTTCTTCATACTGGTCACTTGTTCAAAAATGGTTCTTGTTGTGTTCCAAATTGTTCGTTGAGGTAAGCAATATTGAGAGAAGTCCATAAGGGTGGACTTGCTAGCCATTTTGGGAGGGATAAACCCTTTGAACTAGCCCATTCTAACTTCTTTTGGCCGAGGATGTTTAGAGAGGTAGCTAAGCTTGTGAGTGGTTGTAACACTTGTAGGAGGTCCAAAATGACATCCCAAGCCTATGGCCCTTACACACCCCTACCTGTACCAAATAGCCTTTGGGAAGATGTGAGTAAGGATTTTGTCTTAGGATTACCTAGAACAAAGAGGGGATTTAATAACATAATGGTTGATGTGGATAGATTTTCTAAAATGGCACATTTCACTCTATGTTCCAAGTCTAATGATGCTCAACATGTGTTGGATCTTTATTTTCATAATGTTGTCAAATTGCATGGCATTCCAAGAAGTATTGTGAGTGATAGAGATGTGAAGTTTGTGAGCCACTTTTGGAGAGTGTTATGGGCTAGAATAGGAACCAAACTTTAATTTAGCACAACCTTTCACCCACAAACTGATGCCCAGACTTAGGTAGTTAATAGGTCACTTGGAGGAATTTTGATAAGTCTTTTGAGAGGGAAAACTAAGAATTGGGATGCCATGTTGCCACAAGCAAAATTTGTATACAATTGCTCCAGGTCCAAGTCAGCAGAATTCTCACTGTTTAAAGTTGTCTATGGGGTCAATCCATTGACACCAATCTGTCTTAGTCCATTTGTCCAAGATGGGCCTTTCAAAAGCTTGCAAGCCGAGAAGAGAGCTCAAGATATTGACAACATTTATGAGCAGGTCAAGGAGAACATTATGAAGCATAATGAAGCCTATATAAGAAAAGCCAAGAAGAAGAAAGATGTGGAGTTCAAGGAAGGTGATCTGGTTTTGGTTTATTTGAGAAATGAGAGATTTTACAATGCTAGGAAGTCTAAGTTAAATGATAGAGTTGATGGTCCGTTCAAATTAATTAAGAAAATCAACAACAATGCCTACAAAATTGAGCTACCAGCCCATTACCAAATGTCCAATAGTTTCAATGTAGGTGATCTAAAACTTTATGTGGAGGACACTATGATTGATTCTAATTTTTCTAGTGAAACCGATTCTTAAGAGGGAAAGGATGATGGAGGGCCATCAAGACTAGCAATTCAAGACTTACAAGTTATGGGATTAATTGATTAGGATTGTGAAAAGCTAATTGGGTTAAACTTGTTCCTAAAAAATCAGGCCTTATTGAAACCTTTTAGGGACTTTAAGGTCCTGATTTATGAAGACCAAGACACAATTCCTAAAGCCTAACTTGCAGCCCAGGTGTGATAGGAAGTTCGGCCAAAAGTGAAGTCTCAATTTGGTCTAGTTTTAATTTATGTTTTAATAATGGTCCGGAATAATGTTTTGGTCCAGTTTAAGACTTTTTTTATTCATTTTGACTTGTTTTATTTTCCTTTTCATTTCAGCTGATTGAGGCATTAATATTTTAATTGTCTTAATATTATCAGTTTAGGAAGTTGAGAAGGCGAGTTATACGGCTATCCAAACTTTCCTATTTTAGGTTGTTTTCTTTCCTATTTTGATTGGTGCAGAAAAAGGTTATGAAAATTTTTGAGATTTGTCTCTTAAAATTGGCAGATCATATGTCAAGGGTTTGATTGTTTCTCTGAAAATAATCTGGGTTTGTGTGTTTGTCGAAAACATTCAATTGTTTTTGTGTTGTGCGTTTTCCAGATTCTAACCGAGTTATAGTCACGATATTTTTATATTTTCATTTGTTCATCAAATTGAAAAACTTCCAAAACCAAGTTTGTTCTTCACATCTTACCTACAAATCTCCAGTTAACAATTTTACCCAATTCGAATACCATCTTGATAAAAAATACCCATTTTCTTAACCATTCTTATTATATCGTCCAGTCCGAATCCCAGTCACTAAAGCCTATTTATCTTTTCACCTGTTCTCCAAATAGAAAAACTTTCAAAAACATGTTTGTTCTACACATCCAAACCTACAATTCATTTGTTAATCATTTTGCCTATATCGAATTCTATTCAGACCAAAAATGCCAATTTTCTCGAGCATCTTCATTCTATCGCCCAGTCAGATATATTCCCATAAAACATTCCATATCTTTTCAACCATTCGCCTAATTGAAACGATTCTTGAGACAAATTTGTAGTTCACAAAAATTTCTACCAACCTACTTCATTTGTCAAAACAAATTCCCATTCTATAATCCAGAAATTGCCTTTCAAACACCAATTCTCAATTCACCTAATAGAAACCAAAGTTGTCCAAACTTCTCCCACAATCACCAGACCAATTCCTATCATTCACGTTTAGTTTAAATTCTCCTTCAGATAGGTGTTAACCTTAGGTTTGGGAGAGCTGTGATAGTTTACCATTTTTGCAAAACTTCCAAGAAAAGAAATACCAGCTCCTACTTGTTTGACAATTTTGTCCTTCTCCGTAATATTGCACAACTACTAATTGTATTTTTGGTTTTTTTAATAACTTATAGATTAAGTTACGTAATTTGATCCAAAAAAAGATAATAAAGTAGCCCAATAAATGATTTAAATTAATGGGTCAAAGTCTGGGAAGAAAATGGATCCTTATTAGTGTGGATTGGACCCATATTAAGTTTGTGATAGAGAAGCCTGATATGGAAGCTATAAATAAAGGTTAAGGTCTTCTTCAGTTTCTTATATAATTCGTAAGCATACAAATCCTCTGACTTGTTAAGAGTGCTTACTTCTTAAGAAAACTGAAGAAAGACATTAATCACGTGTCGGTGATTACTTTCTGTGAAGGTACCGGGAGATTGGAGCTCGCTTTGGCCTCGGAAACTGCTTCGAAACATCGGATGGAACCAAAATAAAGTATTTCACATTTCCTTCATTTTTAACCCTTTCATGAACGATCCGGGACATGTAATAAGGACTATCTTACATGTTACACTACTCTCTATAGGCTCTTCGCCTTTCCTTTTGATTCAAGCCAAGCTCTCAATTTCGCTTCCATGTCTACTTTAACTTTTGAAGTCTCTACCTTTAGAGCTGAGGCAACAAAATTCGAGATATGCCTTGATATAGCAACTAAGCTAACAGTATGAATAGATTCCTAGTAGGCTCTTAGATTCTGCAATTCAAGATGTAAATTTTGAACACATTCCAAAATAATCCTAAAAAATGATTGACACAATTTTGTGATCCTTACCAGGGAGGCAACCATCAAAGCACAACTAGTTCCTCCCAAGGAGTCCTACATTATACGAGTCAATTTGCTTTCCCTATATGGTACTCTTAGTTTGTTGTTGTTCAGTGCATAGATCACATTTGATAATGCAAACAAAGATTGGTTAATCTTAGCACTCTCTATTAACCTGATCCCTTCATTGCAGGTCCTTATATTGTCTTCATTTCTTACAGACACAAACAAATTTTGAGAGATCAAGTATAGATTTGCATATTCAATTTATGATATATATGAGAATTACCAGCCAAGTCTATGGGATTAAGCTTCCCAGTGACCATAGTCCTAGAACCATCACCAATAAGAGTTGAAACACTAATCATAATAACCTCATGGCTTCTACTGGATACATCATTTAGACCTACGTGTGCAGTCTTCAGCCTCTGAATTCCAAAAGAAAATGTTAAAAAGTGAGGAGGTTTAGAGAGGACGGAATTGTTTAGAAGAAGAGGTTGTATTTCACTTGAATCATTTTAGTTCAAGTACAAAGAGGTATTTATAGGTATAAAAATGGCTCTTCATATCTAAATACATGAACCCATTAATGAACCTAAATAAATAAACTATATATGAACTCAAAACCATACATGGACTAATATTTAATTATGTAACTAATACGTGAACATAATTAAACTTATAACAATGAACTTAAACATCCATGTATCTAGACTTTATGCATTCATGTATCGAGATCAACTTTCAAAATACTCTTCAACACTCCCCCTTAATTTGAAATTTTCTTTCGTACTCCAAGTCTTGTCCTCAAATGTTGAAAAACTTCAAATTTGAGTGATTTTGTAAAAATATCCACAACTTGATTATTAGTCCTCATATGCTTGAGCTCCACTTTATTCTTTGCGATACATTCTTTAATAAAATGATACCTCGTATCTATATGTTTGCTTCGATCATGAAAAATTGGGTTCTTGGCCAATGCTTGTGCAGACTTGTTATCGATACATATTTCAGTTGCTTCCTTTTGTGGCAAGTGAAGTTCATTCAATAGCCTTCTAAGTCAAATAACATAACAAATGCATGAAGTTGTAGCCACATATTCAGATTCAAAACTTGAAAAAGTTACAATAGCTTGCTTCTTTGAACTCCATATAATAGCAAAATCACCTATAAAAAACATGAAACTAGTTGTGCTTTTTCTATCATCAATATCTCGCACAAAATCAACATCACAAAACCCAACAAGCTTGAAATCAACAGATGATGTATAAAGCAATCCATAGTCAAGTGTACCTTTGATATATCAGAGAATCCTTTTAGTTGCCTTCATATGAATACAAGTTGGTGCTTCCATGAAATGACCTATCAATCCAATAGCAAAGAGAATATCTGGTCTTGTACATGTAAAGCATCTCAAGCATCCAATAAGGCTTTTGAATACAGAAGAATCTTTCTTAGCTCCATCATCAAACTTTGTCAATTTAATTCCACATTCCATGGGTGTAGTCACCAGATTGCAATCCAACATTTGGAACTTCTTCAATATTTCTTTTGCATATCCTTCTTGTGAAATAAAAACTCTATCTTTCATTTGCTTCACCTCTAAGCCTAAATAGTATGGCATCAATCTAATATCTGTCATCTCAAACTCCAAAGACATAGCTTTCTTGAACTCTTGAAACAATCTTGGGTTATTATCGGTAAAAATAAGATCATCCACATAAAGACAAATGAGTATATTCATGAGAACAACGAATAAACCCATTATCTTGGAAGTACTTGTCAGTGTGAGTATTCCATGTCCTTAGTGCTTGCTTTAACCCATACAATGCCTTTTTTAATCTCAAGACCTTATCTTCATGACCTTTAATTCTAAAGCCAATTGGTTGTTCAATAAAGACTTCTTCTTAAAGATCACTATTTAGAAAAGATAACTTTACATCAACTTGATAGATCTTCCACTTCATTTAAGCTACAAAAGAGATCAACAAACGAATAGTCTCCATACGAGCAACAGGAGCAAATACTTCATCATAATCCACTCCATGCTTTTGTTTGTAGCCTTTATCAACGAGCCTTGCTTTATATTTCTCTACATCTCCATTGGTATTCTTGTTTATCTTATAGATCCATTTGACTCCAATAGCTTCATAACCTTTAGGAAGAGCTGATAATTCCTAAGTATTGTTTTTCTCTGTTGACTTGATCTCCTCCTTCATGGCTTGTCTCCATCTTTTGTCCTTCACAGCCTCCCTAAAATCTCAAGGTTCATTGTTCACAAGAAGATAAAAGAAATTACTTACATCAACATTATTGATTTCTTATGTTTGTTTATAAATACCATAAATACTCCTTATTTTTCGTGCTCCATCACTTAAACTTTCTCCATGCATGGACGAAGAAGAATGAGGCGTATTTGGAGAAGCAAGTGGAGTTGTCTCTTGAATATTTGTTGTGGTTTCTTGCTCTTTATCTTCAAAGTATGGGAAAAAAATCATAAGTGCATTCTTCTTGTGTCTCCCAATCCCATGTTGCTTCTTCATCAAATTCGACATCTCTACTCATAACAATCCTTCCGCTGCTTGGATTGTACAATCAGTAACCTTTGGAATTTTGGTCATGGCCAATGAATATATGCTTAACACTTTGATCTTTGAGCTTAGATCTTTCTTGTTGCAACATATGAGTATATGCTATGCTTCCAAAAACTATTAGATAACAACATTAGGCTTCATTCCATTCCAGGCTTATTGTAGAGTTTAATCTTTGACATTTCTCATTGGAGATTGATTTGACAAATAAACTACACAAGAACATCTTCGGCCCAAAATTCTTTAGGCATACTTTTTACCTTCAACATACATCGAGCCATGTTAAGAATTATTTTATTCTTCCTTTCGGCTACTCCATTTTGTTGGGGTGATCTTGGGACTGTTAACGGACAGTGGATTTCATGTATTTCACATAAATCAAGAAACTCTTTAAATGTGAACTCGCCTCCTCTATCGAACCTTAGGGCTCTAATTGTATAGCTACTTTCATTTTCCACAAGTTCCTTGAACTTCTTAAATGCTTCTAATTTTTGCTTTAAGAAATAAACTTTCTACCATAATCATTAATGAAAAGTAAGAAGTATCTACTTTTAGCCATTAATAATGGCTTGATTGGTCCACGCATGTTAGTTTGAATAAGTTAAAGTGGTGCAGGTGCTCTTGTCACTACTTATTTTGGAAAACTCATTCTTGAATGCTTGCCAAGTAAACATGCTTCACATAAATGATGTGGGTGATTGACAGAGGACATTCCTTTCACCATGGATTTCATATCCTTTTTTAAGAAGTTGCCCTAAACTTAAAATATTACTTTTCAATTTAGGCATATAATAGATATCATTAATAAGTCTATGGCTTTCATCTCTTGAAGAAATTAGAGTGGTACCTTTTTCACGAATGTGAATCTTTGACAAATCTCCAAAAGAAACGTTGTTTTCTACCTTTTCATCAAGTTCCACAAATTTGCCTGTATCTCCACATATGGGATTGCTTGCTTCATTATCTAAGAACCATGTATTTTCATCCTTACTTGTATTATCTTTTAGTGCTAGCAATAAAGTGGGCTCTTTATCTCCTTGCTTGCTATCAGCAATATTGATTTGATCCTCAACTTGATTAGGCACAACATAACATTCCTAAGAAAAATATCCAAATTTATGACAATTTTAGCATTCAACATTAGACTTATCATACATCCTCTCATTTTGTCTAAAATTGTAACCTCCTCTCCTCTTCCTCTTGATTTTCTTTGGTATTTGTATGATTGATTGTTTCCATCATTGTTGGCGTTGTTATAATCTCCTTTACTTTTTCCTCCATAACTTCATCCTCGACCTTGACCACAACCATAACCATATCCTCAACCACGTCCTCGTCCTCTTCCTCTTTGATTACTTTCTCCATCATCATCTTTTAACATAACCCTTGATTTAAATGCTTGCTCCAAAGGCTCTTCTTGCCTCTTCGTGATCTTGTCTTTGTGAGCTTCTAAAGAGCCCTCTAGTTGTTCAAGTGTTAAAGAGTCTAGATCTTTAGACTCCTCAATGACACAAACCATATAACAAAACTTTGGGTTCAAGGAACAAAGAATCTTCTCTACTACTCGAACATCTTCAACTTGATCTCCATATCTCTTCATTTGATTCACAATGGCTGTCACTCGTGAACAATAATCTGAGATTGATTCGGATTCCTTCATGCACAAAGATTCAAAATTACCTCGCAATGATTGGAGTCAAATCCTTTTTACCTTATTAATTCCTTGAAAGGAACTTTGCAAAATCTCTTATGCTTCCTATGAAGTGGTTGCATCGGCCACCTTCTCAAACATTGAATCATCTAGACATTGATGGATGAGGGTGAGCACTTGATGATCCTTCTTTTTGATCTTTGCCAAAGCATCTTTCTCATTTTGAGATAAATCGGCATCACTTTGAGGTTGCATAAAACCTTTCTCTACAATCTCCCAAACATCTTGTTAGCCAAGCACGGCTTTCATGCGAAGATGCCATGTTTCATAATTTTCTTTTATGAGGTGAGGGAATTGAAATGAGTATACTCCACCATTGTTTGCCATTTCTCAAAGAACTTGGCTCTGATACCACTTTGTTAAGAAGTGAGGAGCTTTAAAGAGGAGAGAATTCTTTAGAAGAAGAGGTTGTATTTCACTTAAATGATTTAGTTCAAGTGCAAAGAGGTATTTATAGGAACAAAAATGACACTTCATATCTAAGTACATAAACCCATTAATGAACTTAAATAAATAATGTTGGATCCCATTTTTGGAACCCATACATTTGGAGACATTAGATGGAAACAGTAGTTTGCCCTCAACTACACTAAATCTGTTTTGGGGACAATTGGAATAACTCTCACTAAGGATATTGGATTAGGGTGTTCTTTAGGTAGTTTAAAAAAGGACTTCAAGATCTACCACTTTCGTGAAGACCTTGAAGACTAGATTTATCGTCTGAAGGGTCAAAAATGGACCAGACGATGGTATCAGATGAATATTAAACAAAGGAAGAAGTCTCGGTTTCATAAGCAGAAAGCAGACGAACCAAGAGACAGACGAAGCAAAAATGTAAATGAAACGAAAAGACATACAAAACAAAATATAGATAAAACAAAATACAGATGAAGCAAAAGACAGGCGAAACAAAAAGACAGACAAAACTCGAGTCAACTTAAGATGAAGCGAAGTCAACTTAAGATGATGCAACTCTTAAGACGAAGCAAAGTTAATTTAAGACGATGCAATTCTTAAGATGATATGATGTTATCACAGACGATATGACGTCATCACAGACGATACATCTTTACAGACAATGCATCTTTACAGACGATGCATCCTTATAGACGTAATGACGTCATCACAGGCGATGTAACGTCATCACAGATGATACGTCTTTACAGACGATACATCTTCCCCTTAAAAAGACCATAACGTTCGACTCCGAAGCCCAAAGTTTCTATACTATATATCAATAGAAAGCTAGACAATTAAACTACAACTTTTTAGAGGACAAATTTAACTAATTTAGCCTCAATTAGTCTAGTTTTCCCTAGAAATCAGCCCACAATTGCTACACCTATGAAAGGCTTAGATCAAGAAAAATACATCTACCCAAGAAATATGCACATACTCTTGGGGACTTTTCAGTTTTTTTAACTCATTTGCCAAAGCAACAGAAACTCATACATAACTTTAATTACATCAAAATATTTTGATCAAAGGCTTAACCCAAAAATACAACACATACAAAATGTTCAATGTTTACATGCTTATGAAGCTATCCCAAAAGTGAACAAACTAACTTAATTACAAAAGCTACTATCTTGGAATTTGCCCAAATGCCTTGCAAGGGTCACTTATCTTCTCGATCTGAATCTGAGGAGGGAATAATGGGGGTGAGCAACACAGCTCAGTGGCTAATATGTTTATAGCCATTGGCAATTGTCCACAAAATTCAAGCCTATCACACATACATATGTGTGTGTGTGTGTGTATTTAGTAGTTTAAACATTCATTAAATTTAGCTCATAACACATAACACTCAACATGCTTCATACTTGACAATTTAAAGATGCAATGAACAACAAACGGCTTGAGGGTTCCATGAAAACAGAATGGAGAAATCGAAGTTTACCCTATGAACATAATGAGTCCTATTTCGGAGCTCATATGCCACAAGCGGACAGCCGGGAGAATGCTTTTGTCAACATGTATGTGATGAACATAATGGTTCCACTCTCGCCCAAACAGAAGCACATAATTATGCTCAGAATCATTTTATCAAATGCTTATCTCATACTTTCAAAATTTTTCTTCTTTTTCATTCAATACCAAAAATCATGGCCTCTTTTGAGGTATAACAATAGTCATATTTCATCATGCATTTTCAACATTTACAACAAGTCAATTTCAAACATATACACATAGGCAAGAATTTGCCCAATCACACAAAACTATAAATACATTACCCACCTCATTTGCTTCCAAAAATCCAAGTCAAGGTTGTCTTTTCCCTTGCTCTTGGGTAGGATTCTCTTGGTTCCCTAAAACAAACCAAGTCTCAATAGGAATCCAATAGAAATCCCATAATGCAAAATCACCACAATTTATCATAGAATGCTTAAACCCAAGCATTTTCTAAACTCTCTGAACTGAGATCCTTTCAAAAATTCGAAAGATCCAAAATGATCTTACCTTCATTCTTCTCCAAATGAAGGGATATTTAGCTTAAAGGGAAGCTCTTCTCTTCTTCTACCTTTTTTGCTTCTTAAACAACTCCAAAATCTCTCTTGAAGACTAACACAATTAAAACCCTAGTTTGTTTCTCTTCTTTCTCTCTTTCTCCTCTTTTTTTTCATCCACGCATCTAGATTCTTCTAGAATGCCCCAATTTACGTTTTCTCCTTCTCTTAAATGTAAGACCACATTTCTTCTTCCAATTATATCCTTAATAAGTGAGAAAAGTCCCATTTACCCTTCCATTTATGCCTTATGTCTTTTTATGTTTAAGTGTCTTGCCAACAATATCCTTGAGCATTCTGACATGACTCTTTCTTCTAGAAAATGTTCTCCTTTGTATTAAGTTTCTAAGGACACTAAAATCAATCCATTTGGTTCAAAACTCTAAGAGTGTTGCTCCAAACATTTTCGGACTGTTCTTATATTGAAACAGTACACTATACTTAAATTCCTCCCATTCATACTCTTCCAATCAATACTCTTACTTTGATTCAATCCATCTTTTTTGAATCAATACCAAAATCTATCAAATTCTATGGAGGGACAAAAAATGTTAAGAAACTATTGGTTCAAGAATCATTTCATTTGGAGGTCGGATAACAAAGTTATGACCGAAAGAATGAAACAAAGGTTTTATCCTCAAACATATTGAACTTATCTTGGGAAAAATCGCATAACTCTCTCTATAGATGTCAAATCAAAGTGTTCTTTAGATTATTTGAAAGAGGGCTTCAAGATCTAAAACTTTCATGAAGATCTTGAAGATAAATTTAATTGTCTGAAGGGTCAAAAATGGACCAGATGATAGGATTAGACAAAACCAATTAAAAAGCAAACGAAATGAAGTAGACAAAGCACAGACGAAACAAAGTAGACAAATCAAAAAGTAGATGAAACAAAGCAGACGAAGCAAAGCAGGCAAAACAAAGTAGATGAAGCAAAGCAAACGAATCTTAAAACAGAAGAAACAAAGCAGACGAAACAAAGCAAAGCAGAAGAAGCAAAACAGACGAAACAAAGCAAACAAAGCAAAGCAGACGAAACAAAATACAGACGAAGCAAAAGACAAATGAAACCTGAGTCAACTTAAGATGAAGCAAAGTCAACTTAAGATGATGCAACTTTTAAGATAAAGCGGGGTCAACTTAAGACGATGCAACTCTTAAGACGAAATGACGTCATCACTATTGGACCCCGAGCTTTTCTTAGAAGACTAGAAATAATAAATAAGAAATGTGAAGAGGTTCATATTTTTGCTTTGCTGCTTTTAGTGGATAAGAGATTTTGAAATGGGAAGAATTAAGGTGAAAGTTAGAAGTAGAATGAAAACAAAAATGAAATTGAATTTGTGTAGTAAATTGATGAAGAATATGTACATATATGTATATTCTGTTATTGGTGTTCATGATTAATCATGGATAAAAATTTCCTTATGGATGATATTGATTTGAAATGGAGATGAGAATGAGGAATAAATTAAGTAGAAAAGGTGATATTGGTATGAGTTGTGTTAAAGAAAGATTGTGAATCAAAATGGGTAGTTGATCTGGAAAATTATTCAAGGAGTATGCTTAAGTCCTTTAGCCACAACTTTTTCTTTAGTTATCCAAACGAGATGATGATTGATTTGGATTAAACTAGAAATATATTGTTGCATTTCTTATGAAGACATCGAATTTAAATTCTATCTTTAAGAATCGCAAAGTGTGTCATGAAGTTGAGAACTAGGCACAGTACATTGGATGAATGTAAAAAATTCATGTTCTATATTCGAGGGAAAATCTGAATTAATATAGCTGATTTAGGCAAATGTGCCTTCTAGAAAGTTGTAGATCTTTCTTTTAGCTTTTCAACAATATATAGCATGAAATTTTTGGACATCTGAGCTGAATGTTATGGTCCTTATAAAGGAAGATGTATCTTTTGTCTTTTCACTTCTTCTATGTTTTGCTTCTTCTATGTTTTCGTTTCTTCTGTGATGATGTCACATGGTCTGTGATGATGTCACATGGTCTGTGATGATGTCATATCTTCTGTGTTTTGCTTCTTCTTCTTTTTGCTTCTTCTATGTTTTGCTTCTTCTGTGATGACGTCACATGGTCTGTGATGATGTCATATCTTCTGTGTTTTGCTTCTTCTGTTTTTGCTTCTTTTGTGTTTTGCTTCTTCTGCTTTTTTCTTCTTCTATGTTTTCGCTTCTTCTATGATGACGTCACATGGTCTGTGATGACATCATATCTTTTGTGTTTTGCTTCTTCTGCTTTTTGTTTCTTTTGTTTTTCATCTGACCCATCTTCTGTTCCATTTTTGACCCTTCAGAAGATAGAATTTGTCTTTGAGGTCTTCAAGAAAGCTGTAGATCTTGAAGTCTTCTTTCGAACCGTATAAAGAAAACTTAATCCTATATCTGTAGGGAAAGTTATAGGAATTTTCCCCATTCGTCTGTCTTTTCCCATTAGTCTACTTTTTCATTTGGCTTCATCTATACCTATCTTCTATTCCATTTTTGACCCTTTAGAAGATGGAATCTGTCTTTGAAGTCTTCAGGAAAGTTGTATATCTTGAAGTCCTCTTTCAAACCATATAAAGAACACCTTAATCCGATATCTTTAGGGAAATTTATAGCAATTTTCCCCATTCGTCTATCTTTTTCCATTAGTCTACTTTTTCATTTCGCTTCGTTTGTACCTATTTTCTGTTCCATTTTTGACCCTTCAAAAGATAGAATCTATCTTTGAGATTTTCATGAAAGTTGTATATCTTGAAGTATTCTTTCTAACCGTATAAAGAACATATTAATCCAGTATCTTTATGGAAAGTTATAGTAATTTTCCCCATTCATCTGTCTTTCTCCATTAGTCTACTTTTTCATGTGGCTTCGTCAGTACCTATTTTCTATTCCATTTTTAACCCTTTAGAAGGTAGAATCTATCTTTAAGTCTTCATAAAAGTTTTATATCTCTAATTACTTTTTGAAATCGTCCTAAGATGATCTTAATCCAACATATCTAGTGAAAGTTATGCCATTTGTCCCGAGACAAGTTCAACATGATTGAGGACCAAATCTTGTTTGATTATTTCAGCCATAATTTTGTTATTCAGCCTCCAAATGAAGTGATTCTTGAACCCTTAGATTTCCTAACACTTTTATTTTTACATCTCTATGAAAGATTATAGCTTCTGGTATTGATTTGAAAAAAAGATGGATTGAATCAAAGTAAGGGTATCGGTAGGAAGAGTGGGAATTGGAT
>JAOQMP010000006.1:22986558-22998247 GCA_027563575.1 Erythroxylum pedicellare
TAAATAACTAAATTAAATACGAAATTTGTAAAATTTATTTTAAATCAATATTTATTCATTAAAACAGTTATTGATTTTAAAATTAATTCTATTATCTAGAATTAAATATTTAATTTCTAAATAATTTAATTTTAAAATTAATGTTATCATTTAAAATATTTTTGAAAATTTTAATTTTGTGTATTTAATATACTTTAAACTTAAAATATATTTATTAAATACTTATATGTTTTGAAATGTTTATTTTAAAATTAAATTTGAATTAATTATACAAATATGTTATATTATATTTTTATAAATTTTATTAATAATCAATGTTAAGCAACCAAAAATTTTAAATAAAATTTGAAAAAGTATAATCGTGAATCCACTAAAAAAGGGCGTGTTTCCGTTCCTAAGATTTTCCGCGGTAGAGTTACAGCTCTGTGTTTTCCATAAAAAACAAGTAACAAGTTGCAAGTGGCTAAGGTAAATGGGTGAAACGCAAAAGCGTCCGTGTGCATGATTTCAAATAGGACTCCTACCCTATACCCACAGGAATCCGCTGTTAGTATAACATGATAAAACCATGGAATTGACATCATGATAGTGACTTGCACGGAAAATGCCAATCGACTGCTGCATCAATTCTGAGGTTAGGTTCCCCTTGGATAGGGTCAGTCACTTGTGGTATAGGTTATGATGCTGCTTAATATAGTGGCAATTCAGTAAACTAGCATCTACGTAAGTAAGGCCCTTGTCGAAAGTATTGTTTAGATAAGAAAGTTGAAGTGCTGCCTTTTGCTTTGTGTATTTACATGATTGATTGAATTCCCGTTCCGTTGCTAAAAGTAAGAATGCTAATGCTTGCTTAATCGATAAATTGAATACGGAATCTCTTCCACTAAAAAAAAAGAAAGAAAGAAAGAAGGCAAGATTCTAACCAATTTAGTTTATTATATTTAATAAAATGCATTATCTTAATATATTTTTTATAAAAGTATGTATATTTTTAATTTTTTGTCCCTAAGACGATTGTAATTTTAATTGATATGATTTTCATTAATTAGAACATAATTTTCAACACAAAACATATCAATTTATGTGGTTTTCACTCAATTGATTATGATTTTTTTAAATGAAAGATCGCATAGCATTATCATCTTATTTTGTAAAAAAAAATTATTGAACATTAAAAAAATATTGAACTCTTTTGTAATTAAGAAAAAACTGTTGGCCACGATCAGCCTCGCCACTGATCTTCTATGTCTTTCATAAAAATTACAAACGCCCTGTTCCAAATTGTGGTATACTTGCATAAGATACATATCGTTTTCATAGACTAAAGACACTAACGTAAAGTTGCAAGGCTAGTGACTACAAAGAAGAAGGGGGTACATTTAGAGAGCATAGACAGGATCATAGGGGAAGGCATAGAGTTACGTAGCAAGTGAGTTAGTGAGTGGGGGCTTGGAGTAGGATAGAGGTAGCTGTCCCAAGTCTGCCAACAAATGTTGTTGTCGTTGGTCTCTTTCACATCCCCGACCAGTAATTTTGGGTCCCCGTCCTGTGATGATAGGGTCGTGCTTAATTTCTACTCCATACCTCCATTTCCTTTCTACTCACCTCTCCCAGAAACAAGGATTTTTTAATCCCTATGTCTCCATGTGTCAGTGTAGGCCTATGGTGGAGTGAACAAATAGGAGTAGAACATGCGTTTCTGGATACCCCAAATTGCAATGCAGTATGTACTGGAAAAGGATCTTCTTTCTCAAACCTACTATATGTACATTAAAAGTTTCCCTGAAATATTTAAATTCCTAATCAATATAAGTGCCATTTATGTACATATATCCTCACAATGGAATGGGTTTAGATGGATTAATTTTATCACTCTTTCGCCGGCAAGTATTAAAAATGTAAAACATATGGAATGAAGCATATGCAATTGCATCAAGTGATTAATTAACTAAAGGGTTAAATATAGGGTAAATTATGTAAAATATTCAAAAATTTAATTTATTATAAAATTAATCCGCTGTTAAATTTATTAAAAATTTTAAAATGAAAACTTTCAATTTTGTTTTCAAAGTTATCTCAACTTCCTCCGTCAACCCAACCAATAATGCAATTGTTCAATCTTTGACATTACCAAAGCCATCTCTCATCGTCCTCAATTCGCACTAATTACTAAATGCATCCATAGTCAAATTCAGGCCTATTCTTGAAATTTTATAGGCCTTGGGTAAGTAAAAAAAGGGTTCTTATTTTGCCTAGGGTTGGGCCTGGCCAAATTGTCCCGCTGATGATTAATGACCATGATTTATTTGTTTTCTGAGCATTAGGCTTTGTTTTTAGGTATGCCTCTGTTACTTTTTTATGATACTCTTATTTGAAGGCTTTTGTTATAACTTAAAAAGTTGGAACCTTATGGATTTATTTTCTTTTTGTTGTTAATCTTGATTTCATCCTCTTTCTTGTTTCCAAGATTGACCAAGTTAATTAATCTTGTGCACTGTTTCTTTGGGTAATGAAGGGAAGGGGAATTTTTGCAGAGGTCTGAAAGACACTACACCTGATAGCCGGTAGATATATAACAGAATACAAAAAACTTTGAAGAATGTCGCAAGCTAATTTAGGGTTTAGCCCTAGCCTTGACAATCCTCCGCTGGGGAAGTGGCAAAGACTGCCGGACCCTTCGGATAAGGGGGTAACTCTGTCGTTGAATTTAAGGGCCAGATTAGATGAATCTTTGAACGAAATTTGGGGAAGGAACAAATCAACTACTATAGTGGAAGATATGGATATTGAAAACCTGCCGGACCTCTGAGATGAACAGACTATGAATCTGAATTATAAAGATGAAAATAAGAAGTTACCTTGTTTTTCCTTTAAGCCAGGATTTAGAGAAGAGTTAGAAAAATCGTTGAAAGATTCCTTAATTGTTAAGGTTTTAGGTAAAACTGTAGGGTTCTATTTTTTATCTTTAAAAATTAATCAATTATGGAAGCCTACAGGAAAGATTGAGATTGCTGACCTCTAGAATGATTTCTATATGATTAAATTTTCCAAAGAGGATGACAGGAGAGTTGCCCTAACTAAAGGTCCTTAGGTAATCCAAGATCATTATTTAATAATAAGATAATGGTCACTGGGATTTCACCCTGCTACGGCTAGCATGGAAAGGATCCTATTCTGGATTCATATTCCTAAATTGCTAATGGAATATTGTAATGCCAATGTTCTTGCAACTCTTTCTCGGTATATTAGTAAACCGAAGAAACTTGATGGCAATACATTCCATGCTAATAGGGGAAAGTTTGCCTGGATTTGTGTGGAAATTGATTTGACTAAACCTCTTGTGCCTTTAATTGAAGTAGAGGGGGTTCGCTATAAAGTGGTCTATGAGGTGTTGCATAAGATTTGTTTTCAGTGAGGTGTTTATGGACAAACCGGTGAGACTTGTGAGGCACAGACTGAGGGGGCTCCTAAGGGAGCTAGAATTAAATAAAATAGCTCATTGTTTGAAGTTGATGCTGTTTCACGTCAAGAGTTGAGTCCAATTCACGACAAATGGATGGTTATTGTAAGGAGAGGGTTCAGAAAGTAGTAAACTGCCAATCAAGTACTAGTGTTAGAAGTAATAGATTTCAAAGTCTCATGACAATTGAGGCAGAAACATTTATTGATGGTGACAGTGATTTGATTCTTGCAAGAAGATCTGGTAAGGAACATGTGTTGGAGATGCGTACATATAGTGGAGGCAGCCTTAATCGTGTTGCATAGAAGGTGGGCAGGTCTAGCTCTGCTAGACTAGAAAAAGATCATAGAAATGCTTCACCTAACCCTGATTCTATGTTTGATTTCATAAAGAAGAATGCAGAAATGGCCCAGGTCTAAGACCGAGCTGCTAATCTGGGAGGATTGTCTCATTTGAGGAATATAGGTTCTACAATTGCGATAAATATCCCAAATATCCAGGCTCCTCACTTACCGGCTACTCCTCTTCACCACGGACAGAGCAGTGGTGGATCACATTTTGTTTTTCATTCCACTAGGCCCCCTAACTTAAAGCAGGGAGAGGGTGACACAGAAGAACATTACGTAAGCGTTACAAATGTTTCTCCAATGGTTTCTAATAGCAATTTGGATGATGGAAGAATTCCAGTTGACAAAAATGTGAGGGGACAATCCCATATGGAATTGACGGACTGATTTTTTTGGTTTATATATTAATTTAATGAATAAGTTAAATATTTTAATGTGGAATATTAGAGGTGCATGTAATAAGGTGGCCCGACGTCATGTTAGGGAATTTGTTAATTCTAATAACGTTGATATCATGGTGTTGGTTGAGACCAGAGTAACTTTTGATAAATAAAAGTTCCGTTGGCAGCGAATGGGTTTTGATGGATTTTCAATTTGTGACCCAGTTGGTCATGCTGAAGGCATTTGGATTTTATGGAAAACGAGTGCTTGTCAGTTCTCTGAAATCTGTTCTACCTCTCAAATGATTATCGGCTCTGTTGAAATGGCTAATGGCCAGTATGCTAGCACCACTGTTTTGCTTCAAGAGCAGCTATGGAATGATCTCAATGATAATTTTGCAAATCGAAGTCAGACTTGGCTTGTCATTAGTGATATGAATGATGTCTTGTCTCATGAGGAAAAATAAGGTGGTCATTTTTATCAGAGTAGAGTAGATAAATTTAATAATCATCTCCAGCGATGCAATTTGGTTGATTTGGAGTATGTTGGACAAAAATGTAATTGGGTTCGTGATTCATATCCAAGAATTGCAGAGAGACTTGATTGAGCAATTGCTTATGTTGAGTGGAGGGTGTTGTTTCCCGAAGCGGTGGTTTGGCATCTTCCCCGTGTGTACTCTGACCATTCTCCTTTGCTAGTAAAGTTGGGTGGTGTGACGAGTTATGGGGGTGTTAGACCGTTCAAGCATGAGGCTGCATGGATAACGGATGATAGATTTTCTGACGTGGTTAAAAACAATTGGGATGTTGTGAAACATCCAGTTGAGTCTTTAAAGATTATGGAGGAGGCATGTAGGGAGTTTACTCTAAATGTTTTTAGTAATAGTTTTTGTTGAAAGAGATGACTGAAAGGTCAGAATGATTGCATTCAGTGAAGCTTGCAAAATTATGATTCGAATAATCTTAGAGCTTTGGAGAAGGAGCTTATTTCAGAGTATAATCAAACTTTTGCTCAAGAGGAAATCCTATGGTTTCAAATAAGTGGAGAACAAAAAATTCTTTTTGAGGATCGCAATACTAGATTTTTTCACGCTTCCATGGTAATGCAACGGAAGCGTAATAAAATTGAGAAATTAAAATTAATTGCAACTGCGGAGTGGTGTGATAATCCTGTTTTGATTAAATAGGAGGTGTTGCATTATTTTAAAGATTTGTTTGCAAGTTCAGAAGGCAGTGGGGATAGCGGTGTTAGTTCAAGTCATTTAAAACTTGAACAAGTTGTTGTTAATAGCTTGAATGGGTCGGTAAATAGTGACAAAGTTTGGAGTGCCCTCTTTTGTATAGGTAATCATAAAGCTCCGGGTTTTGACGGTTTTCAACTATTTTTTTCAAAACATTTTGGAATGTGGTTGGTGAGTCGATGACTACTATGGTTCGTCAAGCTTTCGAAACTAGTGACATTGATGATTGGATTGCTAAGAAGTTAATTGCTTTAATACCGAAGGAAACCTCTCTAGCTTCTATTACTAAATTTAGGCCGATCAATTTATGTAATGTCAGCTATAAACTGATAACGAAGATCATTGTGAATAGATTGTGTCCTTTGCTTAATGATATTGTGCATCCTTTTCAAAGTAGCTTCATCCCATGTCAAAGTATAGTTGATAATGTTCTAATGTCTAGGGAAATGATTTATTCAATGAAGCAGTCAAAGAGCAGAAAGGGCTCCATGATGGTTAAAATCAATATTGAAAAAGCCTATAACCGCATTAACTGGGATTTCCTTGAAGGCGTGCTGACTGATTTCTATTTTCCAACGGTCATTATTTCTCTTATCATAAATTGTGTTCGAAAATCTTCTCTCACTGGGTTGTGGAATGGTGAACGTCTTCCTACCTTTCATCTTAAGAGAGCTTTTCGTCAAGGTCATCCTCTTTCTCCTTATCTTTTTGTTTTGTGTATGGAGAAACTTGGTGCAATGATCACTTCTTTGGTGGCAAGTAATAGATGGGCCCTTGTGTTTTGCTCTCGTGGTGGTCTAAAATTATCTCATTTATTTTTTGCCGATGACGTCATTTTGTGTGATCAAGCTACTACTAATCAATCTCAGGTTCTCAACTCTGTTCTTAAGGAATTCAGTGTAACTTTAGGTCTGAAAAATAAAATGAACAAAATCAAAGTTCATAGTTTCAAATGGGGTTTCCAGCTCTCAACGAGAAATAATTAAGGAGATTCTTGGAATTAAATCGACTGAAAATCTTGGTAGATATTTGGGTTTTGACCTGGGAGATGGCAAGAGGACTACTGAAAATTTTAACCATTTAGTTAATCGTATGAATCAAAAGTTGTCCAGTTGGAAAGCTAGCCTTCTTAATATGGCTGATCGAGTTACTCTTGCTAAAGCCATGTTAAATGCAATGTCGAGTTATTTAACTCAAGTAACTTGGTTTCCTAATAGAGTGTGTAATGCAATTGATCAGATTGTGTGTGATTTTCTTTGGCGCTTGTCTAAGGATAAAAGAGGTTTACATTTAATTTCTTGGGACACAATTGCTAATCCAAAAGCTGCTGGTGGTTTGGGTATTCATCAATGTCGGCCTATGAATGTTGCTTTTCTGGGTAAGCATGTTTAGAATGCTCATAAGAACCAAAGGAAAATTTGGGTCAGACTGGTTTGTGGAAAGTATGTCAAAAACTTTAATGTTTTAGATTGGGCCAGTAGGCCTAATTACTCTCCATTTTGGCATTACCTACTGAAGGCAAGGCATGAGATTATTGAGGGTTTTAATTACAAAATAGGAGATGGCCGATCGATTTCTCTTTGGCATGATCCTTGGTTGAGGAACGGACTATTGATTGATCGTGTTCAATCTGAAGATGAAACTGACTGGGATTTGATGGTTAGCAACATATTGGACGATACGGGTAACTGAAAATTCCATGAACTTCATACTATAGCTCATTTGGGGAAGCTTTATTAATTGTTGTTATTCTCTCAAGATCAGTTTTCTTTGGTTGACGACGGTGGATTTTGAGAGTGAAGATAATTGGAGTTAGATCTGGAAGATTCGAGGGTCGGAAAAAGTGCAAATTCTTAGATGGCTTATATGGTATGGCAAAGTTCACGCTCAAGAGCTTCGGTTAAGGAGAGGTATTGAAGCTTCAAATTTGTGCAAGCAATGTTTCTAGTGTCGGGACAATTTGACACCTCTTTTGGGATTGTTTGAAGGTGAATGGAATTTGGCAAAGGTATGCTGGTTTATTTTTAGATACTTTGGTAAGCAATTCAAAATTTTCTTCTTGGTTTGAGACTCACCATCAAGATGGTTCGATGTTGATGAATGGTTGGTGTTTTGATATTAGTTTTATTGCGATTATCTGGTTAATTTGGTGTCTTCATAATAAAGAAGTCATTGAAAATGTTGCAATGAGTTAGTTTGAACAAGAGCACTTTGTTCAAACTATGATTAACGAGTGGAATTCTTGTCTTAGTTTAAACTGGGTTAATATGCACAAAAGCGCTCGTTTGGTTACCTGGAAGCCTCCAAGAGGCGATGTTATTGCTTTGAATGTTGATGGTAGTGTTCTAGGTAATCCGGGAGATGCGGGCATTGGTGGTGTTATTAGAGATTGCCATGGTCATTGGTTGGGAAGTTTTTTTGAATTTGTTGGTTGCGATTCGATTATTGGTGTAGAATTATTAGCTATTCGTACTAGTTTACTTGTTGCTTAGAATCAAAATTATAGAGATATTTGTTTATTCTCGGATTCATTAGAAGCTCTTCGGTGTTTGGAAAGTACGGACTGGACTTTTCATCCTTATGGTGAATTAATTGGAGATATCAAAGCTATTCTCGGTTGGGATTGGTCTGTAAGATGTGAGCATATTCTCCGGAAGGGAATAGTGTGGTGGATCTTCTTGCTAAATGAGGAAGCCATGGACAAGAACCATTTCAATTTTGGATTACTCCTCCTACTTTTGTTGCTACTGTTATTCTTAGTGATGCTGTAGGCGTCACCTTTGAAAGGGGCTAGTTCCCTTTTTTTTCATTTTTCTTTTCTTTTCTTTTCTTTTGTATCAAAAAAAGAAAGACACTACAATAAAAAGTGGTTTAGGCACCATTAAACTTGTATCATTTTAAAATGTGTTGCTTAAAACTAACATATCGCAATGGTATTTAAAGCGTTGCCTTTATTAATATTAATAAGCAGTGCTAATAGTAATTTGTTGCCATATATTTAAAAAGGCAACAAAATTAAAGTAAAGTTGCTATAAAATTTTATATAAGCAATAATTAAATCTGTTGTAACTTTAAACAATAATTAAGGGATACAATAATTAGCATCAAACTCATACCCAATTAGGCCGACGCCTTACCTGAGCTCGAGTACAATCAAGTATAACCAAACTTCATTAAATATATTATTTAATTTTTTAAAATGAAAATTTAAAATTTGAATAAGAGAAATATTTAAAAATATTTTAAAAACTAAACGTAGCCTAAAATCTAATTAACTTGGGTTGAATGAAGCTAAATCAAACCAAATGGGTACTTTTTTCATAAGTAATAAAAATTAAAGTATATTATTATATATCATATATTACATTATATGTATTTTTTTACTCTTTATAATATTGGGAAAAAAGATATATCATATATACGAAGAGAATAGATACGAAGCTGCCATTCATTTTGGACTTTTCACTTTCGTCTGATACAATACGATGGCGCCAATCCTTTAGGACTTTTCTCCTTCCCTCTGCTCTTCATACAATGTTGTGGATGCCAGAAAGAGTCGTTGTTGGTTTAGCATTCAGGTGTTGTAGCATTTAGGTGTAAAGTCCGTGTTCAGGTGTTGTTGATGCTCCCTTCGTTCACGTCAAGTGCTGCTGGTTTCACGTTGTTCACGTACAGATGCTGCACTGGTGGTTGGTTAACATCATTCACATACAGGTTCATTGTCTGCTTCTCTGAACCTGATGCACTAACACTATTTGGAAAGGATTAAAGTCAATGTTTATTCCAGAAAAAGTAGTTTGCGTGTAGTCCTGCAATTGCAAAGATAACCTAGTTTTTGAAGTAAATTAAGTTACATTCTAAACCATTATTTGCTTTAGGGATGTAAACGTATATATGCAGATTTTCGTTTAGATCTTGGTGGAAACTAAATTTGCTGAAATAAAAGTTGCATAAAGAGTTACGACTTGTTAGCAATGTATGGTTTCTTTTATTTTTGGGGTTATCTTACCGTTAGATACAACTTGTGATCAATATCCTAAGGCCTTGAACAGTCTGCACCTATAAAACTTATGATCAATATCCTAAGGCCTTGGACAGTCTGCCCCTCTAAAACTTCTTAATGAAAACAACAAACTCCTCCCAAAGTGTTAAGATTAACACGTCAGTTAAATATGTTGTATAAGTAATACTCATTTATCATGTATAATTATGATATATAAAGGTTACTTAGTAAAAAACTCATTTAACAAGTTTATTTGGCTTGTTTAATTCAAGTTTTTTAAGTCTCTTTTAACACAATATGGCCCCTATCTCTTATTTTCACATCTTTAATTATTTAGACATGTTCTTGAATTCTCTGAAATCCTTAGGGTTTTGTAACTACAATTTTTATTTTTATATTTTTAATAAATTGTATATGTAATGTTTCTTAGTTGTTAACATATTCCATATTGTATATGTTACTTTGATGAGCAGTTATCTATCAATGGATAAGAGAGATAAGCATTGGATGACTTTTCCTAGATATAGTGATGAATATATGAAAGTAGTTGATCGTTTTCTTAAAAAGGCCTTTTCTAAGGTGGCTAATGGGAATGAAATTTCTTGACAATACAAGAAGTATTACAATTATTATTGTTATACAAGAAATATTATATATGATCATTTGATTATTGATGGATTTGCTCCTAGATATGATGGTTGAAAATTGAATGAGGAAGGATAAACTAATACAAACATGCATATGAATGACGAGAATGAATTTGATAGAAGGTCTATCCATTATAATATGGATGGATTACCACTTGACACATTTAGAGACATAGATGAATGTCCTAATAGTTGTGAAGGAGTTAGTAATGGTCTAAATGCTGATTCTAAGAACTTTTTTAAGTTGGTAGAGGAAGGAAAACAAGAATTATATCCTGGTTGTCAAAGTTTTTCTAAACTTTCTTTCACCATTCGACTGTACCTTTTTAAGTATATTTATGGAATTAGTAATGCAGCTTATACCGATCTCATAGGGATACTTAAAGAGGCCTTTCCCAGTGCAAAGATTCCTTAATCTTTTAATGTGAAAAAGAAACTTGTGAAGGATTTAGGGCTTCGTTATGAAAAAAAATACATGCATGTCCTAATGATTATGTTTTATATTGGGGAAATGATGAGAACGCAACCAACTGCAGCGTGTGTGCTGTATCTAGATAAAAACAAAGTTGTAATGGTGAAGATAATAGAGATAAGGTGAGGCAAATTACAGCCAAGGTGTTTTGATATTTTCCATTAAAATTGAGGTTGCAACATCTATACATGTGTCCAGAATTAGCTAAATTCATGAAATGGCGTGATAAGGAACATCCCAATGATGGTAATTTAAGGCATCCTGCCGATGGCCAAGCTTGGAAAGACTTTGATTCATTGTATCCTGATTTTGCACAAGATCCTCTTAATATCATATTAGCTCTTGCCACTAATAGATTTAATCCTTTTTCCAAAATTAGTGTTTCACTTAGTACAGGACCCATAATTTTAGTAAATTATAACTTAGCACGATGGAGATGTTTGAAATCAGAAAATTTGATATTGTCTTCAATTATACCTGGCCCGACTTCTCCTGGAAAGGATATTGAATTTTTTTATAACCTTTGATTAAATAGCTGAAAAAGTTGTAGGAGTTTAGGATAGAGACATATGACGCTTCAACTAATGAATCATTTAAGATGCAAGAAACCTTGTTATATACAATTAGTGACTTTCCAGAATATGTAATGTTGTCTGGATGGAGTATAAAGGAAAGTTAGCATGCCCTAGTTGTCATTACGAAACTTGCTCTTAATATTTAAAGTATAGTAGAAAGACTTGTTATCTCAATCATTGGAGATTGTTAGATAAAAATCATCCTTGGAGGCCCAATAGGAGATCATTTAATGGTGATATAGATTTAAGAGAACCACCAATTCTTCTATCAGGATCTAAGGTGTTTGAGCATATTAATGGTTATCATATTGTTTTTGGGAAGGCAAATAAACAAAAAAATACCAAGTGATAATCCTTAGAGGAAGAGGTCTATATTTTTGAATTACTTTACTAGAAGCATAATGGCTGCTGACATAATCTTGATATGGTGCACATTGAGAAAAATATATGTGATAGTATTCTAGGAACTTTGTTGGAGATTTTAGGGAAGTCAAAAGATCATCTTAATGTAAGGTTTGATTTGAAAGAAATGGGGATTAGAAAAGATTTACAGCCTATCAAAGT
>JAOQMP010000006.1:23004885-23020672 GCA_027563575.1 Erythroxylum pedicellare
GTTGATAATAAATTTCATATCTACTGAAGACTGTAAATAATATCTAATAGGAGAATTATTTTAATAAATATTTTGAAATTTGGTGTAAAAGTGGAAAAGTTCTCTTCCGTTTTTATTGATTGCAAAGAGTATTTATATACAAAATATATATCAATTCCTAGAAGGCTTAGGATTCTCATGGCCACACAACTAATGGAAGTTTCCTAAACAAGAATCCTAAAATAAGATTACTTCCTAATATCCTGCCACAAAATATTCTCACAATATTACAATATCTCAATACCCCCCTTAAGTTGGAACGCATAAGTCCTCGAACACCCAACTTGCAGATAAGAAAGTCGAACTGTGTTTTGCGCAAGGCTTTTGTAAAAAATTCTGCTAATTACATCATCGTAGAGACATAAGAAGGAGCTATTAGCCCCTTAAATCACATCTCGAACAAAATGGCAATCCACCTCTATATTCTTGGTTCATTCATGGAAAATGGGATTCTACTCAATGTATAACGCAAACTAACTATCACAATATAAATGCATCCCTTTACCCTGTCTTATTCCCAAGTCCTCAAGAAGTCTGAAGAAAGCAAGATACCTAGCCCCGGGTTCCCTTTCAAATAATGAACAACCCGTAGTGCTGACTTCCAATGCTTTTCCTTAGGATGTTGTATAAACTGAGATAAAATATGGACCAAATATGCAAGATTTGGCCGAGTCACAGCTAGATAAATAAGACGACCAACAAGCCTTCTATACTTCTCTGAGTCATTAAGAAATGACCATTTTGTGAGTGACAACTTATGATTTCAATTGATGAGAAAACTAGTCAGTTTGGCACCCAACAGGCTGGTCTCCGAGATAACTTCAAGAGTATATTTTTGTTGACAAAGAAAAATTCCCTAGCAATTTCAGGCAACCTCAAGCCCCAAAAAATACTTCAAAACACCTAAATCCTTCATGTGAAAGCATTTACTTAAATAATCTTTAAATACAATCAATGCTACATTATCGTTCCTTGCAATGATCAAATCATCAACATAGACTAGAACATTGATCTAAATTTTTCCTTATAGGGAATAATCAGAGTATGATTGAACAAAACCATAACTCTTTAATGCCGCAGTCAACTTAGCAAACCAACACCATAGAGCCTGACGAAGACCATATAAAGATTTCTGAAGCCTACAAGCCTAATTTGGTTTAGATATTAAGGAACCTGGAGGAACCTTTATGTACACCTCCTCATCTAAATCACCATGCAAGAATGTATTATGCACATCTATTTGGTGGACTTCCCAATTTTTTATCACAGTATTAGCAAGGAAAGCCCAAACTGTCACCATTTTAGCCACTGGAGCAAATGCCTCTGTATAATCAATTCCCTCAACCTAATGATCCCCAAAAATCACGAGCCTAGCTTTGAGTCTCTCAATGCTACCATTTGAGTTATATTTTATTTTGTACACCATTTGCTCCCTAATGCTTTCTTCCCTGGAGGTAGTGCCTCCAGAGACCAAGTTTTATTATCTTCAAGTGATTTAGTCTCCTAAGTGATTACCTCCCTCCAACTAGGATCCTGTACTGCTTCCTTAAAAGATATTGGTTCATGTCCTGCAGTTATGGTTGAAAGAAAATTTCTATGTCATGCAGAAAATCGTTCACAATTAACATAATGTGTGATAAGATAAGGAGTACTTGAGGACTGCTGTAAAGTTGGTGAACGTTGAGAGGGAAGACTCATTTTTTGTATTGTATGGGTAACAAAATCACGCAGAAGAACCGAAGGTGCATCACTCATTTTAGGTCTCATCCCTTTTCCTAGCTCGCTTGAACACTGCTCAAAGGTGTACCATTTGCACTTGGTTCTACCACCTCCACAGACACCCTAGCTCTAGGCATCCTACCTTCTACCATTGTGATAAGGATGCTCGTTGATTCCACCTCACCTACCCATTGCACCACCATCCTTGATCCCACCTACCTCCTCGGAACAATATATTCCTAAAAAATTCATCATCATCCCTAAGAATCGGCTCATTATGAACTTGTGGTGAATGTTATGTAAACTTTTGCTCATTCGCAAAAGGAAATTTATCCTAAAAAAAATTGACATCCTGAGAGACAAAGTATTCACCTGTCTCTAAGTCATACATCTTCCACCCTTTCTTTCTAAAAAGGTATCCTACAATTACACACTTTGGACTTCTACTAGCAAATTTGTTACGTTTGTGACGCTAATTATGGGCATAGTAAAGAGAACCAAACACACGCAATTGATCATAAGATGGAAAATTTCCAAACAACAATTCATAAGGAGTTTTATTTCCAAGCATGCCAAAAGGAGTTCTATTTATCAAGTAATAAGCTGCTAAGACACATTCTCCCCAAAAATATATAGGAAAATGTCCTTGAAATTTGAGAGCCCTAGTAACACTCAAAATATGTTTATGCTTACGTTTAACCCTTCCATTCTGTTATGGGTTTCTATCATAAGATGTCTCAAATATGATCCCATTTTCATTAAAAATAGTTAAGTAAGCAAAGAAATTTGGTTCCATTATCACTACACACAAACTTCACCTTTTTATTGAATTGACAATCAAGCATAGCAAAAAAATTCAAAATCATCTTTTTAACTTCTGCTTTGTCATATATCAAACAAGCCCAAGTTGTACGAGAATAATCGTCTACTATAGTCAAAAAATATGACACACCACTAGAAGAAGGTGTCTTATAAACCCCACACAAATCGTAGTGTATCAAATCAAAAACACCATTAGTTTTATGTTTACTAATAGTCTACTTTGCACATTGACATACATCACATGCTTTATTTTTTCTCATACGAGAATGAGTCATATTTGGTACTAACTTTACTACTTTCTCTAACGGATGTCCCAATCATCTATGTCATAAGTCCATTGAAGTCTCTTTATCAACAGTCAAAACTTGCACTTGAGGAACACCACAGAAACAATAGAGTCCATCCCTTCATTTACCTACTCCAATCAACATCCTTATCATATGGTCTTATATAACACACAAGTTATTAGTGAATTGAACGATACAGTTTGACTCATCTATCAACTGAGACATAGAAATTAAACTCTGCATGTCAATTTAGGCAAATAAAGAACATGATCAAATTTTAATCCTCCATCCAATATCACGCTCCCCTCTTGATTTGCAGTGACCTTCTTCCCATCCGGCAATCCCACCGAACAATTCGCAATTTTTCACACACTTATCATACAAGATAAATCTCCTGTCACGTGGTTCGAGGCTCCTGTGTCAATCATCTAGGAAGACATAATACTCTTACCAATTAATCGATTAGAGGCCTTTTTAGAAAGATTTACAAGATCTAAAAGCGATTGCCATAGTGTTGTAGACAACCCCACTAGGCCCAACGACTCTTTCCACTTGCTTGTCTCTACATCACACCTCCCGCTATGCGTCAGCACTGCTGCTAATAGTGATGTGCGCGCAGTTTTGTCAAGGTGTGCCTTTATTTTATTTGTGGTAGCTTTGCCTCAACCTCCGCCATGACTTGCTATAGCACCACCTTGTCCTCGGCCTCCTCTACCACGAGGGTGATTCCCCCTACCAGTTGGGGAACCCAATAAGTTGAAAACATTCGCTCTCGTCATAGCCTTCATGTTTGCAATGATGGTAAAATTTATCAAAATTATGAACTTTTCCCTTTCTTTTCAAATCTAGGTGTACCTTGAAGGCCATAACATCATCACGCCCATCTTTAGTTTTAGACAAACCT
The DNA here is from genome assembly GCA_027563575.1 of Erythroxylum pedicellare. NCBI lineage: Eukaryota > Viridiplantae > Streptophyta > Magnoliopsida > Malpighiales > Erythroxylaceae > Erythroxylum > Erythroxylum pedicellare. Next base: position 23,008,657 of record JAOQMP010000006.1, read on the forward strand.
CCTACACACAAACGCTTCTCTTCAATCACACTTTGATATGCATGATTTAATGTAGGAAGTGGGTCTAACGAGAGTCAATTAGATCTCACCACGCCATAGGCACCATCAAGACCTATAAGAAAACAATGCAAGTGATCCGTCTCCTAGATTTTTGCAAATTTTGTGCTAAGATTACATGTGCATCCACCGCACTCATAACTTGAAAGTAGCTTATAATTTGCGAGTTCATCCCATAACTACTTGAGAAAACCATAGCAATTAATGACGACCTCATTCTTAGATTGTTTACAATCTGCAAGGGATAACTTGAGTTGTTGAATTCTTGGTTTGTTGATAACACAAAATCGCTCCTTTAAGTCCTTCCATAATAAATTAGCATCTTCGTAGTATAAAAGAGTAGAACGGAGATTCATTTCAATTGTGTTCATAATCCATGAAACAATCATCAAGTGAACCATTTGCCAATCTTCAATTCTTTCTTTCTCCTTTGACTTGGTGACAGTCACCATCAACAAAACCAAATTTCCTCCTTGCTTTCAATGACAAATGAGTGGACCTCGCCCACTCGTTATAGTTCTCACCACACAATTGAATGTGCGTGATCACATTTCCTGGATTATCTTGAGATCCAAGAAAATATGGAGATGTAAGCTCAAATTTCTTGCTTTGATCATCCCCTCCTCCAGCCATAATGTCGAATGGTTATTATTTAAAAATTTTGGTTTTGAGTTTTGAATCTCTCACCTTACGAACTCTCATAGGTTTTGTGTTTAAGGTTCCCTAGGATATAACCTAGGCTTTGATACCATATAAAAGTGGAAAAGTTCTCTTTTGTTTTCATTGATTACAAAGACTATTTATACACAAAATATATACCAATTCCTAGAAGTCCTAGGAATTCTCACAGCCACATAACTAAGGGAAGTTCCTTAAAATAAGATTACTTCCTAATATCATGCCACGAAATATTCTCACAATATTACAATATCTTAATATTTGGACTTGACCATTCAATAAGTTACCCATTGTTTCCTCATCATTTCCTTTTTTAATCAATGTTGCAATAAATGTGTTATACTTTTGTATTTCTTTTAATTCCTCTTTTAGTGACTTCAGTAAATTTTTGTTGCTGGAATCAGAAGAGAGGTGGCTAAAAGTGAGCACCTTCCCTTTTTTACCGCTGGTCTTGATCATTTGGTGTCGATAAAGAAACCTTCAGAGAAAGCCATTTCTTAATCCACATAGATGAGGTTGATGTTTTAGGAGCGAGATTTCTCTCTTTGTCGGATGACGATGATGATAAATTTAGACTTTTTCAACTTTTCTAGCCTAAATCCACTGTTTCTCCAATTGAAGAGGGACTAACACCATTCATATTGGACTTAGTTAGAAAGGTAGGTGTGTGGCATATCCACTGCTTGCGAATTTCGTAGAGCGAGTAGCTTTAGATATCTCATTCTTCATATTTACCTTTGCCCCTGAACTTTATTCTATAAGTAGATTGAATAAAACACTTTTTCAAATGAGCTCTTTCCTGTAAAAGGATTTCAAAATTTCAACCAACTATTGTTAAGATATCTAATCATTCTCCCTCTCCTTCTATTACTACTTCTCACCTAGTTACTTCCATTAAGCTTCACTCACTTATACCCTAAACCCTCCTTAATGTTTCAACTCCTCTTTTAGAGAACAAAAGTCTCTTTATTGGCTACAATTAGCCTAACGTTTTGATTAAAAAATCCACCTGGTGCTAAGTTGTTGATGACCTATTACAAATTGGTAAGCTCAAATTTATCCCTCCTTCAAAGACCTATTGTATCATCATAGTTTCTCCTCTAGTAAAAGTTAAAAATCTAGTGCTTTTAAGTGGTCAACTTCCATCCTTTGTTTCTTTGTTGATGAAAGATCTATGTATCTTGTTATAAGTGCTTGGACTCAAAATATGTGGAAGAAAATGAGATTATAAGAATTATTAATCAAAGAAAAAGGACTATTCATCTTAAAGTCTGACTCAAAAGTTTGCATCCAAATAATTCTTTAACTTGGTCCTCAGTATATAAACAATAAGCCTATCTTCTTAAAAAAATGGAGATGTGGTCTGCATATGGAAAAACTAAAGATGAAGCATATTTCATTTTGGATCAATATGCAAAATACACCTCTAAAATATTCCTCAACAATTAGGTTAAGTTATTTAACAAGTTTTATAGGTAAAATCATCTACATGGATGAAGTTACACCATTAATAAAGAGAATAGGATATGTAAGAGAATGTATGGAGACTAAGATGGATTTATAGTTACCTAGTATTGAGAGGTTAAAGGACTTAGAGACTCCACACTGATAAAGAATCGTTATAGGTTCAATAGATTCATGCACTTTACTTAGAAGGCAAGAGCACGTCTGACTCTTTTTAGACTATGACTCAACTATTAAAGTTAAAGGAACTACTTATATAAATTGGGAATGTGATTAACACATGGCTATGGTATGAAAATTGAAATGAGTTAGGATTCTAAAAAAAAATCCTTGAACTAAATAGTCTAAAGCATATGTTAATAAATAATGTTATGCTTAAGGAAATGATTTTATGGAATGAATGGTACTACAACATCATGAGTTTCTCTCTTATATTAGATAAAATACCTAAATATAATAAAAAAAGGACCTGGAAGATTCTGTTATGTGGATGAGACATTCTTTAGGAGTTTCCACAAAGAAAACATGTTAGATGATATTCATAGCACCTTCACCAAATGTTACATTGTTTAGGTTGGAGTGGATCAAACATAGCCTTCTTAAGATCTCCTTTATACTATGGCTAGCTATCAAGAACACATTAACCACTATTGACAAGTTGAAGGGCTCCATTGACTTACCCCATCTATAAGTTATGTAATCAAGATCCTAAGACCATTAGCCACTTAATCTTCAAATATTATTATAATTTAATCCTTTGAGTGAAAATTCAATAGATGTTGTAACCACCACTATCAAAAGCTTGAATGACAGGACATTATTCCATGAGCAAGCTAACCTCATCATATGTGCAAGGGGGATCTTATAATTTTTAAAACTACTTTTGGGTGTATAGTGTATGCAATATGGAGAGAAAATAATGCTAAGAGTTTCAAAGGAACAAATTAGTCTTCTAAAACTTGAGTCAAGTCACCATATTTTCAATAAAGGGAATAATTGAATCTTATGTTTATTGAAAACAACCTCTACTAGTTAGGGGTAAGATTGCGCACTTTTTTTACCTCATTAGACCTCGCATTTAGTGGGATTTCTACTAAGATGTTCTGGTAGTAGTAGTAATTGTTTTTATTATAGAATAATTGTATATTGCAACTGAAATCTTGACAATAGTGACGTAATGATCATGATATGGAATATTTAACTCCTTAAGGAATTCATATTGCTCAAATTATGGAATGGTTAGGGCCACCTTATATGACTCTGGTTTTGGCACGACTTATTTCCTTTTTGACATGGTTGTGTCTCTCCTTTAGTATGCCTATGTTTTCTGCAGTGACATGACTATGTCTCCATTATGACACAACTATGTTTCCTTCTTTAAAAAAACACTTATATGTGCTCTAATGACATGTATGTGTCTCCCTTTGACATAAACGAGGCTTATAATTCACACGCTCGTGTTGCCTTATAATATAAATGCATTACAACGTTAAAGAAACAAACTTATTTCCTCTCTAGTTTAGGCTTTTCTAAATTTCTATTTAGAATTTTGTCTTATGTATACTACCAATAATATTAATGCTTCCCTTGTAATGTAGTTAACTATGCCTTTTGTACTTTGTACTCACCTCTTAGTGGCTTTTATTAATTTATTTTAATTCCTAAAATAATTAAAATGTCTTTGATAGCTTAACTTATTCTTAAAGTTCTTATCCCACTAAAGGTGATATTAGTTGTGGTTAAAGTTATCTTGCATTGAATTGTGATGCTTTTGTTTTAATAGCTTGATTTAACCATGAATTATTTAGAAATCATAATTAATATAAATTTATAACTAATCAATAGGACAAGTAGCATGCTTTCTTTGTCTAATGGTGATCATTACTTACATGTGGATAATAAACACCTTTTACAATTTTGTCTATAAAAATGACAATAAGGTTGCATTCATCAAACTCCAAACTTACATCCTTCACAATTAATTATGTCTAAATTGATATACAAACTAATTAAGAATAATGATAAACATTGCAATAGACTTGCCTCCATATTGGGGTAGACTTTTCAAATACTAAAACTCCAGATGATATTGAAATATGATTTAATAACTAATAAGATATTATAATTATGCTTGAATAGCCTAAATAAATAAATAGCACTCATGGATTTTTTATGCCTAAAGAAACCTCATTTTGTTGGTCTAGTAGAAACCAAAATAAGCTAGTTGACTTATGCTACACATGTAACGACTTTACCTAGAATAATAAACAATACAAGAACTAGTGCTTATAGAAAAAACTTGATAGATGCATAGTGAATTATGCTTGAATATCAAGCTCTTATCTTTGCTAACTTTGTCAATTACTTTGCCTTGGGCCATACACCAATTGTAATTCAAACTAAGGATGCAAATGGAAAAAATAAAATCTCGATATAAATTCTTTAACTCATTATTGAAGTATATAAGTTTCAGGGAGGCAATTATCAAAGGCCTAAGTTTTGAAGTGAGAGGCTCATAAGCTTACAAATGTATTCAAAAGCTAAAAGCCATCAAGTCAGAATTATTAACATTTAAAAGAATAACACTAATCTAATGCTCTTGGAGAACAAAAAGGCACCTAATTCATTTAATAATTACCAAAAGAAACTTGTCTTAAATCCTTCTAATTCATCACTTAAAAAACATATTACTACAAAGATGAGGAGGCATTTTTCTTCACTCAAAACTTATAATTCATAGTTGATGAAAAATATAGAATCTTGTGGTTGAAAATGGTGACAAGAACTCAAAGTACTTATATAATATTATATAAGCTAGAAGAAACAAAAACAAGATAGTTTGATTATGTAGTTATAAAGGGAAGGAGATATATGAGAAGGATTATGTAGTTATAAAGGGAAGGAGATATATGAGAAGGAAATCCTTAAGGAGCTTGCCTATGAGCACTTAAAATTTTTTTAGGGACCCACAATAATGCATCACTTCTGTATGATAAAATTAGAAATGTACTTGTTGGCTCTTTTCCTAATCATATTTCTATTGAGATGATTAAGGAAGTAACAAATTAAGAAATCAAGGATACCTTTTTCACCTAGATAAAGTCCACGACTCTAATTGGTTTAATATAGGGTTTTTCTAGAGTAACAATTTAGGTACACACATATTGATTTAAGTAAATTAAATTATTTTTTATCATTTAACTATCACTTACATACTTTAAATTAAACATATGATTGATGTATTAACAAAAATGATTGTTTTTGTCCTTAAGGTGTGACTCAGAAAGTAAAATATTAAATTAATCAGTTTAAGAGTCTTTTAATTTAACAAGGTATTTGGTTCACCTACATAAATAGATAAAAAATAGAACGGTGATTCTTTAGGAATAAAATAGATGAGAAATATATAGACTATGTATATTTAGTATGGTTTATTCATAAGAATTTCTAATGATGATGTAATGCTAATGTTTGGTTTGAAAACATAAATTTGGAATAAAAAAAGAATAACTAACAAAAGACCAAAATATTTATAATTGTTGTGGGTTAAAACCAAAAAAATTCTTAAGAGAATAAAACCAAAAGATTATTTGTTCTATGTCTTCAGTGAAATGAAGAAATTGGACGTAATATTTGGTTTATAAGCTTTTTTTTAAGGTCCAGTAATTTACAAAAGCATAGAGCTAAAGAAACCAAAGCCACCAAGATTACTTAAATGAGCCATGATATGATAATATGTTGTCAAATCTATGTGTAACTTTAACTCACTGTTTTAGTTTCTTTACTTCAACCTTAAAAACTTGGGTGTTGATGTAAGTCGGTTGGCATGCATTTTATTCGGTCATTCAATTTGCTTTGTTGTTCTGCCAGTGTGAGAAATATGGTTCTAGAGGTTCCATCTATTTTTCACTTTCTAAACAGGGGAGGAGACTATATAAACTTTGTTGTGTGTTGTACATTGAATATATATAGTCTTAATTACAGTATAAAATAACATTGGAATGATTATTTGTTTCTACCAATCTTTCTAATTCATTCAGATAGCTAGCTTTAAATCTAATGTCAACATTGTATGTTCCCACATTATGCAAATCAACCATGCAAGAAACTAGCACAACATCATCTTGCATAAAAATCAAGAAAATAACATATAACCCTTGGCCTATGACTATATAAAGATGCCTTTGGTGACAACAAATTCAATAACCAATTAATAACATTACACATTTCCAACCATATAGTCAAGACAGCCATAAGCCTGTTTCTTCTTTCGACATTTGTACTCAAACTCAAACAAGCCATGCTACAAGAATAAATTTTCTAATGTGCTCACATAAAGTTGTTCAAAAAAGGTACGATGTAAGAAAACAACCATGAAATAATTCATAATAGTTGATGACATAAAGTAGAGTAAGAGACAGAAAAGAAGTGATACCTTGACAAATAATGCCCAAATGTAAAATACTTATGTTGTTGATTAAAAGCACCTATTTTCATAGTTAGAAGAGGCAATTATAGAACATAAAAAACAAAACCTAAACAAACTCATGTTTGATTTTAGCTTCTTATAAATCACTTTAAACAATTTAAATGAAATGCTAACTCAAATAATTTAATACAAATATTAGAGAGAGATAAAGAAAGACAAACTTAACGATCCGAAGAAAGATGAAAACAATGATCATTAGAAACTAGAGAGAGTACGTTTATTATTATGAGATTTAAAATCTTTTGATTTGAATGCAAGAGAAGCAAATGTGGAAGAAGAAAAGATGAACTGGAGTGGTCAAACAATTAAAAAGGATGAGAAGAAGTAAGAAAAGATAAAGGTTATTTTCTTTTCTGTTCATCAATCACTCTCGTCCTCTCCAGATACAGGTTATTTTTTTGTTTATATTTTTGTCTTGTACTGTGATCAATTACCACCAACCGACTTCTGTTTGTCTTATTTATATTTTTGTCTTATACTGTGAAACTTAATCTTTGTTAAATACACAGACGAAGGTTTGCGTTGAACGAAACAACGCAGACTAGGTTTGCGTTGACGTTCAACGCAGACCAGACCTTGGTCTGCGCTGGTCTGGTCTGCATTGTTGTAAATTTTATAACCCAGACTTTGGTGGTCTGGGTTGACAGTCTATTACTTTAAAAATTTTTAGTCTTTTTTTTAATCTTTTGTTGTGAGACTGAAAGAAGCTTTTGTTGGTATCTTATGTTGTGAGGCTGATCAAAACAATTTAAAAAAAATTTGCAGAATTACTTGTGAAGCTGAAAGAAGTAGAAGAAGTTCAAATTGTGATTGCTTCAATGGTCATTCACAATTTTATAAGGTTAAATATTCAAAAGGATGAAGAGTTTTCTCCCTATGATAAAGATGATGAATTACTTCCTACAAATGAAAAAAACAATGAAAATGAAGACGTTGAAGAAAATCATTTAGACGAGCCACAAAATAACGGGATGAATGATGCGAGGGAACATATTACAAATCTTCTTGTATTACGATAAAATGTATAGTTTATTATGCATTTAACTATTTCAACTTGAATATTTATTTTGGGATTATAATATTATTTAACTTTTTTTACATGTTTTAATATTTATTTTTCATATTAATTTTATTTCCTATAAGAAAATGAGACATCTCTTTAAATTATTTCTTACAAGATGGTTATCTAAAATTTTCTACAATATGGTACTTTGCATATTGTTTAATATACTTTTAAAATTATTTAGCATACATAATTTTATTATAAAATAAAATAAAGTTAAAATTAATAAAATTGCTTTTTATTGTTATATTGCTAAACAGTCTACTGTATAAAGCTCTTTTAAAAAAGTTTTTTTTTTAAATTGACAGCCAAACAGTTAACTGGCTTTTTAAAAAAGCTCTTCTCAGCAAAGCTCTACTGACAAAAGCTCTACTGATAAAAGCTCAACCAAACGGAGGCTTAGCTACGACGAACTTTTTCCGAAAGGTCCTTAGAAACATTCCCTAGTTTCACCGCGGTAAGTTTGTCAATGTTGAGGCTGAAATTCTCCTTACAAATTGAAGCTTTCAACCGTCCTCTCATATGATCTCTACCTGATCGTCTCAAATTGTCGCCATGGAATAAATAACGAGACTCGGGCCTAAAACTTATATTACAGAATTGATTAAGCCCATCATAGGCTAAACCAAGTCGAACATTATGACAATCCTCTACAAACCATGGAAACTTTCCATCAAAGTCTTTTCATGCCATTTAAGTCTGCTAAATGACACATACTCATATTTATGATTGTTTTTGTTGATATAAAAAGCCTTTATAGTTGTGGTTTAACAAGGAAGTATCTTAAGATTTTATGCGATATATTTTTCCCTTTCTCATTATCCATTTGCCACCTTGATATACCACAAATGGGACATTCTTCAAGATCTTTACTATCCTTCCAAAATATAGCACAATCATACTTACAAGCATGTATTGATATATATCATAATCCAAGTTCCCTTAACAATTTCTTTACTTCATAGTAAGATTTAGACAATTTGTGTCCAATAGATAATGCATCATTGAGCAAGTCAATTAACATGTCAAAAGATTTATTTCTCTATTTATTATAGACTTTCAAATGCAACATCTTCACAACAAAAGATAGCTGTAAGAATTTTGAGCACCCTAGATATATTTCTTCTTGAGTAACTTTCAATAACTTCCCAAAATTATCTTATATCATGCTACCAATTATTTTAGGCAAATCAGTTTCATTCATAGTCTCTATATAAGTCCCATAGTCCTTTAACATCTTGTCAATCGCCTCATCACCATCGTCATTAATATCATAATCTTCTATATCATTATTATTACTACCATCAAAGCATGTATCAACACTTCTACCACAACTTGCTTTAGAACGTTCGCCACGATAAATCCATAGAGTATAGAATTTATCTATACCTTAGATTAGCAAGTGATTATATACCACATCTTGACTTTGAATGTTCACATTTAAGCAATCTATGCATAGACAACTAATGCAACATTTTAAACTCATTTGATCTTTTACAAATTACATGAAACCCTTAACTCCTAAGTATTCAGTGGGTCATCTTCGATGAGACATCCAAATTTTGTCCATCTAGCAATACAATTAAAAGTAAATTACTAAATGCAATTTAAGATCTAAATAACATAATCATAAATCAAATATAAGTTGACATACTAAGTTTGAAATCACAACATAACCAAGGTACGTAGAATTGTTAGACCACTTAAATCGAGAAAAGCTCTTCTCACTGTGACTCCTACGCTTGTAGAATATTTCACCGATAAGCCTCAATGGAGCTGCATTATAGGTTTCTAGCCTATATACTATCCAAGTCATTTATAAAACACATCATCTATAATTATAGGTGGATTTCTTATGTTACTAGTTCTAAATTACGAATTATAGTTGACATAGTAAGTTTGAAATCATAATATAACCAAGGTACGTGACATTGTTAGACTACATGAATCGAGAAAGGGTCTTTTCACTGTGACTCCTAAACTCGTGGAATATTTCACTGATAAGTCTCAAAGAAACTGCATCATGGGTTTCCAACTTGTATACCATCCAAGTGGTTTATAAAAAACATAAATTATAAGAGGTCAAATTATTATGAGAGATTTATTATTGTTAAGGATAGCTCAATTGATAATCATTTGACATAACATAAACCATATGTATGTAGTTAAGTGATTAATATATGATTCATCACTCTAAAGTAGTTAGAGAGAATGTTCTGTTATTATCAATTAATATTGATTCCGAAAATCTTTAGTCAAGGTGAAATAACATTTTGAAAATAACTTTTAAATGTCATTAATTGAATCAATTACTAATGGTAGAGAACTAATATGATTGGAGTTAACTATAGTAAACATTAATTTCATACTTTACGTTTTGGAACGTTGTATAATAAAATGATTAACTTGTATGAAAAATCATATACCAAAAGGTTAGTTAAAAACACGTTGATATTCTTAAACATTTGAGTGATCATCAATGTTATTAGAAGTCAATCTTAATCAATAGATATAAATGATTTAATTAAATAATTAAAGATAAATTAAATATGATTTAGGATTATATAAAAAAGTCAAATCATATCATTAATCTCAAAGTTTTTGTAATTTTAAAATATGAGCATCTTATTTGTAAAATAAATTTTTATCTTAATCGTAAATTTTGAAATATTAGAATATTAGCTCATTTTTATATATAATCGTGTTTTTAATTAATGTTCCTAATCAATTTGAGAATTTATACTTCATATCATCATATGAGGTCACTCTCGAGCTTTGTAAGGAAAGATGGTCCGAAATTTTGTTCGCTTCCGGGCTCCAGGGCCACTTCCACTCACCTCCTCACAGGTATTCAGAATAAAGGGACGCCACTATCTCAGGGCAGACTGAAAGTATCAGTAATGATCTTTTCTTTTCCTTTGATTGGATAACTAAAGTCATCATTGAAACCAATTATGAAGAGCAAGAAAAGAAAAGGATTCGATAATGTAAGCAATGGATTCAAACAAATGACGTTGATAAAGAGGAAGATGAGAAGGTGGATGCGTACGGAAATGGATGGTTGATCCCGTTTTAGTATATTATTCTTTGTATTATGAATGATTAATTACAATAATTAAAAATAAGTGTGAAAACAATAAATATATGCAGATTTACGTAATTCATCAATATTTTGTTGGTTAAATCTACAAGTAGTTAGGGTTTTATTTCACTGTAAATATTTATTTAAATATAAAAGATGTAATTGCCCTCTAATATATTAGAAGAATGGAATGTATTTAAATACAAAAGGCATAACTGTCCTGTAATATATTATCAAATCCGCAATTGTAGGCTTGGTGTAAAATTTAAATATATTATCAAACTCTAAATCTTAATACTATGCTTTTTTTTTTTATCTATTCATCCGTTAAATGGGTCTCTCTTTATCTATTCATCCGTTAACATTTAATGAATAGATGGAGACGAACACAAGATGATACTCAGAATCAGAAAAAGAAACAACCACTTATGCATACTTTGATTGCAAGTGATGATAGTTTTTTTCTTTTTGTCATTATAATTTCTTTATAGAACATTTATGTTACTTCATGCATAATTCAAACGCAAATATTCCTAATCATCATAAGAGTTCAAAATAGCTTGTTAGGTAAGACAATGAACCAATTGCAGGAATCTCTGGTATCAGTCATAAATTTGCAGAAAAAGATATTTAAGTTATTGCAATTCTTTTCGTAAAAGTTGTATAGAAAATTCAATATTTTTATTACCGAATCTTATATATAATGACAAACAAAAATAAAATAAACTCTCATTTTTTAATTAAAGCATAAACTATGATAATATCATTAATATTTATACTAAATATGAAATATTATTCTCACACAAGTTAATTGTTGTTTGATTTTTGTGAAATTCTATTATTAATTAGTTGAGTTAAACTTATTATTTGACTCTAAATTATTGATTTATCAAATAATTTATTTAAAGTATGTAATTAACGAATTGTTCTATATGCTTATAATTTCAATTACTAATATTTTAAAAAACGGATCGAAAGTTAAATCAGTAAGATAAAAGGTTTAACTGGTATTAGATTATCATAAAGTCGGTTAAAGGTTAAATAAATTGAAGAATTTAAAATATAATTAAAGGAAGTTGTCCTTAATTAAAGTTTAATTAAGAAGGGAAGTTGTTAAATAAAATTAATTGGTTTATTTTAGTATATAAAAATCAATTAGTTTACAAAAATTTATCGATTAATT
>JAOQMP010000006.1:23020772-23038008 GCA_027563575.1 Erythroxylum pedicellare
TTATTTAGCATAAATAATTTTATTATAAAATAAAATATAGTTAAAATTAATAAAAGTGCTTTTTATTTTTATGTTACTAAACAATCTACTGTATGAAGCTCTTTTAAAAAAGCTATTTTTTTAATTGACAGTCAAACAGTCAATTAGCTTTTAGAAAAAGCTCTTCTCAGAAAAGCTCTGCTGATAAAAGCTCTACTGATGAAAGCTCAACCAAACGGACCCACAGTAGACTTTAGCTTAAGGATATTTTTATTCAATATATTCTTAATTTTATTCCTAAGCTGCTTTGAATAAAAAAAATAAGAGGTGGATGGGTTTTTTTTGCTTTTTTCCAAACTCAAGAAATAAAGACAGAGCTTGTATTATACATTACAACTTTCTCAACCTTAAAAAAAAAAAATTGATTGAAAATGGATAGTTACGTAATTTACTATATAGGTTTATTAGGTTCGTTACCCAATGTCTACCCGCATGTATATGTTCTTACCAGTTAATTTAAAGTCCCACCAGTTTGAGGGACTCGAAACGATAGTGTGAGGGGCAAAACCCCACTTCTGTTACCCTTTGAGAGATATGATCAGAATTGAAAACCCCTTTTTTCCAAATTTACTCTCAAGCCAGCGTTTAGGGTTTACATCCCAAATTTGAGTTTTGAGTTTCTATATATTCATCACAATTTCATCAATGGCTCAAAACAATGTAATGACCTCTATGTTTTCTCCTTGTGCTTAATTTTGCTATTATGATTAGCTCACCAAATCCTCCTCCTCCTCCTCATTCTTATTCTTTTTCCCATTTTATGAAGTGCAGGTTGTTGGCGTTGATAACACGTTTAGAAGGAAATTCGACAAAGAAGAGTATTTGGAACGCGCTCGTGAACGCGAAAAACAGGTTCTATATAATTATTTCTTTGCTTTTCTTAATATTCTTTTTCTGCTGTTGATCATTCTGAAATTTTTTGAGTTATTGCTTTAGGAGGCGGATGCGAAGTTCAAATCTAAATGTAAGAGTTTTACTTTTCCCTACTTCAGTTTCTATTCTTTTTTTCTTTTTGGAAATTGAAGAATTTAATTAATTTCCAAAAGAAAGGGCCAAGTTCTTACAAAGGCTTTTTGACAAGAAAGCCTTACGAATTTGATAATCTAGTGTTACATGAAATGAACAAAAATGATTATTTACCGTTCCAATTGGTTTATTTCTTGCTTTTTGTGTAAGTTAATTATTTAAAATGAACTAGAATTCTAAGTACTCTCGTGTAGTGTATTTGTGATTTGATGATTGCGTTTATGTCCAGCAAAAGCTCCTCCAGTGCAAAGGAAGCCTTTGAAGCATAGGGATTATGAAGTTGATCTTGAATCTCGATTAGGCAAAACTCAGGTTAGTTTATTGATTTTATGGGGATAACAAGAATTTATTTTCTGTGGAAAGGAGCTCACTACAGCTTCTATGGGGCTTAGTTTTCTATTCACGGCGTAGAACAATTTCTGGATTTTTAAAACAAAATCAGTCATTATTTTACTTATTCTTGGAATGTTGACTGATTTTTTACGGATATAATTAGTTTTGTATATCAAGCTGACAGCTAGGCTAAAGAGTTGTTTTCTTGTCAACTATGACTAATTGCATTTGTGCATTTCTTTTCAGGTTGTTACTCCAATTGCACCTCTAAGCCAACAGGTTTGTACTTGTATTATTGCAGCCTGTTTCTTCCTTATTTTTCATTTCACGGACACTTGATTGTTTCTTAGAGACCAAAAGTGATATCCTTGGGTAAATCTATTTTTTCTGCACCTGTTCAAGAATTTATTCCTCAACACGAATCATTCCTTTCTTATCTTTTTTTGTTTGTTATTCCTTGTGAAGAAAAGCATTGTTCTTTACTACATGATGTCCAATATTTGGGTAGTTGATGGATTCTTAAAGGTTTTTGTTGTTCCCTATTTGCTAAGTGGTTAGTCTTGGCCAGACATTTGATGTAGGTTACTAGCACTTCAAGATGGAACTTCTAACTTGGAAGCAGATTGTGCTTCTATTCAAGTAAACTACTGTTTACTGATCAATTTGTTGGCTAGTCTTAAATGTAGGTGGTTCAATGAGTGGTAAGAGTTTCGTTGGTTATGATTAGGCTAGGTGTCTAATTGTTGGTTTGTATTGTTTTGGTGAGATCTGCCTTGGGCAAAATGGATAACCAGTCCCATCTTACGCAATATTAGTGGCAATTATTCATACTATACCTGGTTAGAAGGAAAGGATACTTGGTTACTGGGGATGCCACTCAGTTTGTGCTTCGCTAACATATTCTGATGCCTCTCATTTTAGGCTGGCTACTACTGTTCTGTTTGTGAGTGTGTCGTAAAGGATTCAGCAAACTACCTGGATCACATCAATGGAAAGAAGCGTAAGTTGTTCGCAATTTAGACTTTCTGCCTATTTGTAGTGTGGTCAAACTTTTAGGCTTTTCATTCATATGGTTGTACATTTCTTCTTCAGATCAAAGAGCGTTGGGAATGTCTATGCGTGTTGAACGAGCATCTCTTGAACAAGTACATACACTAAGCACTGATATGCTTTTCTTTTTCTTGTATTCAACTTTGAACTTCCCAAGCTCTTGAGAGTTGGAATAAGAGAAATGGGAGGTCAACATAAAGCTAATTCCCACTGATTGACTAATGTACGACTAGTAGAAGAGACATCAAATTAATAAGTAGAACACTCTATCCTTATAAAATCTGGTTGTTGAATTTGAATTTCAGGTTTGGGATTTCGGCTTAGGATGTTGGAATTTCAGATTTAGAATAACTGGAATTTTATGATTTGATTGATGAAAACTTAGGCTAGAATTTTTAGGGCTCTGGTTGCTGACAGTTCAGGTTAGAAGTGCTAGAATTTGAGTGAGTCCAACAAGCAATGGAGGATAAAGAATTAGGCATCACTTCCTAAAGTTTAAGAGTCACTCTTATTAGAAGAGAGCATCACACCTAATTTAAAACTAAAGTTTATATAGAAAATTCATGTTATTAATATTGAAGGCTGAGTGTGTGTATATATATAAACCTTTATTATAGCAGTAAAGAGATTCCTAACTAAATATCCAAAATATAATTGAATACTACACTAATAAGAATTATTTATTTTTAAATAGTTTTAATTCTTAAACACCTAGTATAATATCCAACTTATTGCTAATTCCAATTTAACAAGAAAACTTAGTACAAAGTAAATTTTAGCCCCTGTTTTCTTTGCTATTACTTCAATTCTCGTTCTTTATCTTCCCAAATTAAAGCTGTGGTTAAATGATTTGCTCTCTTATATTTCTTTTATAAATTGTAAGCCTTTTTGCACCAATCCTCCCCAGTTTGTCTGAAGTTGACCCTGAAACAGAACGTGGTAAATACTAATCATACAAGTCTGGATTTAACTTTTAAAATCCATATTCTAAAATTCAAATGCTATCAAAAATTGATTTTCCCCTTCTTTTTTTTTTCAGCTGTTGTCCTTGCTTGGAAAAGGATGTAATTCCTCTATAGTTTTTCCAATATGCCACCTCATTTCTTATGTTGATATTCCGAACATGTAATTTTTCAACTTCTGAACTTGACATATTTGTCATTTAAGGTAAAGTTTGTCTATGTTTTTTCTAAGAGTGATTCGTAGACTCTAAGAGTGATTTCTAGTTCCCTATACTCCATTGCTTGTTTATCTCATTAACATTCCAGCATTTTTAGCCTGAATTTCCAGCAACCGAGAGCCAAAATTCTTGGATAAATATCTGGCAACTAAATCCTAAAATTCTAATTACTCCAAACCTTACATTCCAACAACCTAATCTGAAATCTCAAACTTGAAATTCAAATTCCAACAGCCAGATTTTACACGTTTTGAGCTACTAGTTTGATTTTTTCTGCTTGTCCTACATCATTAAGTCTCTTGTGCATTTTATTAAAAGTTACTTGTTTTGTTAGCATTCCATATTATAGGCGCTGGTACCATTGTAAAGATGCACATTCAAGACGATCTATAGAATATTTAGCTCAAGCCAGTTAGCACCTTTGTATTACTAAGAAGCTGCATATGTTTGTTTTTGTTAAATTTTCAATCTGTGCAGGTCCAACAACGTTTTGAAATTCTCAAGAAACGCAAAGATCCAAGCAGCTTTACACTTGAAGGTAAGACATCAAAGCAGATAAGAAAATAAATGACGAAGTACTTTTATTATGATGATCTTGATGATACTTCCATTTGGTTTCACTTAGAGTAATAAGTTGTTTCACTTAGAGTAATAAGTTGACTGTACTTTCCTAATTCTTGTCTCACAGACCTTGATGAACGGGTGTTGAAACAGCAACAAGAAGAGGAAGAGAGGAAGCGTCAACGCCGAGAAAGAAAGAAAGAGAAAAAGGTTAGTGCTATTGAACTTCTACACATAGGGAAGTATTATTAAATGCCGCACAAAGGTTAGTGCTATTGAACTTCTACGCATAGGGAAGTATTATTAAATGCCACGCACAATCTTCTTTTGCTGAGATACAAACGGTAAGTTGAAAAGCTGGAAAGCTTTCCACTTCTGTTTTTGTTCTCTCATTCTGTTTTTTTTTTTTTTTTTGGTGCAAAATTCAGATTTTATACTTTATGATTTTCTTCTTTTTTTTTGTGATCCATTCATAGGTACAGAAAGAGAAGGAAGCAGAAGAGGAAGCTGACATTGATCCTGACATTGCAGCTACAATGGGTTTTGGTGGTTTTCGATCATCCAAAAAATGAATGCTGGGTGTTTTATTTGTGCAGTGTCGTTAGGGTGCAATCATGTTCTGCTAGGTGTGAAGCTAGCTTATAAATTGGAGTTGCCATTGCAGGACTTGTATGCTTTCATGTTCTCCTCATGTTCAAGCTAATTCAGGGTTTTGCCTATTTCTGCCCTACCGGAATGCATGTTATGTTTTTATGGTAAGAAATTGCTTTACTGTCTGCTTAAAGATGCTGATGAGTTAAAAACTGATTAAGGCAATGAGAAAGATTTTTATGTTTATCTTTAAATCTTGCTGCTGTGCAAAAAGCTGTAAATGAATAAAAGTTGTCTAAATTCTAAATATTTTTATTTTTATTTTTATTTTTTTGAAAGGTAAAAGAATTTGTTAAGCCATGAAAGGCAATTTGTGTCTTTACAAAGCTTGATCAAGTAAAAGAATTGCAATGCTTATATATACAACCTTAGGGAAAAGCTACGAAGATACAGATTTCACTATCTTCTTAAGAAAGAGCTCAAATGTTCTTCAATATGATGGGCTACTAGTTTTTTCCTTATCCAATAATGAAGATTGGGAATTAGGACGTACTTACCTATTATAACCTTGTTAAGCAGTCTTTGGTTTTTTTTCTTGCCAAATGGCATACATTGTACAATTGAGGCATATACTAAGATTGACTCTATTTTTCCCTATTGAGTTGAATTTATGATCAGCTTATCCTAAAATTCTATTCCAATTTGATTCTTGACAATATCAATTCAGAGTAGAATGCTTGTCCAAATAGAAAAGGTGAAATTGCATTTGAAGTATAAATTGTCTATATTTTTTAGTTAAGTCACATATAATTCACATAATTTGTCATTTGAACCCCTTATCTTGTCCTTAATCTTCAATCTATCTCTAGATGCAAGCCAAGTAATGAAAGAGGCTTTTGGCTTTATGGACTCTTTACACACTATATTGTATCAAGGATGAGAGGATTATAAGGCTTAGGAGCTTTAATGCATGGGGGGTTTGAGTAGTCTTTGTTGTAGCTTAAAGACCAGATATGTTGTCTGGGTTTTGTGAATTAGGCTGATAGCTAGGAAAGTAAATCTGGAGCCTATCAGCACCTTTACATTGAAAGTGTTAAGAATAATGATTAAGTACACTGTTAACTCTTGCTTGAAGTGAGATTCTTGAAAGAAGAGGAAGGACATCTTCCTTCAGGTTAAGAGGACTTTGTGAAGTCCAATTGTCAAACTAGAACTATGCTCTTTCTCCATTCGTCATTTGCATTTTGATGAATTGGTAAACAATGAGCTTATTTCTCATAAGTTGAATAAAAGGCTAGGAAAAATCTTTTGTTTAAAAAATTTGCCATAAGTTGGTTCTTCCGAGGTAATACTCATGATCTATTCACTTCAAAGAGATTCTTTATCTTTGAACAATATCCAAATTCTTTTGGCTACTTGCATAGTTTGAAAAGTGTGTATTGGTATGAGGCTAAGCTCCCTTTCTTGCTTCTTCTAACAAAGTTGTTCCCATTTGATTTTAGCACTTTTAGTATTAACAATTTTGCCTGAATAGAGAAAGTTTTTGATGCATTTCTCGTTCTCTTTAATAATTCTCTTGGGAAGAAGAAGAAGAGTAATCCAACGTGTATGAAGATTGTTCAAATAAAAAATGATTAGATAAACTCTATATGCTTGAAACAAAGCTTTTTTCTGCCAACAATTGATAGTTTTCTTGCTTTTTCCAGAATCTTCAAACAATCCTGATCTATCATTTTTTTTTTGTTGAAATGGGGACTCCCAGATAAGTGAAAGGCATTTTCTGGCCGTTGAGATCAAAAATCTGCTAAAGTTTCTCAGTGTTGGTAGCATCATGAGAAATATATCCCACTCTTGCAATGAATGATTTTTAATTTTGAGATCCTGCAGAAGCTCATGATAAATTGATGTAGGATAGAAATGGATTCCTGATGAGCTCTAGAAAGCAAGATCAGATCATCTGCAAAACAAAGATAAGAAAGAGATAATTCTTTGCATTTATGATGAAATTTAAAATCAGGTCTGCTGGCTAAGTTGAAGCAAATGATTCTATTTAAGATTTCCATAACAATGAAAAAAGGGATAAGGGAAATGGATCCCTTGTCTAATGCTATTAGATCCTCTGAATTGGTTGGTTAGAGCACTATTGATGAGGATGTTATAAGAAGGGGTTGAAAGGCAAGCCTTTATTCATTTAATAAAGAAGATTGCAAATCCAAACCATTCCAAACAAGTAAGGACAAAGCTTCATTGCAGTGTGTCAAAGGCTTTGGAGAGCTCAATTTTGATAGAGCAACTTTTAATTGATCTGCCTGAGCTATAAGCTCTCATAAACTCTTGCACCAAATGAATATTGTCAGAAATCGATCTACCAGGGATAAAGCCTCCTTGTGCATCATGAATGAACTGATTCAAATTCTCCTTAGGCCAATTAGCAAAAAGCTTTGAAATTACCTTGTAAATGGTATTACAACAAGAGATTGAACGAAAATCCTTGAGGCAACTTGCATTGGGAAGTTTAAGGACCAAACAAATGTGAGTAGCATTGATTTTCCTCAAAAGCTTCCTTAAATTCATAAAGTACAACACCGTTTCCTTAAGTATCTTGCCAGTAATGAGCCATGGGTTTTGAAAAAAGTAGGCGTCGAAGCCATTAGGCTCTAGTGCTTTCAATGGATTAAGGTTGAACACAACATCTTTAATGTCCTACATGGTAAGAGGCAGCTGAAGCTTTATTAGTGTCCCATGAGATAGGGAAGAGGGAGGGCTAATAAGATCTGCCAACTCCTGAACATTAGTAAGACCAGGAGAGATTGGAGCACCAAGAAATGATTCAAAGTAGCTGACTATTAAATTCCTTAAAGAATTGTTGTTTGAAATCATCTAGCCATTTGAATCCTGCAGACAAGTTATCTTGTTTATGTTAATTTCTCCTTGCCAGGATAATATTATGATAAAATTTAGCGTTGAAGTCTCTGTCTCTCAACCAAGTAATTCAAGCCTTCTGCATAAGAAGTGAATCATGCTCTCAAAGACCAATTTTGTACATCTGCAGCTTAATAGGCTCAGTATTTCTTCAAGTAGGGTTGTTCGGAGGAGTGTAACAAGGTTTTTGAGCACTTCTGAATTCTCTCTTGGCTTTTTGTAGCTTAGTAAAGATGGTGAACTGATTTGCTTTGTAGAAAAGTTTTAGTTTGTTTCTAAGTAAATGGAGCTTCCTTATTAGTTGAAAAGCTTTAAATGTTGCAATTCTGACATTCGAAACCTCTTGTACTAACCCCATAAAACCATCCTTGCTTGTTAGAATGTTAAAAAATTTGAAAGGAGAATTGTAAGAAGCTGGCGAATTGAGATTAAGTACCTCTATAGTAGAGTGATTGGAATGTAGAGGGGCACCAAAGTGAGCATATGTGTTGGGAAATCGGCTCATCCATAGTTTGTTAGCCAATATTGTATCCAATTTCTTTATGATAAGATAGCTTCCATGGTGCTTATTATTCTAGGTGAAGAAACAACTAGAAAATCTGAGGTCAGTCCTTTGTAATTTGGTAATAGCACCATCCAATTCTTTGCCAAGATTTGAAATGTTGATTCTGCCTCCCGTTGCTTCAACAAGATGTAGTATGCAGTTCATGGCTCTTGTATCAAGCCAAGGCAAATTTATAGAAGAATGAATAGAGAGTAGTTCCTCCCATAACTTGGGTCTTTGAAATTCGAAGTTAGCTATATAGATGATTGTGATTTCCGTCTCATTCCTTGTCTCATAGAGTTTGCACCTGAGATGAATAAACTGATATGGAGTTCTGCTCAGTGAATCCTGCAATTTCTGTGTGTTATTAACAATTAAAATTCTACCATTGCAATGATGCTCGTGGTTTGATTCATTTCTAGCTTTTCCTACCTCCTCTCCTACTAGATGCTGGAGTAAATTGATAATTCAACTTAAGAATTTCATCAGGAAGTTCTTGTTGAAAAACCTCATCCTCCTGGCCATCTTCAGTATGTTGAATGCTAGCTTTACCTGTATTCCTGGTTGAGGCATTTACAAGATTTTCAGATTTTCCCTTACTCGCTTCTGCTTCGACATTTTGGAATACTGTACTAGATTCATTCTGTACCTAGAGTACTATATTTTTATCTTTAAAAAGGTATAGGCAAAATTTCAACTATAACATTCGGGACAATGAATTTAAAGAATTCTTTTTATGGGATTAATATAATTGAAGGCAAACATTTGTGGCTTTGAAAATTTTTAAATTACAATAAAACAAAAAATTTATTTCTAAGAATTCCCAGAGAAAGATTTTGCCAACTTTAAAATGACATAAGATAAAAAATAAAGTTTAATTATTGAATTTGGAACTTTGAAAATCATCTACTTCAAGGTCTGTGATTAAAAATTATACACACGGGTAATCGAAGATTTGGGAAACCCTAGGAGAATTTGGACTACTTGGCGAAACTTCAGAGAATATGAAATCCATATCGGGAGTCTGCATGTCAAATCCAAACAAATACTAATATAACGACATGCCGATTAGTTCCTTAGGTTCTGCATGGTTTGAGACTTAATTTAAGCCTCCTTATTTAATTTTTATAGCAGTTTGAGTTCATTTGGTCCTCTAAAATCTAAATAGTTACCGAGTCAGACACCATCCTAATGTTAAATATCAAAAATTTTAAGAGGAACTTTCGTGTTAATCGTTTTCGTTTTCCCATCAATTTACAAACTACTTTGTCATCTCTAAGATTGTCCTCCTTTAAGCATGAAGAAATTATGCCCTGCTACGAATTGTGTAATGTATAAATGTTAGTCAGTGTGTATATTTGACTTTATTTATCAAGATCTATTAGTTTCACGATACTAATTAGAAAAATCTTAATCTATCATTTTTTACGAGTCATATGCCTCTTAAAGCGAACTTGGAAACATAATACCGTTCAATTTGAAAATAGATTGGCATGTAAAATCATTCGTTCGCAATAAATTTTTCTGAAAAGTTCATTGCACTTTAGAGAGCTCTTGATTTAAGAGGTTTCAAATAAGTGAAAATTGTTAGTTTATATTCTATAGCCAGTTGCTTTGTTTGTAATTTAGTAACAAAATATTTGAAAACATTCTTTATCTTATATATATTTCGATGTATGTGCTAAAGACCATAAGATAATTATACACTGCAAATGAAGTTATAATGAGACTATAATTATGAGATTCATATTGTATTTATCTATCATCTTTAAATTGTTCTTAGGTATTGTTCTATAAGACTGGACATTAATAAAACGTAAAAAACTAGTAAACATTTTGTTTTTCGAAGTAGTCGATTTCATAGGCTAAAGTATATATATATATATATAATTGTAGGTGCTTGTTAGAAAATAAGTTTACTAAACTAACCCGGTATTAAAAATCTATTTGAAAAATTACTTGTATGTTTATGAAATTCTCATGGTGAAGATTGTATAAGTGATCATTTGACTTGAGGTCTTCAAACTTATTTTATATAAAAATTAATATATTTTGATACTACTTATGACCTATTTTGTAGCACTCCATTCTCGCTAGACACGTACCCGACATCCTGAGTGATATCTGAGTGCGCATCCCGCCAAAGTGGCGTGCTAGTAAAGTCAATCAGACAAAAACTCAGTATAACTTTTTTTTCCCTAAAATATCAAACATGTATGCAGAAATCAATTACCAAATCAGGCCCATTTTAGTCATAAGCTTTTTCAATCATAGTAATACAATCATCTGAATTTCAATAGTCATTTGGGTTCATTACAATTATAGAGTACTTGTAGTCATAGATTCATTATGTTGCAAAATCATTTACAAACAGATCCAATCTGGAAAGTTATTACAAAACAGAAATGCTCGAATACATAAGTTACGATAATTGCAGAAACTTTATTTTATTTGATACAAAAATAAAGAAAATGAATGCAGACGAGAACTAATCTCAACCTCAATCTCTTACTCGATTGCAGTGTATACTCCCGTTTATCTAACAAGGTAACTCTTCAGAGCCTGAAAAATATTGTAAATTTTGAATGAGTTTTGCGAACTCAATGAGGTAACTATCATAGATGGTTCACTTAATTCATGCAACACATCAATACACGTAACATGTAATTCATATCTTTGCATTTAGCATAATTCATCAAATGTCACATTCTCACTCATAAGTAAGGTAATTTCGCATTTCAAACAATCAAACATGCTTATTTAAAATGTATATGAAATGCTCACGTGACTCTTTTCCAATTATTACGTTGTTGTGATCGAGTGCCTAATTGTCCCGTATCTATTGTGGATACTGAGCTCATTTATAACTGTCCCTTATCTGTTGGGAATACATGGCTCATTTTACATAGTGAGCCTTTGGCTCTTATACACTTTCTGAGCTCTAGGCTCTTTTTCATATTTTGAGTTTTAAACTTTTTTTCGGTGGCGACTCTGGTCACAACTGCTTTTATGTTTCATGCATTCATGTAATAGAATGCATCACATTCACGTAATTTTAGTCTATCACATGCTTTTGGATTCACATTCATCTTCATACCATGGTTCGACATTCAACATAATGTTGAGTATCACCGTTGCATTCATATGCATATTCACATTTTTCTTCCGGAACTAAGTCCGGCATTTAACAATTAAATCATGTATCACGTATTTCATCAAATTCACATACAAGTGACACTTTAGTATCACATACATGCATTAAATCTCGAACCTTCATTGTCTGACATCAACACAAAATTAATTCGCATTGATATCATCATTTAAAACATATTTTTAAAGCAAACAATTAATTGAGAGAAACTGTCTAGGTTACTCACAGTACACTCCAGATTAGCACTAGCTTCAATAATCTAGAAATGTTTGAATGTAGATGTTTATCCTGTGCATCAAAATTATGCAATACACACGATGCACACACACATTAATATTTGCACAATTATAAGCATTCATTTATGCATACGTGTGTATATAGAATATATACAATACATGCTCATGACAATCCTGGGTATCTTTCCATTTTTCCCGTCACATTATCAGTTTTATATCAAAACTCACCTAAGTCAAATTTGTACTT
Organism: Erythroxylum pedicellare; assembly: GCA_027563575.1. NCBI lineage: Eukaryota > Viridiplantae > Streptophyta > Magnoliopsida > Malpighiales > Erythroxylaceae > Erythroxylum > Erythroxylum pedicellare. The sequence goes on from JAOQMP010000006.1 coordinate 23,032,653, forward strand.
AGGGTTTATACCTCAAATAAACACCTTGAATATAATTTCATAACCCAATGAATCATTTCAGATTTTTCTCCAAACACTAACTTTCGGGTCTATTATTTCTGATCATTTAGACAATGAAAATGGGGAAATTTGAGAACAATTTCTTATATAAAATTGTTCTCCTATCTCTTTAGTTTCTAATGACACCAAGATCATTCAATTTGATTCAATATTTCGGAAGTTATACTCCAAAACATTTCGGACTGTTCTTATACTAAGACTGTACCCTATACTCAACTTCCTTCGAGAAATTTAAATTTTTAGAGAATGAATTAGGATTTGATTACTTCATACAATTTGTAGCTCTATGTATTTAGTTTACTCCAATAAAAAATCATTCCATTTGGATAACTACCGAACGAGATATGCCCAAAATACCAAAATATGTTTAGTGTAGAGAAAAGTTCACTGCGGCAAATTCCCGAAGTTCGCCGCGCCGAACTCTTCCCGAGAGGAATTCTCACAAAATTTTCATAAGTTTGCTACGGTAAAACCCAAAGTTAGCCACAAAGAAAGGAATTCTAGCTAAATCCTTCAAGTTGGCCACGACGAAGCAAGGAGTTTGCTGCGATGAACTTCCACAGAAGCAAACCCTATTTTTCACGTTCAGGTTAGATTTTGAGACTCTTATATACAAAATTTGAATTCAATTTCTTCATGAAAAATGTAACTATACGTCTCTAGTTTAATCCAAATTAAGAATAATCTCATTTGGATAACTAAAGAAAAATTTATGGATAAAGGACTGCAGCATACTCAGTGAACATTTTCCAGTCAATGATCCTCAAACTTTCTAGATTTTACACCTAACATAACTTGTAAAAAGATCACCATTTTCTACTTCATTTACCACCCATTTCAACTCCATTTCATCTCAATATCATTCAACAACAAATCATGATTTAAAATTGATCATTAACCTAAAAACAAGATATATCCATGTACCTATTCATCAACTTCCAATTCTCATTAAAACATCCTTTTCACAACCAATCCATCTTACAAACATGTGTAGCATAACTCATAGTTTCTTACTCATCATAAATAATATTAATCATCCATAAAACAACCCCTAACCCATTATTTAGCATTTATATGATACAAAACATCAAAGCATATACAAAACTCCTTGTCATGATCATTCAACCTATAAAACATCTCTATAAATCATTACCATCAAGCATATATATATATATATATATATATATATAAGCAAGAGATTTACAAACTCTTCATCATCCACGATACATACATACACAAAGCACCATTTCATACATTAACCTCTAACTATTATCATAAATTCTCCATTTAACATTGTCCATAAAATTAAAACATGACTTACTTGATTTAGATACCAAATATTTGAACTCTTCAAGAAAATCAACAAAATACCTAACTTCAAACACAACTCACGATCATCACCATCTTGAGGGTTGGAAGGTTAAGGTTTTTGGTGGGAATGAAAGAGAAAGCAAGGTGGAAGAGTAGAAAATGGAAGATGAGTGGACTAGGTTTTACGTGAATGGAGGTTTCAAGGATCAAAGAGGTTGCAAGAAAAGGAAGGAAAGAAGTTATGAAGATGAAGAAGAAACTAAAATAAAACTCCAATAGCTTTGAAGCATTGTGAGAGAGCAAACAAAAAAGGGGGGTTTTCAATAAAATTAATGACTTATGACATGTGTCAATTGAACCAATTTCTAAAGCATTAAAATAGGTTCCTTCATTTAACTAGTCAATCAATTTCAATTTCTACTCTAATTGTCCCACAATTTTCAGTGGCACTTGTGAATAAATCCTAAACTCACTTATCAAAATTTTGATTGCTATTGGGTAGTAATTTTTACTACCATTTATTAATAGTTTTGTGACTTGACAATTTTCCTAGTCCAAAAATTCCCAAAAATTTTCATAAATTTTCCCTAAAACTTCAAGAATTCTAAATCAACAAATACACTCTCCAAATCAATTTTCAACACATAAAAATCACAATTCTCTATAGAAATCACATTTAGAAACAATTATTCCCGAAATGTCTATGAATGCATGTACAATCATTTTCATGAGCAAAAATTCACTATTCACGTGTATGTGCATGTCATATTATGCATGAACATGAAATGCATTTTCTAATCTCTCAGTCATCTCTCATATACTCTATTCTAATCTTAACATAGGTAATGGGATGTTATAGTTGAAGGGTATGATTATCTTCTCTCCATTGAAAACTATATTTCTAGAAATTATGCAATCCCAGGATGTACTGGTTGATGTAAATACTTCCATGGCATTTTTTAATCCACAATTCAAAATGAGACAAATCCATTGAATGTTCAATGGAATTATGTTGCTACAGAGTTTGCATTTTACCTTTGTATCTTTGAATATGATTACTATGGATTTTATGATTGGGTTGCCCCGTACTAATATTGGATATAATGATATATAGGTGATTATGGATAGATTAACAAAGTCTGCGCACTTCTTACCCATCAAGAAGACTTTTTCTCTGCACACTTCTTACCCATTAAGAAGACCTTTTAAACTGATAAGTTGACCAAGTTATATGTTAATAAAAATTGTGTGTTTGCATGGGGTATCACAATCTATAGTATCTAACAAGGATTCCAACTTCACATCAATTTTCTAGCGAGAGTTACAAAAAAAAGCTTTAGGTATAATATTAGACTTCAACACTACTTTTCATCCTTAAATAGATAGCCAGTCTAAGAGAACTATTCAAACTTTAGAGGATATGCATAGGATGTACGTTATTAATTTTGAAGGTCATTGGGATTTGCATTTGCCATTGATTGAATTTGCTTATAATAATAATTACTATGCTAGTATTGAAATGGCTCCATATAAAACTTTGAATGGAAGAAAATGCAGATCACCTCTATGTTGGGAAATTGGTGAACGACAATTGATAGGACCTGAGTTAGTACAAATCACTTATGAAAGGATCCCTATTATTCAACAAAGATTAAAGACAACTGTTAGTAGACAAAAGAGTTACGCGGATCCAAAGAGGAAAGATGTGAGATTCTCAGTAGGTGATATGGTATTTTTGAAATTATCACAAATGAAAGGAGTGATAAGGCAAGAAAGGTATATTGGTCCATTTGAGATTAAATATAGAGTGGGTAAAGTGGCATATAGGTTGGTGTTACCGCCTAACCTGTCTAGAGTTCATCCTATATTTCATATGTCGATGATGAGAAAGTATATTTCGGATCCTTCTCATATCCTTCAGCCATGTAATATGGAGATTGATGGCAATTTAACATATGAAGAACAACCTATTGCCATAGTAGATTATCATATTCGTCAGCTAAGATCAAGAGTGATACCAATGGTGAAAGTGTTATAGAGTAATCATACAATGGATGACTGTGTGTGGAAGACGTAGCAAGATATGCAGAGTCAATACTCACATCTATTTCAACAATGAGGTGAGATTTAAAAATTTGAGGACGAATTTTTAAATAAAGGAGAGAGAATGTAACGATCCAAATTTTTGTTAAATTACTCATAATGGACTAATAAAGAGAAAAGCCTATGAAAGTATAAGTTGAGCTTAAGAAAGCTTAAGTTCATTTCTTTCTTAAACTCTTTTCCCTATAAGTTACTATTTACTCGCAACTTCTGACATAGAAAGCTCTCGAGACCTTTTACAAAACCCATAAACTTGTTTCTTAAAAAACAATACCCAAATTTGGAGGAATCATGACTGGAAGATTTGGTTCAATGAGGTAAGTCAACGGTCTCCTATTTTAGTCATTTTTTTGTGAAACTAACACCATCATCATGTCAAATGGCCCTAAAAATGTAGAAAAGGAGGGAAACCTGACACCAATCAGCTCATTTTTCTAGTGAATGGAAATGAATCACCATTAAACTTGAAGCTTTCGATTCTCACATACTGAGAGGAGTTTCAAGACGAGACCATTGCCATTGGATTCCTAGAGGTAAGCTTGTCATTTCTAGCAGGTGGTGAAGATCACCACCCTTTGGCACTGGCACATGTACCCCACGCTCCGATGACAATGGTGATTTTCCAATCAGCCCAAAAATAATCAAAAATAATTTTAAAAATTCCCAAATATTATGTAGATCAATTTTCATAAAAGCAATGTATTAAAATTCTTCATAGTTTGAGATAAAAAATTTAAAAAGGTTTATGTTCTTATAGAAATGCATGAAATTGATTACATTGAGTTGTTCTTAATTAGAATTTAGAATATCTTAATGTATTAAGTATAAATGAGGGTGTATGGTTTAGAAATTGGTATACTTGAATTATGATTAGATTTATTATAAATTTTTGCCATGTAAATGTGGACTCAATTAAGCATGGACAAAGTTTGGAGGCCCAAACTGAGCTATGATTACTGGTGGTCATAGAAGTGTCTTTTCATTGCAGGAATTACCTTTCTTTCGAAAGGGGGATGTCCATTTTACATGGGAAACTCTGCCCAAATTTGTAGTAGGTTCTTTGTAAAAAGTTACTGTCATTTTTAAATAGCAAATAGAGTTCTTTATTGAGTCATGATCTTATTCTCAGAGTGTCTAAATTTGGTTTAGGTTTTAAATCCTTATGGTTATTCCAACTTTTCATTCTAGATCAATTAGGAGCTGAACCCTCCACTTCAAGACATTAGGTTCGGCGCGAAGGAGCGCATTCCACTTGTGAGTTAATATTTATGGTTATAAACATGCATTATAATTTCATATTCATCATGAAAATCACCATCATTTTCATATGCACACGTGACATTCATACATATGGATCGAAACATGTATACATATTTTTGTTGTGCAATGTTGTGCTTGTCTTGTTATGTGATAATATAGAGGATTGTTATAATATGAGTTACTTGGTGGGCGTCCCTAGGTTGTGCATATAGTGAGTCATTAGTCGGGTGTAGATTTAGTTTAGTATTGGGTCTATTGATTTATATATGACACAAATGGGGCGGATCGAGCGTGCTCTCGGACTCCAATATATAGTACATAAGAGGTAGCATTATTGTGGCGGTTTGGTCAAGCTTGCTCTCGGGCAGAAATCATATCGTAATAAGGCTGTAGCGATTCGGTAAAGTGTGGCTCTCAGATGACAGACCACTATATTGGACCAAATGGCCCATATGGAACAAAACGCCCCTATCGCTATAGTCTATGGGTAAGCAGTCTGTCATAAGGTCATTTGCCATTCCTCCACTATTGTTTGTGATTGTGATGATTATGTGGCATTATATTGATATGGGAAATGCATGCATATTTATGAAAAAAATTATTATGTTATGAAATTACATTA
>JAOQMP010000006.1:23038108-23056182 GCA_027563575.1 Erythroxylum pedicellare
ACAGTCATTTTTCATGTGCAAAATTCACTATTCACATGTATGTGTATGCATGAACATATCAAGCGCTTCTAAACGCCTACTGACCACTCAAAATTACCATTATACCTTTCCCACAAGTAATGGGATGTTACAGAATATGTGCAATGCATATTCATAACAATCCCGAGTATCGCTCTATTATTCACATCACGTAAACATTCCTATTCCCAACTCGTATAAGTACCATTTATACTTATGGTTTATTCCTCAATAAAATCATTATAATCTAATTTCATAACCTAACAAATCATTTCATATTTTTTCTTCGAACACTAACTTTCAGGTATATTGTTCTTGATCATTTAGACAATGAAAATGAAGTAATTTAGGAACACTTTCTTTTTGAAAATTTTCCTTCTATCTCAAAAGTTTCTAATGACACCAAAATCATTCAATTCGGTTCCGTAGTGTGAAAGTTATACTCCAAATATTTTAGGAATGCATTTATTCTGGAGCTAGTGCCCTATATTCAACTTCCACCTAGAAATTGAAATTCTTAGAGTCCAATTCAGAATTTTATTTCTCCAGATAATTTGTAGCCCTATGCCTTTAGTTTACTCTAAATCAAGAATTAGTCTATTTGGATAAGTACAGAAGAAGATATGCCCAAAATATCGAAACATATTCAGTGTAGAGAAAAGTTTGCCCCGAAGAACAAGGAATTCTTGCAAAATTTTGACAAATTCATCGCGGCGAAACCTAGAGTTGGCCACGACAAACTTTACCCGAAAGAAATCCTAGCTAAGCTTCAAGTTCGCAGCGGCGAATTCCAAAAGTTTGCTGCGGTGAACTTTCACATATGCATACCCAGTTTTTCAACTTTAGGTCAGATTTTGAGACTTTTATAAATAGAATTTGAATTTGACTTCTGCACGAAAAATGTAGCCATATGTCTCTAGTTTACTCCAAATTAAGAATAATCTCATTTGGATAACTAGAGAAAAAGTTATGGCTAAAGAACTAAAGCATAATCAGATGGAAAATGTTACAAGCAACATTTTTCCAACACCCATTAAACACCATTCACTCACCCAATTCAACATTATGTGATTCCCTAATCTATTATCCATCAAAACACAAAAGCAAGACATGAATCTATCCCCATTTCTCATTCTCATTTCATCATGAACCCATCCTTATATTATGAACATTTAACCTCTAACTATCATCAAATCATGTTTCATTCATCAATTCAAGACAAGTAATGATTATACTTACTTGATTTACCCAAAGCTTCTTCAATCACCATGAAACCCTAGCTCTCCAACATATACGATCATCACAAGTGGAGGTGGAGTAGGTTTGGTTTTCTAGTAGTAAGATGATGAAGACAACCAAAAATGGAAGTAGCAAGTGAAGGATAAGAGCAAAATTCAACACTAATGCTTGGGAGAGGAGAGTGTCGTAGATGGAGAAGAAGAATGGAGAAGATGAAGAACAAATGTAGAGAGAGAAGGAGAAAACATGTTTTGTCCAAATGAAAGACAAAATTGGGGCTTGCAAGATGTAAAAAAATCATGGGGTGAGATGTGGCAAGGCAAGTGACACATGTCACTTCCCCATGGTTCCATTTGGTCCACTTTAATAACTAGTCCATTTTGTCTCCAATTTCTAATCCAATTGACTCCCAATTTTTAATGAAACTTGTCATTAAATTTTAATGTCATATATAAAAATTTTCACTGCCATTTGACATTTGTTTCTACCTTTATTCATCAATTATTCTATCACTTGACATTTTTCTAGTCTAAAAATACCTTTAAATTCCATAAACTTTCCAAATTTTTACCAAAAATTTTGAGTTAATAAATATACTATCCAAATCAAGTTTTCAATACAATCAAACCACAATTTCCAATAAAATCACATTTACAATCAATTATACCAGAAATGTCAATGAATGCATGTATAATCATTTTGATGTGCAAAATTTACTATTCACGTGTGTGCGGATGCTACATTATACATAAGCATGAAATGCACTTTTTTCTAATATCTCGTTGCTATTTTCTCTATTACTAGAATCTAGACCTCCAACCCTTAATATGGGAATGGGGTGTTACATATTTAATCATGAGTTATTCAATTGGTAGTCATTAGATGTAGTATAAACTATATGGAAGTAGTAGTGTGATTAAGATATGATTCATCATTAGGAAGAATGCTTTATTATTCTTGATTGGTATTGATTTCAGAAATTCTTGATTAAGGTGAAATGGCACTTTATAAATAGTTAACAAAAGTCATTAATTGAATTGATAACTAATGGCAGAGAACGAATATGATTGGACTAAAAAAAGTAAACATTAATTCCATGCTCTATCTAATTGGAACATTATATGGTGAAATAATTGAATTGTATAGAAAAATCATGTACCAAAATATTAGTTAAAACTACTTTGATATTCCTAAATATTTAGATGGTCATGATGCATTGCTAAATGTCAATCTTGATCTATGATTATAAATTAAAAAATTAGAAAATTAATGATAAATTAAAAGAACTTTTAATTTATCTAATTCTAATTATAAATTAGAATTATAGCTTCTAGTCATTGCTAACATATTTGGGAACCTAATGACTTTCACATATAGAATGGGTTGTAGAGAGCAAAGTTATTTTAATCAAGTTGGACTTGATTATAAAGTTTGAGAAATTTTATGATTAAATATGAGATATTTTATAAGTAAAGATCAATATGAAATATCAGACTTTGTTTGGTCATAATTGGGATTTAATTAGCATTATTTGTAATTCTAATTAAAGTTTAATTGAAATTAAAATTAATTTAAATTAAATTACTAAAATATACAAAATCTATTATAAATAGGTTTAAACTCTAATGAAGTTAGTACTTTTTGCTTAACCTTTTCTATAAAAGTTAAAGAGTTCTCTCAACTTGTTATAATTAATGACATTTGCAAATCATTTACAGAAGCGTCATTTCACTTTGATCAAGGATTTCCTGAATCAATACTGATCGAGAATAACAGAACATTGTCTCTAATTACTTTAGGGTGATGAATATTATTTTAATTACACAACTATCTCCATATTATTCATGCTATATCCAGTAATTACTAACTAAACAACTTATGATTAAAATAGGTCATATGTAGCATCAAAACATAACAATTTCTATATAAGATAACTTTGAAGGCTTCAAGTCAAAGGATTACCTCTACAATCATTACAATGAGAATTTCCATAGACATACAAGTAATGTGCCAAATGAATTTCTCATGTTAGGTCAGTTCAATGAAGTCATTAGAGAGATACATTTGAAGCATTACTTGTTTGTCTATGAAAATTCTCATTGTAAAAAGTTTAAGTATCTCTATACTTTAACTTATGAGATCGATTACTTCTTTCATAAAGAAAAACAAAATGTGTGTTAGTTTTTTTTAAGTTTTATTAATTGTCAGTCTTAATAAAACAATGACTAGAAATAATTTAGGAATAATACATAAATGCAATACGAATGTCATAATTATAATCTCATTATAATTTCATTTATAATGTATAATTATCCCAAGAATTTTATCATATACATCTAAATATATACAAAATAAAAATGTCTTTACATAATTGTTACTAAATTACAATTAAACCGATTGGTTGGAGGGCATAAATCACCATAAACAGCTATGTTAGCATATATAGCTTCTTCTACTGCAATAGCTACTCTTTCTTTCCATATTCGAAGCTTGGACTTGGTTACTTTTATGTTTCTAATGATTTTAGTACTCGAGGGCTAAGATATTAATTTGCTTGTTAGATGCAAAAGATTAGAGTGATCCACTAGTATATATAGGGAAAAAAAGGGGACTTTTTTCTGTTCTTCCACATTTAAAGGCGAATACTCGGTTTGTGTTGGCACTGATTGGCCAATCAAGCGGAGAAGTGCTAAGAATGTCGAAGGATTTCTGATCATAAAGAAGTTTCTGGAATTTGTTTACTCTTCGGAGGACAATATGCATGACATACGAAATTTTGTTTTCCCTTTCATTTCCTTGAAACCACTTCTTTCTTATTAATTATGGGTTGAGGCTTTATCTTGACTGACCGATTATGTAATATTTATTTCTTGTGATTCGGGGGGTTGCACAGCATTTGGACAACGATTAAGATTATTTAGAGAAAACATCAGCCCAAAAGAATAAAAATTCTGAAACTGGAGAAGGTTTTGCAGAGCAACGAGTTGCTATGTCCAGAGTCCACTTGCTTTAATGTGGGCAATCGACAACTACCTCTAATAGAATGATTTGAAGCCAGAAACTGCTAAAACAATAGCCAGTGAGCTCGTGGCACGTCTCGTTTTTAAGAGGAAGAAGCAGTTCGGGTTCTTGCAAAATTAGCATAGAAGTTGGGTCATGGGGTAGCTTATTCAAGAATTTTGCTTCATGATCCATTGAGTCTATATATCTAAGCTACCATTGAGTTGTCCATGAAAGGAAATTAGTAGTCAATTAGAAGCTAGTTCCATAATTTTAAAGTGTCTCTTCGTTGTTAAATCATATACTACGTACATAACTGCTTAAAATGAAGTTGCATAAAAAACTAAGGATTAATCTTAAATCCGTTTCAAGAATATTTTCCATAAAATTGGTAATCGGCAAAATGCTATGCAGCTAAATAACTAGACCATGACATGGAAATTGTACGCAAGCTAGTTCGTGCGTGATATTCTACCAACTAGGGAATCTTGCCGTTCAGAATTAGAGCAATTGGAACAAGAACATAAACAGAAGCAATCCGATTATCGGCGGAAGAATGCGGAGTCCAAGTAGGCTGAAAGATCCGATTACACTGCTTCCATTTCCAATGTAGTTTGCCACATCAAAGTTCCCTGTAAAACACCTAACACGTAAATATTTTGCTAATTTATTCCCGTCCCTAGCAAATTTAATCTTGCGAGACATCATTCTGGACAGTCAAAATAATGGGATTTGTACCTCTTTGGCTGGTATAACTGCAGCCAGCGTTAAGGGCATATCTTACATCTCTGACACTGGCTTTGTTGTAGAACAAGAAACCTGAGAATATGTTATCTATGCAATGAAGCACTGCCTGAGTTTCACCTTGGCAAGGTCCATCACAGAACAGGTCAGTTGCTTCAGGAGGGATGTCGATGTTCCCACTCATCGTTAGCCTATATGCCTCATTGCACTCAGCATAAATCTGTCATAGATGCAGATATTTGCACAATTTGTGAAGAAAAAATATGACCTAGAGTAGGACCTAAATGATTAATAATTAGGAGTAGATCACAAACAAGAGTACAGCTCGGGACACAACCTTATTGTTGAAACAAATCAATGCCTTCTCGACCGTTTCAACCGGAGCATCCTGTGCATGTCCTGGTCACAATGGAGGATCCTACGAATCAACTGGTCGAGAAAAGAAAAGTGAACGAGGAAGAAGTGAAATGTTTTTACTTACCCCTGTGGAACAACAGATTGACAATGATGAGTATAATCATAGTGAAGTTGACGGCAGCCTCTTTCGACCAAATCGACAACTTGACAGCCATTGTAAGAGATATAAATTAATACCAGAAACGTAATAGTGGAGAAACACAGGTGAAAACATGTAATGAGAAACAAGCAGAAAAGGGGAAATTTGGTTGGTAGCTTGCTGCACCAATCCACCTTGGGAAACTATGAATAAGGACACATGTAGTGGAAACACAGTGTGTAGGTGTTCAGCCTACCAACTTGTACTAGCTTGTGTCAAACAGAATTTAGACTAAAGTCGTGTATCTTCTAGACATTAGGAAAAGTAAGAAGGAATTGCTCTCGGTTTAAAATTTTAAATTCCAAATATAAAAAGGCCATAATCCAAAAGGTTATTATTTTTAGTTTTTGTTTCTTGTTTTTAGTTTTTTTTTTAAAATAAAAGATTTGTTTAGTTTTTAATTTTTAATAAATATATAAATTAATTAATTGAATTTGAAACAAAAATAAAAAACTATAAACATAAATAGAAACAAAGGGAGCACTCTATCATTTGAGCCACGTCCCGTTTTGTTTCAAACATATGTATAATTGAAGACATCAAAGGAGGAATAAAGTAAGGAGTTACAACATTTAAAGAAAAGTGGAGCCCATCCGAGACATGTAAGAATTTTGATAGTGTTTAATTAATTTACGTAGTAATTAGTTGATTATAGATTAAAGCTAGATTTTATTGGCAACAACTTCTACTACTTTGATGTCAAAACAAATTAAAAAAAATAATTTAATTATTGAATTTTAATAGAAAAAATTTAATGGAATTTTAATAGATATTAATTTAGTTATTGAATATATATATATATACACACACTTATGTTAGGCCTTGGATTGTTATAGCTCACCACGGCTTATTAAAATTAAAAAATCATTACTTATTAATTAGTATGGGAATTGGTCTTTGTTTAGTACTCTCCCTCTCTCTCTCTCAACTTGCCTAAACTTACTAGATATGTCACTATCCCATAAGAGTATATGATCAAATCAAGTTTATGATATGATTTGAAATGCTTCTTTACTTTGTCTTTTGGATTTGGAATGCTTCTCTCCGCGATACTTTTTAAGCATGTAACCACCAAGCACACATCTTCTTCCTCTTTTCTTTCTCTAAATTGCTGCACTCTTTCTAAGTTCATCTAAATCGTAATTTGCTGAATCAACAGCAACATCAGCATCAAAATCCTAATCTTCCATATTCATCCCTAATTGGTACCCTTATATCTCTTGCTTTGTACATCAGATCTGTTATATATATTTGGTGTAAAAATAACCTTCTCTTTTGGTGCTAAAACAACTATGATATCATAGCTTCTTCTAACTATAAAAGCTGCTCCTTTCCATATTTGAGGCTTGGACTATGCTATTTCTATGTTTTTAATGAATTTAGTACTTAAATACTAAGATATTTATTTATTATTGTCAAATAAATTCAAATATAAAATATATTTTAACATACCTATCAAATTTTTTAGTTGTAACAAGATGTGTATTATATATAGTAGAGAAAAAAATTGACAACTCACTTATTATTTGTTATTTGTTTGATTTTATTTAATTGCTTTTATTTCTATTATTATTTTCGCTCATATCATATTCTATTGCTCTAGACAAAGTTAGATTCAATTCGTTTTAGCTAGTTCCTCATAAGATCGATACCTTTCAATACTACAAGTTACGATCTGTATACTTGTAGGTAATGAGAGTTTTATTATATATAAAACTTGCTTAACAAATATCATATTCACTGATGATGGTTTTAGCTATTTCTTGTAACGTCCTATTTTTCCTTTTAATAATTCCATATTTTTTGGGGTTCTTGGTGAAGAAAAATTATTAAAGATACCATTATGCTAAAAAAAAGGTTTCAAATCTTTAATTATTCAAATTCCTTACCATGGTCACTCCTAGTAGAAGAAATAAAAAGTTCCTTTTCATTTTGTACCCTTACGAAAAATTTGACAGATGCTCTATAGCATTCATACTTATTTTCTAAGAATAAGAACTAAGTAAATATACTAAAATCATCAATTATAACGAAATCATAAAAGTTGTCGCTTAACTGTCAACCCTAGTTAGTCCAAACAAATTTATATAAAGCAATTGTAAAAGTATAATGGAAGTTACGAATTTTTACTTTTAAATGAACTTTTTTTTTTCCTTTGATAAGATCCACAAGTCTCGTCTTTCTCAAATTTGACCTTTAGGAGCATATTTACAAGTTCTTTGGAGTTATGTATAGAAATAAAGTCTATGCTTGCACGCCCAATTCTCTTATGCCAAATCTATACATCTTCGTTAATAGATATTAGACACTTCACATCTTCATTAGAGAAATTACTAAGGTTAATTATATATATGTTTCCTTCTCTTTTTTCCTAAAAATGTAGTACTATTGTCAACTACTCTAGATTAAAAGAATGTTCTCCCTTTGAGCATACTTTGTAGCCTTTGTCATATAGTTTAACAAGTTATGCTTTAATCCATCAGCTAAAAGCACATTATCAATGATTGTGTGATCTTTCTTACCAACTTTATTGATACCAATTATCTTACCCTTACTATTATCTCTAAAAGGGATGAATCCTCCATCTTTGTGCCTAAAAGTTGAAAATTGGGATGCATCTCTAGCCATATACCTCGAGAACACACTATCTACGTACCATTTATTTCTCTTTTTCTTAAAGACCTATAAATTATCCCTATTAATGTGTTTTAAGTACCCAAATGAGCTTGGGTCCTTGGTTATTATTTTTCTTCTTTTCAACCCACTTGATTGAGGATTTATTCAGTACCCCCTTTTTTAGAAGAAAATTTTGTCAATGTGCCTATATTTACCATAAAAGTAACATACCATATCATATGATTTGATAGTATAACAATTACCATTATAACTTTGATGTATGAATGCATTCCTTATTCTTTTATGTGTATATGATTCCTGGAAAATTCATCTTTGTGTAGTGATTTGAATGCTCTCTTTGGATAATGAAAAATGCTATCATACTTATATGCATGAGGTATGTTTCTTCTTATATGTATGAGGTATGTTTCTTCCATTATAATTATGCTCAAGTGAATATATGCCACAAAATTATGCATGCTATAAGGCATAATATGGTATGAATGATGAATTCTCGATCTAGATTGTAAATGATTCATGAAAGCATAAGGTTTGCTTTTAACATAAGCCCTAGTGGATGTGTTGTATGTGATTTTAGATATGGATTTCTCCATGTTCATTTATCATCTTAGGCATTGGTTCTACATGATGTAAATGCTTTCCTTTCACAAAAGTGGTTTTTATGTTGGAAACATTCTCATGACTATATCCAATTCCACGCTTATTATTTGAACTCTTTTAAGCTTCTAACATGTTTTCTGGTTTTTTTCTTTCTTTAGTGAACTTGGACAATGATTATCCATTATGGAAACACCTTTCGAAGCTTTAATGCTATGCATTGCACTCTTTATCATTTCATTTTTTCTCATTTATGCATTTAGATTCTTTTCAAATTCTGTGAGTTTAGAACATAGATTTTTCTTTTTCATGCTCATAATTTCAAAACTCTCAACAAGTTCATCATATGTCAAGTCCATGCTACTATTATCATTATCATATGATTTACAGTTACAGAGTATCCTCTTTTTCTATGAAACATAATTAACTACTTCTCCTTCTGAATGTTCACTTTTGGAGTCACTTATGTCATCCCAAATGGAGGCTTTGAGTGCCTTCTTTTTGCTTTTGTCCCTCTTCTCCTTCTTATCATTTCTTTCACATTTTTCAATTCCTTTAAGAGGGAATTAAGACATCATATATCTGGGTTTCCTACATTCAAAGTAAATAGAATTATTTGATTTACATTTTGAATATGTCTAAGCACCTTTGTACTCCTTTCTTAGTAAGGAGTTCTTCTTTAAGGATTTCTTGAATTTTCTAGTGATCAAAGCAATTTCTTTTTCATCACTTTCAATAGATGATATCTCTTCCTCATCACTTGATTCTTCCTTTGAGTCTTTGAATGCTAAATTCTTTTTCTTCAGAACTATCACTTCTTCTTACATCTCTTGAAGCCTTATTTCATATGTGAGAAGAGAGACAATAAGCTCTTCTAATAATAGAGTTGTTAGGTTCTTAGCTTCTTATATAGCCATCACTTTATCTTCCTATGTTTATAATAGTGATCTAAGCAAGTTTCTCACTAATTCAACATTAATTTAGGACTTTCCAAGACCTTTGAGAGCATTGATATTATCAGCAAATCTAGAATACATACTAAACATGCTTTCACCATGTTTCATTTGGATCAATTCATATTGGTGAGTTAGTATGCTAACTTTGCTTTCCTTGATTTATTTTGTTCCTTCATAAGTAACTTCTAGTGTATGCCAAGTTCCATGAGGTGTTTCACATTTAGATATTTTTGAACTCTTTTCTTCCCAAAGCACAAAAGAAAATATGGATAATTTTACTATTTAAGAAGATTAATATTTTGTCTTGGGGATCCCATTTCTCTTTCAACTTAGGAACTTTTCTATCATCTATTACTTTAGAAGGAATTTATGGATTACTCGAGACAATTTTTCATAAATTGACCTTTTTAGCCATAAAGAAAATTTTCATTCTTACTTTCCAATAAAGGTAGTCATTTTTTATGCTCTACTTAACACTACCTAAACGTGTCACCTGTAAGTATACAAGGTTACTGTAGTATATGGTGGATGCCCTAAGGTCATCTTATAAGTAAGTTATTAATTGTAATAAATCGATTAAAAAAAAGAAATTAAAGAATCAAATTCAAGAAGGTATAGAGGTTGGAAATTATGAAATCAAACAAAAAGAATGAATTGTACATAATTGATATAAATCTTTCAAAGAAAACCTAGGGTTTGCATTACGATCCAAATTCAAACCTAAATTCTTAAACGTCCCATTAATATAATGAATTAAGCAATCCCTAGAACTTATATTTCTAATTCATTCTTAATGTAATTGATTATTTAGTTCCAATATCAAGTTTCATCTTTCAATTCTTCACTTAATATCTTAAGACCAATAGGTGGCCAATCTATTAACCTAGCATTCAACATGATACCTATAAGTTATATCATGTTTTAGTAGGTGTTTTAGTGAGTTTTTAGGTGTTGATTAGATGAATTGTGCATATTTAGGATTAGAATTGTGTAATATGATGATGTGTTTATGTTTTTAAGTATTATATGGTTTAGAGCATGTTATTAGACTTTAATTTTGTGAACTTGAGGTATTTTGATGTTTGCTAGTGTGTGAAATTACATGAAGAAGATCAAGTAAAGTTGGAGAAAGTTTAGAGAAAGAGCCAGGCCACGATCTTGACAAAGACCAGTCAAAGGTCACGATCGTGATTGAATGCGCCACGATCATGGAATAAGCTATTTTCAAAGGTCATGATCATAACAGAAGATCATTTTCAAGGGTCACAATTATGACAAGCACGAGACAGATGTAAGGATTTGTTTTATTTTTCATTTTTGTAAGGTTGTTTTAGACTTTTTGCCTTGGGTAAAACCTAGTTTTTACTTTAAAAAGGCAAAAGAACTATAAAAGGAAATAAGATGACCCCTAATCAGCTAAGCCTCCATCTTACCAATTAAAGAAAACAGCCAAGGAAGAGAGAAGAGGAGAGAAGAAGAAAGGTGTCAGCCACTCCAGCCATCCTTCCAAGTTAATTTTCTTAATTCTTCTTTGTGTTTATTTCATTTGATGTATAAGATGAATATGAGGATGATGAATAATTAGATAAGGATGTTCTAAACTTAGTTGGGATTGATTCTTGAATCAATTGTGATTTGATTTCTTTTGATGTTAATGTATTTGGGTATTGTAATTGTTTATCTTTTTTGCATACTTCAATAACATATTGAGTAGCATGATTAGGTTGGGTAATGAGAATTAACAACCTAATAAATCACATAAGCATCAAATCGGTAATTACACGAAAAGAGATCTTGTGTGAGGTCATGACTGTCTATTAGATTGCTTAAGAACTAATTGAAACATGGGTTGTTTTGTTAATTGAGAAATTGAAAAATCAGAAATTTGGATTCAATTAGGGATTATGATTTAGGGTTTAATGATTAGGTCTCGAGAGAGAATAATCATCCTTTCAAAATTCTAAGACTGATACTAATTAACTCAAAATTAATTAAGTTAGCAATTGACGGTATAATGAATCCCCTCTTCTCATAATTGGTTAATCTTGTCTTTTGCAATTTCTTGATTGTTAAGTGGTTGTGCACTATTTTGATTTTCTTGTGTTAAATTTAAAATCTCAATTTCAATCAATTGTTTAATTTGCTGTTTTAGTTTTATTTTCATTTTTATCGCATTTGTTGTAATCTTATATAACATTAGGATTCAATTAGTTCACTAATTCCTCAAGGTACCGACACCTTAATTACTATGCTTTATGAATCATGCACTTGCGGATTATTGAGGATTTTATAGAATTAAAAACTTGCTCAATAAGTTTTTTCCTCTGTTTCTAGGGAATTAGTTTAGGACTTTTTGAATTCCTTTATTTTAGGGAATTATTTCCCTTTCTTGTGATTGTGGTGTCCAATCATAAGAAATTAAAAAATTAAAAGAAGAAAGTTTTGGTATAAAGTAGAAGGCACATCAATTTGGACATCATAAGGCAACAATGAACAATCCAAAAAGTTAAATGTCAAGAAGCGATAGGAAAAAATGATGGAGGAGGAAATACATCATGGGGAGCAAAGGATCCTTATGGAATTTATGAGCCCAGAGTTCAATGCCTATCATCAAGGAATTTCACGACCACCAGTGCAAGTGAAACATAATTTATTTAAAAAGATGGCAAACAATAGTTATCTTTTGACATCAGAATGAAGTAGACAACAGTTAACCTTCTCATATCCAGAAGGAATGATTATGGTAGATTCAGTGACAACATAGCGGGCTAAAATTAACAACCTCACCAAGGATAAAGAACCTGAAAACTGCCTCATTCTCTCCATTCAAAGTAATTTAACAAGGATGCGAACTATGTGGATGAGAGATTCATATCACAATTTATTGCTTACTAGCGGAAAAAAGAATTGTGGAGCAATTGAACTTCAATGAAGCACAATTTGGTCAAGGAAGTAATCATCCTTATTTAAGCATGTACAATCCGGGGTGACAGAACCACCTAGATTTCTTTTGGTCTAACAATACAAGACTCAAATGGGAAATCAAGACCTACTAAGATTTCAGAAAGATGAGTCCAATTCATGGGATTTTAAATTAGATAAGATCATGGACAAGCTTATGAAGATAGAAGAGTCCTAGAAGAGGATGGAAGAGTGACTTGATTAAGTAACAAATGATCATGCTTCTTCTAGTCACAACTTAGAGGTTTAATTGGACTAACTACTCAATGCGTTGTCTACAAGAAGTGTGGGGAGCCTTTCAAGCAATATGGAAGCAAATACAAGACAATAATTTAAGGATATCACACCTAGGAGTGGATCAGAGCTAGAAAAACTAACAGAAAGACATCAAAATGAAGAAATAATAAGATGGAAAGAGAAATATAACTTTGGATTGGACTAGGAATGGTAGTAGCAACAACAACTCCATCTTCCACTCTCTTCTTCTCTCTTCATCTCCTTTCTTCCTTAGCTTCTTTTCAAATGTAGCAAAATAGAGGCTCTATTTAGGGTTTCTTTCTTTTCTTTTTTATATTATTTCCCATTTAGGGTAGAAACTAGGTTTTATCCAGGCCCTAAATGTCTGAAATGACCCTAAAAATGTTGAGTTCAGAAGTAGTACCCACATCTGTTATCGTGCCTACCACGATTGTGACCAATGAGTCATCGTTGTGGCACTTAAAATTTAAGTCATGTCATAATCATGGCCAATGAGTCACGATTATGGCCTGGTCCTGTTTAACTTATGTGACAATCGTGGCCTTGACTCCTCCTCCAAGATTTCTCCAAATCTTCTTCAGTCTTCATTACCTGTTCTCAATCACTAACAAACTCATCAAAACACCTCAAACACACAAAATTAAAGCTTGATATCAAGCTCTAAACTATATAACAATCAAAAACCCAAACACATAATCACACTAACACAATTCTAATCTTAAACATGCATAAATCATCTAATTGAAAACTAAAAACATACTAAATTACCCACTAAAACATAGTGCAACCTATAAATATCAACATCCCTACTTAAACTTTTGTTTATCTTCAAGCTAAAACAAAAATAAAAAAACACAAACATACCAAATAGTAGCACATATAAGCACACGTATGCAATAATGGTACAATGGCATTAAACTTTATGAAACTAATTTAACTTCAAACACAAACCTTCAAGTTGTTTTAACTTATTAACTTATGAAATATGTAGTTAAATACTTCAAACTAATTATATATACTAACCAAGAACTTAATGTCAAATTCATTCACCCCCATCACTTGCACACACACACATTGATAATTATTTGTCAATCAAAATTGTAACTATCCCTAAGTAGCTTTTCAAGAAAATTCAAGCTATTCACAAAGATTAGTAGGTTTTATTTATCAAAACACTATTCTTGTTAATTTTCATTGACATTTACCTAGTCTTTTAACATGAAGCCAAACATTTGTGATGACTATCCCTCGGTTACTTAACTACGTCATGCTTTTATTGATAGGCTTAGTTGGAATGTCGTTATAGCCTTTTGACATGAAGGCAAACATTTGTGATGAATGTCCCCTAATTACTCAGCTATATTACATTCTCATCTGGCTACTGGCTTTATTTATAACCTTAAGGCCAGCAAAATAGTTATTTATTTAAGAAATACATTTTTTTTCATATTTTATTGCCTACGGCATTTCTTTAGCTAATCATTCTCATGAAAAGACACTAACAATGCTACTTATTCGGTTGACCTAAAATTATAAATGTATGTGGCAAATTCCTAGGGTGAATGAACTAACATTATATCCTAATTAACATGCATATTTAACCAAAGAAACCTAGGACACTAATTTCATAAACTAAAAAATCTTTACAACCTAGAAGATTATGTTCAAAGCTAAACTAATTCCATTAAGTCCCAACCATTGACATATTCACATGAGTCACATCATGAAAACCTAAACAAGACTAATATATATCATGTAAGATTCACCCTCAAAATAGAAAATAAAATGAACACAACCCTTCCCACACTTGGACAACTTATTGTCCTCAATGTGAGAAGAAAAAAATATGTAAGGTGCGAATAAAACAAAATGGCAAGAAAACACAAGAACAAAACAAGGAGAGCATAAAAAATAGTCATGGCGATTGAGGTAGTGATGGAGATGGTGTTGGGGGTGGAATCTCTATGCCTTGAGTAATGAAGTATTTGCGAATGCTTCAGACGTCTCGGAGTTGTCTTCTCTGCTCCGTCGCTATCTCCTTCAACACATTGGAATTATCTACAATAGCTTTATTAGTATTTGAAATTGCTTCAAGTACCTTCTCCCATCTAGCTAACTCTTCTTCAAGTACCTTATCCCATCCAACTATGTCTTCCTCTCTTAATTCTTTACTAGTTAATTCCTCCTATTGTTATGGTGATATTGAGCTCGAACTAGCCTGTCACGCCCTATTCTTAACATGAGATTTTGCGCTAATATCATGAAATTTCATGTTGTGGGGACTTTAAGATCTTAGTTCTTGTTAGGTGACAAGTGTTAAGGAACTCAGGAAGATGTACAGTTAGTTCATCATAATTGATACCATAATACTCTGGAATAGCTATAACCAAGTACCCCATGCCTAGATTATTGCTTCTTTTTTTTGGAGTAGCAATAATAGGGTTAAAGATGTGGGTGGAGGTGTAAAATTAGATGCTATGGTCCATGCACCATAATATAAAAAGTTCCTTAACTGAACACTTGTTGGTTTTGGTTTTGTCAAACACTATTTGACATATAAACTTGTGTAATAACAAGTAATTGGGACTACATATTATGGTATTGTGGGCATTTTTAGAGTTAAAATTCTCCTGCCCAATTAGTTCAACCCAATAGCATGTGGCACGAAAGTTATCGTTCTGGTCCACTATGGTTGACTATAGGAATCCATTGATTTCACACAATGTCTCATAGTTTAACTCATATGGTTGACCCTGCAATCTAAACTATAGATCCCTAGGGTTACTACGCTTAAATTGGAGGGAGGAGAAGAACTCTAGGGTGAGTTCTTTATAAATTATAAAGTTAAAGTGCAAGAATTTCTCCTATTGAATTCTCCTACCTAAGTCTTCAACTAGTTCGCTTAAGCCTAATTAGTCTAACACATCAAATTCGAAGTATCTAGGCACAACAAATTCAAAGTAAGGGTTTGGAACTAGTTACCTTCTTCTTTGGAGTAAATCAGAAAAGACGCTCTGTAATCTACACTCTAGTTTCTTTGTTCGCAGCTCGATACTTAAACTTTACCCTTCAGTTGAGCACACTTGAATGTTTGCTTAATTCTTAGTCCTCCCATTAGAATTAGAGGTGTGAAGGATTTAGAGAGATAAAGTGTTGGATCCCATTTCCAGAACCCAACTCTTTCTCAGATAACATAAAAGTTGGATACCATTTCTGGAACCCAACTCTTGCGAAATCATAATCACTGAACTTATTTCAATGAAGTTTCCTTAACCATCATCGAATTCTTTTCTTGTTTTGATACCATAATTGTATTGGACCCCGATTTCGTAGCCTAACATTCCTTATCATAAGACGTATGCATGTGCTTGCTACCATGCAAGGTTATTCCCATTTAATCCTCATTAGTCATCCTCATTTCTTAATACCATAGTATTGGGTCCTATCTTTCAAATCTTCCTTATACTGAAGTAAATATTCTATGCTCAACATTTATCCAGATATTGAGCATCTTAGAGGCTGGGTTAAAATTTCTATTCCTTCAGATCATTTGATAGCTTTATGCCTCTAGTTTATCTAGACATAAGGTTCATCTCATTTGGAGGTCGAATAACGAAGTTATGACCGAAAAAATCAAACAAAGGTCTTATCCTTGAACATATAAAACTTATCTCGGGCCAATTGGCATAACTCTCTCTCTATAGATGTCGAAACAAAGTGTTCTTTAGATTATTAGAAAGAAGGCTTTAAGATCTACAACTTTCATGAAGACCTTGAGGACAAATTCTATCGTCTGAAAGGTCAGAGCAGACGATAACATCAAATGAATAGTGTACAGAAGAAAAAGTTTAGGATACATAAGTAGATAGTAGAAAAAGCAAAAAGCAGAAGAAGCAGAAAACAGATAAAACAAGAAGGCAGACGGAGCAAAAAGTAGATGAAACAAAAAAGGCAGATGAAACAAAAAGACAGACGAAGCAAAAAAGGCAGATGAAGCCCAAGAGCAGATGAAACAAAATACAAAAGAATTAGAAAGCAGACGAAACGAAAAGCGGACGAAGCGAAAAGCAGATGAAGCAAAAAGGGCAGACAAAATAGAAAGCAGACAAAACAGAAGTCTTAAGATGAAGCAGGGTCAACTTAAGACAAAGCAAGATCTTAAGACGATGAGGGGTCAACTTAAGACGAAGCAAAGTCTTAAGATGATGCAACTCTTAAGATGAAGCGGAGTCAACTTAAGACGAAGCAAAGTCAACTTAAGATGATGCAACTCTTAAGATGAAATGAAGTCAACTTAAGACGAAGTAAAGTCAACTTAAGACGATGTAACTCTTAAGACGAATGATGTCATCATAGATGATATGATATCATCACAGACGATACGTCTTTACAAATGATACATCTGTACAGACGATGTATCTTTACAGACGATGCATCCCTACAGACGTAATGACGTCATCACAGATGAAGCATCTTTACAGACGATGCATCTTTATAGACGTAATGACATCATCACAGACAATGCGTCTTTATAGACGATGTATCCTTACAGATGATGCATCCCTACAAGCATAATGACGTCATCACAGACGAAGTGACATCATCACAGATGATACGTCTTTATAGACGATATATCTTTATCCTCCTAAGCATTTCCCTTTCTAAGGACCATAATTTTCGATCCAGAGGTCCAAAAATTTCATACTATAAACCATTGGAAAGCTAAAAGAAAGACCTATAACTTTCTAGAAGGAAACTTGGTCTAATTTAGCCTAGATCAATCCAGATTTTCCCTTTAAGTCATAACACAAATTTTTACCCTACGGAAGGCTTATAATTTTGCACTTCGCAAACTTGGAATGTCCTGAGCTTACTCATTCAATCACCAAATTGATTTCATTAAACTCTCAAATCTCAACTTATTTTTCTCTTCATATCCAACTACATCTGATCAATAATAATTCCTGTTTTGCCTTCCCATGAATCTCACTTAGGTGTGTGTGTCTATATGTGTATATATATATACATCCACAATTTATGCTCGAAACCATCTGTTCAAGCTGATAATCATCCATACATAATTCATATTTCCTTAACCTCAAAAGAAT
>JAOQMP010000006.1:23077132-23102303 GCA_027563575.1 Erythroxylum pedicellare
TCTATAAGCTTTAGAAGACATCGAATATCCTAGAAAAATTCCTGAATTGATCTTAGAATCAAATTTATCCAAATTTTTTTTGTATTCAATATAGTGAATTTGCAACCGAAAGGATGGAAGTAAGAAATATTTGGCTTTCTTCCTTTCCATAACTCATGTGGAGTTTTATTTAAAATAGGTCACAGAAATACTCTATTTTGAATATAAGAAGATGTATTCACAGCTTCTTCCCAGAAATACTTAGGAAGATTCATTTCACATAGTATAGTCCTTGCCATTTCTTGAGTTATCCTATTATTTCTTTCTACAACTCCATTTTTATATGGAATTCTAGGAGCAGATAAATTATGGAAAATTCTATTCTCTTCACAAAATATTCTGAATTTTTTATTTTCAAATTCTCCACTATGATCACTCCTAATTCCAGCAATAAACATTCTTTTTTCATTTTGTAACTTTTTGGAAAGAACTTTAAAGCATTTAAGAGATTCGTCTTTATATGATAAAAACAATATCCATCAAAATCTAGTGAAGTCATCAGCAATTACGAGACCATACTTCTTTCCGCCAATACTTAATGTTCTAGTTGGACCAAACAAGTCTATATATAACAACTCTAAAGGTTTAGACGAAGTTACAACATTTTTAGAAGAAAAAGATGTTTTAACTTGTTTTCCTTTTTGACAACTCCCATAAAAGAAATCATTTTTAAAGCTTATTTTTAGTAATCCTCTTACCAAATCATATCTAACTAACTTGGAAATATGTTTAAAACTAACATGAACTAGCTTTTATGCCAAATCAGTTTTTCCTCATCTGTTGATATAAAACATGAAATATTTTGACTTTTCAAATCATCTAAATTAATCTTATAGAGATTGTTTCGTCTTTTGGCATAAAAGAATACAAAACCATTCTTGTTTTTGACTACACAAGAATTTCGATTAAAGGATACTTCAAAGCCAGAATCACATAATTGACTTACACTAATTAGATTATGCTTTAATCCTTCAACTAGCAGAACATTATATATAGACGCAAATGAATCTTTAACAATTTTGCCGATTCAAACTATTTTGCCCTGCTGGTTGTCTCCAAAAGTTACTAATCCTCCTTATTTATTTTGGAGGTTTAGGAACATAGACCTTCTTCCTGTTATGTGTCTTGAGCATCCACTATCTAAGTACCATTGATGTTGGTTGCTTTTTCCAAGAAGGGAAATCTGCAGTAAATATATGTATTTCTTAGGTACCCATATTTTCTTGGGTCCTTTGGGGTTAGATTTACGATAAAATGTGTACTGAATTGAGAAAGAATTGAGGTTAGAAACTTGATACATGCTGGATTCTTGTTAGAAGGAGTAGTTCCACTGGCCAGGTATCGGTATTTTAGCCATATCTTGACCTGTAGGTATCCAAATGGGATGATTTTAAATTCATATTAAACTAAATACATATATCTACAACTTTTGTGAAGGAATTGAATTTTATTTTTGTCACTAAGGGTTTTGAAATTTGGATTGAAGTTGAGTTCTGGTTGCTGTCCATAACTGAGAATAGTCTATAGTATTTTGAGTATAACTCTCGGAATAATGAACCAAATTGCATTAACTTTATTTTGTTTGAAACTTAATACATATAGGAACATTTTTACAGCAGAAAATATTATCGAAAAATGTCAGTTTCTAAGTCAGAATGGCCATACAAAACTGATCCAGAAACCTGTCCTATGAAAACAACTGTTTGGAGGTTTCGGGTCACTTATTCCATAATTATGGAAATTGATTAAGAAGGTGAAAAAAACGGATTTTGTGCAATTGATGAAATATATAAGGTTAAGTTAATTTATTTGGTATAATAGGACCTAAATGGACTTGTTTAAGGTGTGTTATGGACTTTAATTGGTATTCAATTTAATTGAGATGATAATATAAAGAATGTATGGTTTAATAATGATGAATACAATATTGCATTACTTGGTGTGTTAATGAATGAATGAGTTCCAAAGGCTTATGTATTATGAATTGGATATGGATGTTTATGAATTAAGAATTTCTGCAATGATATTGTGTTAATTTCCAGACTATCAAATGTCTGAGGAGTTTGATATTTAGGATTTTGTTAGAAGTGCTTTCTATTTGTGTGAATACACATAATTTGTGATGACTTAACACCTCTATTGATGCATTAATGCATATAGTTGAAATTTTATGACATGTTAGTTTGTTTGGAAATGAAGGAATATGTTAAGTTGAACAAAATGGAATAAAATGGTATGTGTTGCAACATGTTCCTCATATGAGAATTTTGAAATGAACCTGTTTTGTTTTAAAACTGTTAAGTCCTAGTCGTGGGTAAATAGGTATGCCCAGAAGGGTTTGCAGCTACTCCTGTGATACTTCGGTGTCTCTTGTTATTAACACTTCGGTGTCTCCTATTACTGATACTTCGGTGTCTCCTATTATTGAGACATAAGTCTCTCCTGTTTTCTGGTATAGATCACGATATCTCCTTTATTAGTCCAATTACCCACTTTTGTATAAAGGATTAATAGACTAATTTGTTTTGTATTATGTTATATGCTCAATTATGATATAAATAAGCTTTGATCTAAAACATCTGAGCTTTGTTTTGAAATAAGCAAATTCTTTTTTGTTACAGACAAGTTTTGTTATGATATTATAATATTTAGCTTTGAAATTGGTGAGTTTTGCTTTGAATTTAAAGGTGTAACTTGTTCTGATATGTTATATATATATTTTTTCTGAGAATCATGATATTTTGGTTTGGTTTGAAAATGAATAAGTAAATATTGCTTATAATCTTATGTGATTTTGAATATGTGAATGTATGGATGACTGTTTGAAATAGTTATCTACTTATATCCTGTTTAGTTTATTCCCTACTAAGCTTTATACTTAGCACGGTGGTTTTGCCCCACGTAGGTTCAAATAGGAGGGTTTGAAGACTAGGACAATAACAACCATAATGATAAATGAAAAATGTGTTTTGTTTTGGGAATGTATATTTGAGTTATATGTAATAATATGAGACATGATATATTTTGTTAAAAGTTTGTAAATATTGTAATACAAAGTGTATTTGAACTTAAGGTATGTACTGTTTTGTTTAAGGGTTTGTAATGTAATAACTTTAATTCGGGATGGTGTTGTAATTGAAGCATGTATTCAGATAAATTCAATGTGCTGGTTAAATTCTGTTTAAAGTCAAATATGTATGGAAAAGTAATGATTGGTTGTTTGAATTTCTGGCAATGCTTTATAGTGTTTTGATATGTTTAAGTCCTATCTTAGGTAACATCTGCATATCCTTCCAGGGGATATGTGGGTGTTACATGTTCCTAATATACTTATTAATTAAATCTAATCAATGATCTTAATATCCTTTTGAAGTATCATATATCCTATTTGATTATAACCTTAAATTTGAGAATAATGATTCCAATCTATGGGTTAGACATACCTTTAGCAAATTGACAAATCACTTTTGAAAAGAAATGCTCATGGTTATGAGGAAAAAGCAAGCCTGGAGTGGAAGCTCATTTCTAAAAGTATCATTCTTTATTTGGTTGATTACTAAAAATAGACTTATAACACTTGATAGATTGAGCTATCTTAATTTGCCGCCAACCTTTTGCTTATGTAAAAATCAAAGTGTGACCATTTCCCATCTATAATTCAATTATAACTACTCCTTGACCATTTAGAGTTACATTAAGTACTAATGTCAGCTTAATAGTTTAAGTTTCAATTATGATGAGTTCCTAGAATGGCTAGGCTTGGATATTATAATCTTAAAGGAAAATAAAGAATTTTATTTAATAACTTTTGTTTCGCGTATGTACAAAATTTGGAAGGAAATGAACATTATGTGCTTTATAGGGGTTGAAAATACTAAAGAGTAGTTTTTACTATAACTTAATAAATAAGGGAACAACTCATAAATTAAGCAAAGCTATAAGAGAATACAATGTCTTAATTACTTCCTTTTAGAGAATGGATGTAAATTAGGCATAACATAAGTCTTAAATTGAATGAATCATTTCCCTCTGAGTTTCTCCTTGAATTGAGTTGAAAGTCAACTTGATAAACTATTCCTATCTATAATGGATAGCCTAGTAGCCAGTGCACTATTAGGATAGAAGGATTGTGATTTTTACCTTGATGATTTGTTATAACTTGTAATATATAATAGTGAGGCCTCTATCTTAAGGCCTTTTATTCAATTGTATTATCTTCTCTATTAATTTTTATTTTTAAGTTAAAAAATTGAAATCTAACAACATGTCATAGCCATTTAAATATTAAGAATGTCAAAGTGGCTTGACTTAACCTATCAATGCATAGTTATAACACATAATTTAATCATTTTGTTATCTAATGTTTTGATTAGACATATATTATGGAACTAGTGTGTACACTATTTAAATCAAATCATGTTCATTGTTGCTTATTAGTAATTAATTTATATTGATATTTGAAAAACCTTATTAAAATTCAATTTAATGTAGCTACAGATTTCCTTAAATAACTTCTAATAAAAAGCATTTTCCTAATTACTTTACAGTGACAAATGCATTATTTCCTTACTCAACTGTCTTCATATAGTTTTTCCATATCTAAGTACCACTGACTAAGCTACTCTAAATATGATATTTTAAAAGTACCATTAAAGCATAATAATTTTTATATGATATACCTTAGCAGTCTTAAGTCTAAGGATCAATGATATAGTTATCATAATGAGAAAATTAACATATACATAAGTAATATTCCACTTGGAATCCTTAGAATTATGTCAGTTTAGTGAACTTATTCTCTAATAAGATTCCCTACATTTGTTTAAATATCTTTATACTTTATAAGATTGACTACTTCCTTTATATGAAAGAAACATAAATTGTGTTAGTTTTTATGCTTTATTAATATTTAGTCTTAATAGAGTAATGAATAGGAATAATACGTAAATAAAATATAAATATCATAATTATGATCTCATTATAATTTCATTTACAAAATACATTTCCACTAGATTTTATCTTATATGTTAGTTAATTAAACAACTATGCATGTTACAAAGAATGCATTTAATTAATTTTACCATAAAATCTACAACGAACTAATTAATTATGGGGAGTAAATAAATTCTTGGAATTAAAGGATCTTCCTTACATATCATTATTTAGATTGGATTAACATGGTGTTATTGGAAGCTTATGTATTCTCAGTTTTGTAAAGCTTTTGATTCCTTCGTCTGTCATGATTTTATTTATTGATATCTAATGTTCTCCCCTTTCCAGTTCCATATGCAGAGTGTTGAAGCATCTAGATATCAGATTGATCACTAACTAGTATTTTGAATGTCAAGTTAGCCATTAAATAAAAGCAATTTAGTATGTTGGTAAGTTTATTGCTTTTTCTTTGTCTCTTCTTTTTTTGTATAGATTTAATTATTAAACTAGTCATTTTAAGATGGTAGTCTTTCAATATTATATACTTTCAAATCCTAATTCAGAGACATCAATGCATGGAATAAGATATCCTCATCAAATTTATAACTCTTTATAAGTCAAATACCTTACTTTGTTTATAGTTTCAACAAATACCCTTTTTTTGTTATAACTAGTAGGTATATTTTCCCTATATGTGCATAGGGTTAAAAGAAAGAAGTGGATGAAAAATGGAAGGTCATTAATGCTTCTGAACCTTATCAACTAACATGGTTATACCATAGAAAGATCCAATTAGGTAATTGACAAGTGATGTTCATCTATAGTCAATTACTTACCAAATCAATATTTTTTAAAAATATATAACAGTGGTTAGGATAGTTGTGTTATTTTATAATAAAATAGGTAAATAAGTAAGTTTGTACTTACTAAATTTACTTAAGAAACTTTAAAAGACCTCTGACCTTTAATCTCTTCTTTGTTATCTTGTTCCATTTCATAGTGCCTTAGAGAACCTGAAACTAAAGAACCCAAATCTCATTTAGTTCTCCCAAATTGCATTTTATAGTCCTATACATCAAAGTAGTTAGTGTATTGACTTACTAGTCAAAAAATACCAATAGATATGGTAAATAAATAACGTTGCTCCCCTTTTCCTCTTTCTCTCTAGCTTTCGTATATTAATATGTTGTCTTTCTAATAGATTTTTTTAGACATTCATTTCGACATGTTGTATGGCTATTGAGTGTATTGAAATTGTCTCAGTTGCTAAGGTCTAGAGTAGCAGATAATGAGATAGTATTGGGTAAAAATTCATATCTTATATTTGGTTTGTATGGATTTATTTATAAATATTATTTGTGTCTTATGACTATTATGTTTGGTTATGAAATTTGGCTTGGTATAGTTAAAATTTATATTTTTGTTGTCAAAGTATATGATAAAAGGAAGAAAAACTATAATTAGATAACCATCTCCTTCATACAAAAGAGAGAAGAAGGTTACAAAAGCAAAAAGAAGGTAATCAAGGAGAATTTTATAATAAAGTGGGATTGTCAAGAACAAGGTATGATCTTTAGACTGAATTAAAATAAATTAATAAAATTTGGTCATTAATTATTAATGTATGCAAAGTTATAGAATGCGTTGTTATTCAAAGTAGGTCTCTAAAATGATACAAAGGATTTCTTTAAAGTAGTTAAAATGGTTTAATATTGGATTTGGTGAACTTAAAGAGATGAAGAGGTTTAGGATGAGAAGGCACATATGTTACTAGATGTGTGATTAGTTTAGTGTAAACAAGCTATCATTAAGAATAAAGGAGGATCAATAAAAGGAGCTAAAAGATGCTAGTATTGAATATATTATAGGGGTTCCAAGTAGAATCAAAAGAGTATATGTTAAAGTTGATGAGGTTTTAGGAGGAGTATGAAGTCGATGATCATCAAATCATGATTAAGCACATCTTTGAGAAAGTAAGGGGTGTATGCACGAAAGAAAATTTTTAGAAAAAGTTCCTTCTGTATGTTCTAGATGTTTTGATGTCCAAATGCTAATATTAACACATTATTGTTGGATACCATTATCGATGTTGATAACTGTGAGTAGTTTGGTTAGAGATATTTCATTTTGAGCTATTTTTACAAGCAAGCTCATGGATTTTGCTAAGCTATAAAGGCTATAAGTGTTGAGCCTTCTATGGACAGACGTATAGCTATATTGATGATGAGTCATACATCCTATAAAATTAAAATTTCCACTTAATATTTGGACTTCTACAAGTGTGTAATTAATTAAAATTAATCTTATTTTCATTCTTCTAGCTATGTACACTAAACTTGGAGTACCTAAAGAAGATCAAGATGAGTAGTTAAAATGGATGGTGGATGCAGTTAGACCTCTAATTACATAAAATGATGCATAGATTTGGTTTTAAGTTTTAATACTTATAAAATTACAAAAATCCATATGGTGTATTATTGTATAATGTTCAAAGAATAACACTATATATTAGCAATAATTTTGAATATATCAATTGCAATGAAAATCTTGATAAAACATTTTATAATAGCTTCTTAAAATTGTAACTAGCAAAAAAATCTATATTTAAAAATGTGTTGGCAACAATCCAATTTAGTCTTTAAATTCAATCAAAGTATAGATAAATAGTTTTAACTTTATCATAAATAACCTATAAAACTGAGATAAAAATGAATGAAATTAAAGGTTATGATACCTTAAGTATATTCCTATTTGCATTATTTTGTCATCAATTTTATAGAATTATAATGTTTTCAGTAATTTCCTAAGTCCACAAAATTTAAACAATGGAAAATTGACTAAATTGACATAGATACTACACTTAATTCCATAATTTCTATGAAAGATCAATTATAGCATTAATTTAGTGCAATTTATATAATAAATCAGTTTTAACTACTAACATATGAATAAATAACAAGACTATATAAACACAACTATTAACATAAATATGTAAAAAAAGGCAATATAGTAGTATGAACTTAATAAACGTATTAACACAGGTTTAAACATGCCCATAATTGAAACCACGTTTTAAATCCTAACACAGCCATTATCATGATTGCATTGTTAGTTGTATAACAAGAAGGCATGTAAGTCAACTCATTTAGCCTATCTACTCTGCATTTACATATGAAAAAAAATTGGGTAGACATATAATACATTTACTATGTTGGTTAATTATTAGTAAAATGATTATTCATATTCATAAATTTTATCAGTTTAGAAAAAATACATTAAAATAAAGATTTTGAACTCATGAAATATTTTACCTATTGAGAGGAAATTAAAAGTTAACTAACCTTTAAAAATTGATTTGTTTTTATTTTATTTCATATTATAAATTTTGAATTTATAAAACCCAAACTAGAAAATGTTTCATCTAGAATGTGAGATATTAGTGATCTTCCTATTATCTGAATGGTCATTAGATTAGAGTTGACCTTACGCTTAAAATGTTCTTTCGTTGTGATTTTTTCTATTCCCTTCTCATGTTGATTGACGAATTTGTAACTCTATACTTGTTATTTGTTTACTATAACTTTCTTATGGATTTCCAATTCATTTTTGTACTATATACCATGAATGCGTACAAAAAATACTAATAGATATTACTTTCCATGTTATTTAAGGTTAAATTACTTAGTATTTGGCATCTTTAGAAATTGTTTAATATGGATATTATGATATTTTCATATGTTTAGTTCATTATGTTGTAGATAATGAGTTTGAGTAGAAAAATAAAGATTTAAGTGCAACTTTATCTATGATTATCCAATCAAGGAGATTTTAGAGTTATTTGGAAGCTAACTTGATGGGAAACAACTTTGTAGAATGCACTAAAATTTAAATCTAACATAAAGATGTAAAAAAGTTAAGCAAGATTGGAGGAGACCATGACAAGTCTTCTAATTCTTTTTTTCCTTTCTTTCTTTTATCTTAAAATTGCTTTGTTTTTGTAATTTTTAGTAGTCAAAACTCTAGTTAGGATTATGGATGTCGCTTAGGATGGACCTTTTGATTAGTCAATGCATGATTTGATTATTTATTTAGTTGAATTTATTCCCTTTATTCTTAATTATTATATTTATGACTAGTCATTATAGATTCAATCTTAAAGATTTTATAAAGGATTGAAAGGAAAAGTATAATCCATGCATTAGGAGAATAAAAAACTTATATATAGAAAGTGAAAGCACCTTAAACTATTGTGATAACAAAACTTTTAACTAATCTTAATTAGTTTGATTAGGTTAAATTTTTAATAGGTCTATATATTGCATATTATTTGAGGTTGAATTACTTAGTGTCAAGCACTTTTATAACGTGTTTTATTTTTATTATAGGTTGTTTTCCTATATTTAGTTCATTTTCTTAATGGTTATGATATTAAGGAGGAAATCTTGAATTGAGTGTAATTTTTTCAACATTGTCCAATTGAGGAGATATTAATATTATTTTGGAGATAAGAAGATGAACAATATCTTTGTAAAAAAAAGTTAGTGGTCAAATCTAGCTCAAAGATGTAAAAAAAAGTTAAAGAAGTTGGTGCAAAAGAGCATAACAGGTACTAGACTTGCCAAAGAGATAGGTGGTAGGTGTAGATTATAGGATGTTTTACTAGGTGTTTAATTGTGTTTTTAAGTGTTTTTTTAGAGGATTATCATATTTATCAACTTAGAATTGTGTTATTGTTAGTGTTTGCATGTGTTTTAAGTGTTTGATTAGTTTAAAGCATGAATTTGACCTTAATTTTATGTTTTAAGAGGTGTTTTGTGTTTGTGAGTGTATGGATATAGGAAATTGAAGAAAAGATGAAGAATATGAACCGTGAAACAATACATGCTACAATCGTGTGACAGGCGTGACAAATAACAAAATTTAACAAATTTAAGCTTTTCTAGCTCGTGAGTTTTTTCCTTGTACTTTTGACATTTTAGGGCCATTTTTAGAACCAATTAAGTGAGGAAATCCTAGAAGCCCAAGAACTATTTAAAGACAATAAAACTAAGACAAAGGCAGCAACCACTAGTTCAAAACAGGATCGAGAGGAGATATCGAGAGAGCTTTGGAGAAATTCTAGATTAAGACTCCAACTAGTTTTATTTCTTTTCCCTTTATTTATTTCATTATGTTGGATGTTTATTTGGATTCTTATGATGTTTAACATATTTTAAATCAATATTATAGATTATTCATAATTTGTTTTTTTGAAATTTATTCTTATTGAATTCAATACATCTTTAAATGCTTTGGTATAATTGTTATCATTATACTAAATTAAGAGAGTAAATCAAGTTACATGTGTTAAGGTGTGTAACAAGATTTGGTAGCTTAATAGAAATTTAATTATAAGATTAATTAACATTTGAAGTGAGATCTTAATTGTGAATTAGTTTTCCTTAAGATTGCTTCAAATCTAATTGAATAGTTAGGAGTAGGTTTGTGATCCAAGAGATTACAATTCTATTATTATCAAATTCAATAAGGATTAATTGATTAGACCTCAAGAGAGGGTAATCAAAACCTTAGGATAGCTAGGATCAAGCATAATTAGATCAATAAGATAAAGGGGAAAAAAGGATACAATAATTCCTAAGTCTTTAACTTTAATCAACTTTTTTTATTGGCAACTCAGCTATTTAAATGTTTTATTTTATTAGTTATTTCAATTTCAATCATTTATTTTAATTTAAATCAATCTTTAGTATCTTAAACAAAGTTTTATTTAAGTATTCAGGTGTTTATTAGTCCTCATGGGGATGATACCTTGATATTACAAGATACGATCAATATACTTGTGGCATTGAAAGTTTTATATTATAAAAATTATCAATAAGTTTTTGGAACTGTTGTTGGGGATTGATTTAACATCTTATTCAATTTGAATTCCTTTGATTTAAGGATGATATTACTTTTGTTGTGTGATTGCAGGTGCTTGCATATTTTTTTTTTAAAAAATAGCAACTTCAAACTAAACAATTTGTAGACTTTTTCTTCCAACTTAGTGAAGGCATTTAAACATGGAAGTGAGTCACTATAATACATATAATCTCAGGTGGTAGTACCACCCAAATTAATTATGGAATAATGATGTAAGAGATTACATAAGATCTAAGGCTTACCTAGATTTCAGTAATATATATCCGATTAATGGGTTTTGAAGACGGACAAGTTAAATGCGACTTTAGAAGAGACTTAAAAAAGGATGGAAATGAAATTCAATCAAATAGCTAAGAATCGCACCTTTTCTATTCACAATCTAGAGGTTCAAGTGAGCTTGTTATCCAGTATGTTGTTTACATGAAATGTGGGGAGTCTTTTAAGTAACACAAAAGCATAATTGACATCCATCTTGTTTTATGACATATGTGGGGTTAACCATTATAAATATCAATGTCAAGCATTAGATTATATATGGTACCATCATGTTTCTTATGAAACTAGCCTTAGAATACACCATATGGGCATACTAATAATTAAGAGTGGATCAACTTATATACTAATGCATTGAATGTTTAGGTTTCATCTAAATATTTAATGGAAGACCTTACTGACGGTGAAGCTAGTTAGTCTTTATTGAAAGAAGTTCTTCTTTAGTTGAAGACACTGAGATACAACATGTTATTGGAGCCCATTAATGCCTCAAATTGACAAGGAGACAAAAGTCGAATTCATAAATGAAGTTGGTATTGAAGAAGAGAAAGGAAAGAAAGGATAAAGGAAATAAAGTTGAGGAAGATAAGGACGTCTCTATTTAAGAAGTGGAAGAAGAAGTGTTGGGCCCAGTTTCCAAAGACCAACTATCATTTTGAATATCATAATAATAAAGCGTGAGTGGAATACCCTGTAGGTTTATTTCCATGGAATCTCTTTAGTCATCAATCTCATAACATCTCAAACCATAAAGGCGAGCCCACACCAGTCAGACGATCGAATCACCACTTGAATTCTTTATAATATTTGTAGCTCTATGTATCTAGTTTATTTTAAAATAATAATTATCTCATTCAGAGCTCTACAGATCAAGATATGACTAAAATACCAAAGTATGTTCAGTAAACACCAATTCATGCTCTTCCAATTGATTCCCTTACTTTCTCTCCATCAATATTTTCCAAATCAACATCAATAGACACTAATTTCTATGGTGAGATATGAAATTGTGTTATAAATCTATTGGTTTAAGAATCACTTCATTTGGAATTCGGATGATGAAGTTATGGCCAAAAGAATCAAACATGCTTATGTCCTCAATTATATTGTATCTATCTTGGGAAAATTAGCATAAATTTCTCTAAAGATATGTGATTAAGGTCATTTTAGGACGGTTTCGAAGAGACTTCTATATCTACAAATTTTGTGAAGAACTCAAAGCGATATTTTACCTCTAAAAGCCAAAATTATAATTTACTATAGCTATCCCATGTATATCCATTTAATGGAAATACATGTTCACCTAACGGACATAGACAGGCTTGGGGGTGCTTTCCAGACCCGAGAAAGTCCTTTTAACGGACCTAATATCCATTTAATGGACATGCACTAAGTTGGGGGCATTTTTAGGCCAAGAAAGTCCATTTAATGGACCTAATATCCATCTAACGAACATATGAGACACAAAAATACCTCCAAAGCCTCTCCAATGGTTCCTACATCCATTCTAACATCACTTTCACTCATAATTTTCCCAAATTCACTTCTTCTAATGCAATATCACTCCTTAAACATTCACTTACCAATTTGGTTACATTAAACTCCCAATTCTCAACTTAAATGACACATCACATACAATAAATTCTCATCATTAGTATAGTTGTTCTATATATACATCCTATACAACATCACCAATTATAATGATTGCAATTGGTGAGATAGCCCCCACTAAGATACTAGTAAAAACAATAGATAAATCAATTTATCGTCCAAAGGGTGTCATACATAATGTACATTTTCGAGTGGAGAAGTTGACTTTTCCTATAGACATTTACATATTAGACATAGAAGAAGGTGTGAAAACCCCATTTATCCTTTGGTGACCATTTTTAGCCACTACCCGATCAATTATTAATGTAGATGGGGGTGAGCTGATTCTGAGGGTAGGAGAGGAACATGTGTCTTTCACTGTAACCAAGAATGAAAAAAATTCTCTCCAACCCATGACCATTATGAAGGGAACGAATTTTGGTGGAGAAAAAGAGAAGAACGATGATCAAAAGTGTTCCATAGAAAATAATAACTCTTGCAAAAGAAGGAAAATAAAGAATTTGGAAAAGGAAGGAGGTGGCATAAGCAACCCAATGACGCATATACATTTTATGAGATTGACAACCAAGTCACCACGGAAGAATTTTCTTAAACCACCTTGAGCAAAGAAGAGCGTTGACTTGACGACGCTAAAAGAAGCGCTACACGGGAGGCAACCCATGGCTTTTTTAATTATGGGTTATTTCCTTGGTTTAAATAGTTGAATCCCATAGTTAGGTTGTTCCATTTTCAAAAAAATATAATAGAAGAGTAAGGCATTGGGAAGAAAAGTATAATGAGGCGATAATGCTAAAAAGAAGTTAGGAAAGGATCTCAGGGTGTGTGTGTAAGGACGAAAGGTGAAAAAGATGGTGAAATTATTATAGGCCATAATCGTGGTGTAGCACCTCACTGCTATATAGTATATACCAAACACCCTGAGGACATTCTAGCACATACCATATAACAATGGGATGTTAGAGCAGTCACTACAATCACTTAGTCATGACATCATTATTTATAATCTCTTATAAGGTATCATAAAGAAAAGACATAACATTTAGAAACTAACTAAATTCCTCCTTTCATTTCATAGAAACCGAATATGTACATTATAGCTTTACAAACCATCCAAATATGTACATCATCCAAAACCTAATACAAAACACACTATAAGAAAGAGGAATTATACAAAAATTTCTATCTAATCATTAAGTCTCATATGACCGACCTTTGAGCCATTTCTTCTTCTCAGAAGTACAAGAATTATGCTTCTTGTAGAGTCTCTCTATCGTTAATGTCCCCTCTCGGTCTTAAAAATTCAACATTGCAATTTTGGTGAGTTTTGCAAACTCAGTGAAGTAACCATCCTCGATAGTTCACTCAATCCATACAACACATCAATACATGTAAACATATATTTCACATATTTTTATTTAACATATAACATCACATATCATTTACTTCACATATCCACTCTCCTTCAAATACATGTCCATAAAATATTTTAGTCAGTCAATTAAATGTATATATAGTACTCTTGAGACTCATTTTCAATTATTACATTGTTATGGATGAGTGCCTAAACTGTCCCATATCTATTGTGGATACTGGGCTTATTGATATTATCTCTTATCCATTGGGGATACAGGGCTCATTATACATAGTGAGCCTTCGGCTCTTAATCACATTCTAAGCTTTAAGGTCATTTTTTATTGCTACTCAAGTCACAATTCTCATTATCTGATCATGCATTCATGTAATGAAATGCATAACTCATATTCAATCAATCATTTTTTCAATTAATCACATTCATAGTCTCATTCACATTTATCATCAGACCTTGTTCCAGCATTCAACAATCATGTTGAGTAACACTTATTTCTTCACCATTCACATACAAAGAGTACTACAAATATCACATTCATGCATCAGAAGCCTCAGGCCTTCAATGTATAGAATTAGCATAATCAAGTCCACATTCAAAGATAAATCAGAACATAATTTATAAAAAACAAATAATTAAGTGACGCCGTCTAGGTTACTTATAGTTCACTCTAGAAGCTATTGCCTCAAAGTCTCAACAACGTACTCATTTATGCACATATGTATACATATGGATTATGTTCAAGGCATGTTCAATGACAATCCCAGGTATCTTTCCATTATTCTAATCAAATAATCATTCATATATCAACACTCACATAAGTATAATTTGTACTTAGGGTTTGCATCTCTATAAAACAATTTGAATATAATTTCATAACCCGTTTGATCATTCCAGACTTTTCTAAAAACAAACTTTCAGGTTCATTTTGCATAATCGTTATGACAAGTAAAATGGAGTAATTTAGCCACACTTCCTTCTATAAAATTTTTCTACTATCTCTTAAGTTTCTAATGACACCATGATCATACAATTTTGTTCAATATTTTGAAAGATATACTCAAAATACTTTGGACTAAGCACGTTCAAAATTTTGACTAGTGCATGATCATACACTCAAAGTTGTACAACTCATATCTCTCAATTATAATATCCAAAAATTAAAAAATTTATACCAATTGAAAGATAATAGAATAAGATACAACTTTTGTGAAGATAACTTTGTCTGATTCAACCTACATCAATATAGTTTATTCAATAACAATAGAGCATGATTTCTATCACGGATAGTGTTGTATCCTAAGCCAAAACTAAACTTCAAGCTAAATTTCAAGGTCCTTAAGGACATAATTCAAATTCAATTTCTCTTAAAATTTGTAGCCTTAAGTCTCTAGTTTCATCTAGATCAAAATCCACCTAATTTGAATATTCACAAATCAAGGTATGGCCCAAATATAAATGCATGTTCAGTAAAAACACTCCATATAACATACTCCAACACACTACATTACCAAAATTCTATCATTTCAAGTTGATCATTTTGTTATACCTATAAACAATTCAAAATTTCATAATTGATTACAATACAAAAATAGAACCTATTTCCATTCTTTTCTATATCACATTTTTCTGCAATTTTGTTTACTTCACTAATCTTCATTTAACTCCAATTATCACAATCCTTTATCACACTTTCTGCACATTTATTTCATTTTCACCTTCATTCTCACTTCAATTTTAGCTCAAATTGATCACAAACAAATCAAAATTCATGAATAAACATGGACATAAAAAACAGAACATCATTCACACATGTTCATCATTTTCAACACTTTGTCATTTTTCTGCTGCACTTTTTCATTTTTCTATTGCACTTAGTAATCAAATTCTAGTCTAATTTTGAAACTATTAAAGATAAAATTTGAATTCGATGTCCCCATAAAAAATGTATCCATGTGTCTCTAATTTAATCCACATTAAAAATCATCTCATTTGGATAACTACAAAATAAGTTATGGCTAAAATACAGAAGCTTAATCAGTGGAAATGTTATTGCTAACACTTTCCAGCACACTCTCTTCTAATTTTCTAGATGTTTATAACTTCTTACATTTTACATCTAACACATCTTGTACTTAGATCATCTTTTTTACTTCATTTCAAGTCAAAATCATTCACAAAAAATCATAATCTATATTTGATCATTAACCCAAAAATAGAACATATACATGTACCCATTCATCAATAATTTTCTGCACTTCATTCTAAATCATTTTAGGATTCATTCTAACCCTAAATCAACTGTACATCAATTTATGAATCATTAATCATCATAAACACAAAAACCAGCCATGAATACATTCATTTATTCACCCACGATTTGTCATGAAAATCAACTCCATTTACATTTTCAATCTATCTCATAATAATCATTATAAATGCCTTCATTTAGCCAATCCAAGAATGTCATTAATACACAAAAGGAAAGACCATAATCCTCTTTATTTTTACACCCGCGACACATACATAAATATTTCATAATCAAGTCATCAATCTTAATTTACTCATCATTCTAGCTTCATTTAACCATACCCTTAATGATTAAAGCATAACTTACTTGATTTAGCTTCAGATTCTTCAAACTCTTCAAGAACACCAAGAATCCATAATTTTTCATGCATCCCACATATAACATTATGGAGGTTGAAGGTTTAGGTTTTCTTATGACAATGAAGAAGAAAACATGGTGGAAGTGGCAAGTGAAAGATGAGAGAGCTAAGTTCAACGTTGGTGGAGGTTGGCAACAAAATTCATGAAGAAGGTGAAGAAGCTTGAAGGAAATGGAGAAAGTCATGTAGAAGAGAAGAAAGCAAGACAAAAACACTTAATGGTCTTTCAAATTAAAAGCATCATGAGTTTAAAGGCATGGCTTGGCAAGTTACACTTGTCACTTGTCACTTGTCCAATTTCTATGGTTTTAACTAGGTTCTCTTATTTAACTAGTCCAATCAATTCCAAGTCCTACTCCAATTGTCTCCAAATTTTCAATGACACTTATCAATAAATCAGAAAGTCATTTATGAATAATTTCTAATGTCATTTATCAATTTTCTTGCCACTTGGCATTTTTCTTAGTCAAAAAATACCCGAAATTTTCAAAAATTTTCTAAATTTCACTAAAAATTCTAAATCAATAAGTATACTCTCCACATCAATTTTCAATACAAATAAACCACGATTCTCAATAAAATCACATTTATAAAATCAATTATACCTGAAAAATGTCAATGAATATATGTATAATCATTTTAATGTGTAAAAATTCAATATTCAAGTGTATGTGTATACCAAATTTGAGAAGTTAGAAAGTGCATGAATATGAAATGCACTTTCTAACTTCTCACTAAACTCATATATACACTATTCAATCCTTAACATGGGTAACGGGATGTTACCCCAAGAGTCACAATGAGAACTTATTTTCTTGATTTACAGGTGCAAACTTTGTTGATTAATTCAATTGGTTAATACTTAGGGGATGTTATGTTAAGTTTAGATGTTCTGTAAACTTTGGCAAACATGAAGTATACTAACTATGGAATCACTATTTGAAATTAACAGTTTTACAAAAATGAGTAATGTTGATAGATTTTGGATGTATAGATGATTAAAACCTGATGGTTTCATTAATCCTGAGTTTGTTGAGGGAGTTAAAGCTTTTATTCATTATGCATGTTCTCAACCTACATATATGGATGGCCTAAAGATCAAATGTCCATGTAAAAAGTGCAAACACATTCATTTCCTTCCTATTAATGAAATTGATTATTTGGGTTTTGAAATTTAGTGTTGTTCATTATTGAAATACATAATAATGTTTTTAGATTATAGGAATTGTTACGCGAGCCAATGCTGGACAAAACACAAGATGATATCAATAAAGAAGTTGGAAGACACTTTCCTTGACGTTTCAAGAAATATGTAAGTTTTCATTTACAAATATTAAAATGATTGAAATATAAGATTTAAGTGTTCAAATGACATTATACTCTTTAATATGATAACTTCTTTTGTGTAGGCCTTAGAAAATCCAATAGAGAACAAGTTCATATGTGATCTTGTGAAGGGACCTCTGCGAACTGTTAAAATATATCTGGTGCATTTCATTAATGGATATAAATATCATACACAATATCATTGTCATAGCATGGCAACAACAAATAGTGGAGTTTACATACAAGGAGAATTGATGGATTACTATGGTAAAATTATTGAGATACTTGAAATTGAGTGCCCTACATTGCCAATAAAGTAAAGTGTGATATTTAAGTGTGACTAGTTTGATCTGACTGCAAATTTTAGCACAAAAGTGCATAACCGATAGAATCTAGTTGAAATCAACAACCGACGAAGAATGAGACAATTTGAACCTTTCGTGTTAGCAATGCAAGCAAAACAGGTGTGTTATATCCCTTTTAGCACCCCAACTCCCGTAAGATACGTACCTAACATTTATGGGTGATATCCGAATCCGTTCTCTTCATTGCACTAGATTTAGTAACCACAATATCAAAATTTGTACTGTTCCTTTATTGAATTTTATGTTCAAGCAACAGATATATACATTAGTTTTACCAAGATAGTACCTACTTGTATAACCATAGTCCTACAATACTTCTATCCATTGTCTCAGTCTTGTCTAAAATTCTTTCAAACTCCATAATTACTCCAAACGTTAATGATTTATATAAATTATGAAATGTTTCTGTATATATGATGTCCCCAAACTTTCAAGCAATCATCATTGTAGCAAGCTTCAATTTATACATATAATAATCAACTCATGTCACAAAACTAAATCAATCATAACATGTTTTCACACAATGCAAATCCATAAACTTTCATTTTCTCATATTAGGACAGATCATCATTCTTTCCACTACTTCTATCAATTCAAACAATTATCAAATGCTCATGTATGTGACTCATATAAATGCAACTCAGACTAAGGATCAATTGCTACTACCTGCTATGACATGACTGAAATGTATGTAACTTAACACATATGATAAAAAATGCCCATGTAAGATACTAATGCTGGGCTCTGATACCACATATGTAGCACCCCAACTCCCACAAGACACGTACCTGACATCTATAGGTGATATCTGAATCCGTGCCCCACAAGGGTGACATGGTACAATAGTAAACAGATGAAACTCATTGCAAAGTTTTCTTTACACAATATACGTATATGCGAAAAATCAATAATCAATTTCGACCTTATGGTCTTATAAACAATTTCAGTCGTAAAAGTTACAAAGATTATTAAACACATCAGAAATTCAGTAATCACTTGGGCCCATTACAGAATAAAATACTTGTATTCATAATGTCCTTACATTTCAAAAACCGTTTTCATATACATTACATAACACTTAAGACTACCCTTATCAATACAACATATCGAAATACATATGTAGGCGCAAACTGATCTCGACTTGAAACTCTTACTCAGAGCCTTTTTGGAGACCTTTAGAAAACCTGAAAAGCCACGTTGCAATTTTTATGACTTTTGTGAACTCGATGAGTGAACCATCATTGATGATTTCACCGGGTCATTAACACACATCACATATTGCACAATTATTCATTCTAAGCATACATTTATTATTCAGATACTCACATAACATTGCATATCATATGGTCATTTATTTCAGCTTTTCAAATCATTCAAAGATTTTCAGTCTTATATGAATGCTATATGAATGAGACTCACATTCGTTCTTATTATTGTGACTGAGTGCCTATCATATACTTATACAAATACTGACCTATAGGGCTCAGTTAGAATAGAATCACAAAGCATAGCTCCACGTGCAGAATCAAAAATCACGGATCAAAGCTCTACGTGGAAGCGCTTTATACTGGCAACTCAAGTCATAATGCCTTTATATGAACATGCATTTTATAAAATGCATCAAATACGTACATGTCATATATCACAACCACATATGATACTTAAACAAAGCTCATAATCGTCGGACCTAAGTTCGGCATTCAACTTTTGTTAAGAATTTACATAGCAATCAAAATCACAATCAAAGCACTTCCAATACATTCCCGAATATTGGTCTCCTCGGACAATTCAA
The DNA here is from genome assembly GCA_027563575.1 of Erythroxylum pedicellare. Taxonomy (NCBI): domain Eukaryota; kingdom Viridiplantae; phylum Streptophyta; class Magnoliopsida; order Malpighiales; family Erythroxylaceae; genus Erythroxylum; species Erythroxylum pedicellare. The sequence goes on from JAOQMP010000006.1 coordinate 23,097,428, forward strand.
GTTTGAAATTCGTAACAAATCGCAAACAATTTAATAATATTGGCAGTTTAAACAAATCAAATCAAATTAATCCTAGGAAATCATCTAGGTTGACTCACAGTACGCTCCAATATGCTATTGCCTGGATGGACCAGTAATGTCTGACTGGCGTCTGCTTGGCTCCTCTATATCATACAAAACATATATCACATTTTTGCATAAATGTATAAATATTCACTAATGCACATCTAGTTATATGAAATATGCACAATGCATGTTCAATGACAATTTCAGGGTACTTTATTGAGATCCTTACGATCAAATCATTTAGATAACAAAGCCCTTATTTACACAATCGGTACTTATAATTTGGACCAATAAAAATCAATATGAAAACAATTTCATAACTTCATTGACCACTTCAGATTTTTCTAAAACACACATTCAAGTTTACTGTTCATGTTCAATCAGAAGGTGAAACTGATATAATATGGTCAAACTCTCTTCTAAACAATTGTTTCTATATGTCTCATCTTTCCATTGACACTAAAATCACTCAATTTGGTTCAGTAATTTGGAAGATATGCCTCAAACATTATCGGTTGTTCACATTCAAAAATAGTGTACTATATACAAATTCCATCCAGAAATTCAATATCTTAGAAAACGAATAAAAATTCGGATTTTTGATAAAATTTGTAGGAATATATCTCTAGTTTACTCCAAATTAAAAATAATCTCATTTTGAATCCTATAGATCCATATATAATCAAAATACTGAAGGGTGCTCAGCAAAAAATCCTATTTCACTCTTCCAACAGATTCCATACTTTGATTCGATCAATCTTTCTCAATTCAATTCAGAACACTACCAAGTTTTGTGGAGAGGTATAAAAAGGTCTTAAAAATCCAATGGTTTAAGAACCAAGTCATTTAGAGGTCTAGAGAAGAAGTTATAGCCAAAATCCCATTGGATGTTGATCAGTTAACAACTCTCAAAAGTCGCCATCGTGCAATTGCACGATGGCGATTTTCACCTTTAAACCAACAAAGTCGCTATCATGCATTTGCACGATAGCAACTTTCACCCTTAAACTCCCAGAGTCGCTATCATGCAATATCGTGCATTTTCACGATAGCGACTTTTGCCTTTAACCCACCGAAGTCAACTCCACTTCTTCTTCTTCACCGAAACCAAACTTCTAAACTTCATAACTTTTGATACAACACTCCAAAAATTACAAACTTTATATCATTGTAAAGCTTACAGAAAGATCTACAATGTTTATGAAGATTATTTTGTCAAAATCTACCTAGATAAGTACAGTAAATTCACCGAAGTTTAGATCGAAAAATCAACTCTCTCTTACTATTCATTCCCAGAATTTTCAGACTTCCATTTTTTTTTCAAGATCTAACACTTCTATTTTTATTCTAGTCATTTCAACTCCATTTCACTAAACTCATTTACCATAAATTCATATTACTCCAAAATATATAAGTGTGATTAAAAACCAACAAAAGCCAAAAATTCATATTCATCCTATTCATACTCTGTTACTTTTTTGCATTTTCAACTTTCATTCTCAATTACTATTTTTCCTCTCAACTTCCATTTAAATACTCATTCCCATCTCAAACCATCATTTTACAATTGCTCTTCAACTCAAGAACTAATTTCTTGATCATCTTTAAAGAATTCACCTATTCACGTACACACACATATATATCTATGCACAGTGAACAGAAAACAGAGCATATCACATTTCCATACTTTCATTTCCTACACTCATCTTATACACCATTTCATTACTATTTCAAACTCCAAAACTCATTTCTATAACATCTTATCACTAATAATCATCAAAACTAAAATAACACTATAACCAAAATTTTCATCCCATCAACACTGTGTTCATGAATATATACACGTAAATGCCATGATTATGCAACTGATAGAAATCCATCAAATTTATTTCATAAATTCACAACTCCAAAGGATTTATTCACTGCTTACTTGTTAAAAAATCCAAGGGCTTCAACTATCCCAAAGCCCTAACTCTATGTAATAACATGTAATCCACTGTGAACATTAGCCAACTTCTGGTTTATCTTAAGGAAGAAGAAACACTTAGCAGTGTGGTAAGTAGTAAAGGATATGAAAAAGCAAAGTTAAAGAGTTTGATAGAAAACTCTGTGTATGGGGAGATATTCAGAGAAGGTGATGATAAGAAAAAACTTAGTCTTTTAACTCTCTGATATCAAAACTTACTTCTGACAAATTATAAAAGCAACTTAACACTTGTCACATTTCTTGCGTTCTAACTCTAAGTTCCTTCTTGACTAATTCCTTTAACTGTCATCTTTACAATCCGATTATCTCCAATATTCCTTTAACTCCTTTTTCCCTATTTTTCATAAAAATTCATAATTTCTGAAAATCACCAAAATTCACCAAAATTAAAAATATCACAATCACACTAATCAATAATATTTCCAACATAAAACAAATTCAAATTCTCAAAAATTCCAAAAAATCACAACTCAGTCCAATTATACCCGAAAAATGTCAATGAATGTATGTACAGTCATAAAAATGTGCATGTCCCAATTAACTCGTGCATGATGTGCATTTTCCTAATTTCTCATAAATTTCCCATAAATCACAATTCTAGTCCTAATATGGGTAATGGGATGTTACAATTCTCCACTCCTAACAAAAATTTCGTCCTCAAAATTTTTACCTAAATAATCAAATAGGTAGGGGTACTGATTCCTCACGTGCTCTTCCGTTTCCCATGTGGCTTTCACACTCGAATATTTCTTTTAAAAGACTTTCACCAATGAAATCAATCAGTTTTCTAGCTACTTATTTAGATATCACATATTCTTGTCTATGTCCTCAATACATTTTAGATTATTCAAGTTTTCATTTCCTGTGCTGATAAGAAATCTGAGTCAAATCATATTACTATTTCTCGTCACATTCACATATCATGCTTAAAGCATATAAGACATCTTTTTCGGTGTTACAAACTCATATTAATGGTCCTTCATTTACAAAACTTTCATATGGACAATTTTATGTCAAGCTTAGCTCCCCTTTTTTCCTAACCTAAGCACACTTTGTCAAGGTGATACTATTAAAAACAATTCATCTTCTTCTTGATATTTCATATCTCTTCGGTGTTAATCCACCTAATTCATTCGTTTTTCTTGAGTCACTTAATTTCTATTACACATCAATTTCACTTATCATCAACGTCTCCTATAAATTTTGGCCTTAAACTATTTTTAGGCCTTATTCATCCAAATATAAAGGTGGTCGACTTTTCCTGTCGTATAGCATAAGTTGTTATTTGTGCTATCTCTAACACTCTTTTACTCAATCATCTTATTATGCACACAAACTTCATATTACAATCACAAGGTATTCTTTTCCTATCCAAACTTAAAATTCGAATTCATTACCAACCTTCAATTTCTTTGATAAGATTCATCAATTCTAAATCCTTAATTTGGGCTTTGCTAATCTGTTCATGCGAAACTGATTTTAAATTCATTAGCTATTAGTACTTTGATTTGCCCGAAAGTCAACTCAGTATTCTATGCTCTTCATTGCATTAGATTTAGTAACCATAATATCAAAATTTGCACTATTCCTTTATTGAATTTTCTATTCAAGCAACAGATATATACACTAGTTTTACCAAGATAGTACCCACTTGTACAATAATAATCCTTCAATATTTCTATCCATTGTCTCAGTCTTGTCTACAATTCTTTCAAACTTCATAATTACTCCAAACTTTAATGATTTCTATAAATTCTGAAATGTTTCTGTATATAGGATGTCCCCAAACTTTCAAACAATCACCATTGTAGCAAGCTTCAATTTGCATATATAATAATCAACTCATGTCACAAAACCAAATCAATCATAACATGTTTTCACACAGTAAAAATCCATAAACTTTAATTTTCTCATATTCGGATAGATCATCATTCTTTCCACTACTTTTATCAATTCAAACACTTATCAAATGCTTATGTATGTGACTCATATAAATGTGACTCAGACTAGGGATCAGTTGCTACTACCTGCTATGACATGACTGAAATGTATGTAACTTAACACATATGTCAAAAAAAGCCCATGTAAGATACTAATGCTTGGCTCTGATACCACATATGTAGCACCCCACTCTCGCAGGACCTGTACTCGAAATCTATGGGTGATATCTGAGTTTGTGCCCCGCGAGGGTGGCATGCTAAAGCAGTAAACAGACGAAACTCATTGTAAAGTTTTCTTACACAATAAATGCATATATGGAAAATCGATAATCAATTTCAGCCTGATTGATTTATAAACAATTTCAGTCACAAAAGTTACAAAGATTATTGAACACATCAGAATTTCAGTAATCACTTGGGCCCATTACAGAACAAAATACTTGTATTCATTATGTCCTTACATTTCAAAAACTATTTTCATATACATTGCACAACACTTAAGACTACCTTTATCAATACAACATATCGAAATACATATGCAGGCACAAACTGATCTTGACCTAAAACTCTTACTTAGAGCCTTTTTGGAGACCTTCAGGAAAACTGAAAAGCCACGTTGTAATTTTTATGAGTTTTTTGAACTCAATGAGTGAACCATCATTGATGATTTCACCAGATGACAAACACACATCACATATTGCACAATTATTCATTCTAAGCATACATTTATTATTCAGATACTTACATAACATGGCATATCATATGGTCATTTATTTAAGCTTTTCAAATCATTCAAAGAATTTCAATCTTATATGAATGCTATATGAATGAGACTCACATTCGTTCTTATTGTTGTGACTGAGTGCCTATCACATACTTATAC
>JAOQMP010000006.1:23111673-23128131 GCA_027563575.1 Erythroxylum pedicellare
CATGGAGTTGAAGAATTCACTAGAACATCTCTGGAGCAATTTGAAGAGGCTAAATTTGGTTGGAAAAGATGAAAAGGGTGTTGGATGAAGTTAGCAGGGTACCAAAACAGATGGTCCATTTTGTTGTCTCCCTTCTTCATGGAGTGGCCTATCAATGGTGGAAATTTGTTCTTAGGTATCCTCAACTGGTGGAGCCTTTGAATTAGGATTTCTTTTCCCAAGAGTTTAAAGCTGAATATGTTATGGAAGCCTATAGAAAGGAGAGGTAGAAGCAATTCTTGAATCTGATGCAAAGAAATCTGTCTGTTGTTGAATACGACAGAGAATTCAATCGACTTGGCAAATATACACTTGAACTTATACTTACTGAGGATTTTTGATGTCATCAATTTGAGAATGGCTTGAATGATTCAATCAAAGAAAATCTTGCCGCATTCACTCTTTTGTAGCAAGTGAGTTATCATCAGCTGGTACAAGCTGCCATTAAAATAGAGAAGCAAAAGATGGTTAAGAGAGAAAAAGTTCAGGGAAAAGGTTTTGATAGAGGAGCTCAGTCCTCGAGTAAAAGAAGTCATGAAGGTGCTTCCATTGTACAAGAATTCACTCAAAGATTTGTAGTTAGAGGAAGGTGACAAGACTTTTCCTCATCAATTGAATATAGTAGGGGTTTCTCTGTGGGCCGAGGTTTGGGTGTTCCAGAGTGTCCTCATTGCTCCAAACACTATTAGGGTACTTATAGGAGGACTATGGGTGCATGTTTTCGATGTGATAGCACTGATCATTTGATAGCAAATTGTCCTTTAAAACAATCTCAAACATCACAAGCTAGTAGAGAGGTTTCTTATGCACCTGTAGGGAATAGAGGACACAGTAGAGGATGTGGAGGATCTAGCCAGATTAGACCTAATCCGAGTACTCTTTCAGAAACTGTTGGTTGACCTATTATACCTTTTGCTATGGCTCGAGCTTATGCTTTGAAAGCTTGCGAGGACCAGGATGCACTAAGGTCATTACTGGTATTGTTTCTCTCTTTAACTCTGAAATGCATGCTTTGATTGATCCTGGATCTACCTATTCTTATATCTATGTTGGAGAAATTCCTGATAAAAAATGCCTGTAGATCGGTTAGATTATGATATTCATGTAACCAATCTTCTGGATAGTAGTGTGTTAGTTAACCAAGTTTATAGAAATTGTCATGTTATGATCTAAGGTAGTGAGTATGTAGCAGATCTAATTGAATTGCCTTTCTATGAATTCGATTTAATTTTGGCTATGGATTAGTTATCCAAGCATCAGGCAGTAGTTGACTATAGTGCTAAGACTATTGTACTTAAGAAGCCAAATCAACCTGAAATAATATTCTATGGCATCCACACTAGTTTTCTGACTAATGTGATATCTGCTATACAAGCTCATAGGTTCCTTAGGAAGGGGTGTGAAGCTTATTTGGCTTTTGTACTTAATTATAAGAAGGAGAGTGTTAACCTGCAAGACATTTTAGTGGTAAGCGAATTTTCAAATGTGTTTCCTAAAGAGCTACTTGGACTTCCTCCTGAATGGAGCTATCTATTGAGATTATGCCTAACATTGCTCTTATATCTAAAGTACAGTATAAGATGGCTCCTACTGAATTAAAGGAGTTGAAGTTCAACTACAGGAGTTACTGGATAAGGGGTTCATTTGACCCAGTGTTTCACCCTGGGGAGCACCGATTCTGTTTGTTAAGAAAAAAGATGGCACTCTTCGAATGTGCATTGATTACAAGCATACATTGATTACAGGAAATTGAATAGGTCCATAGTGAAGAATAAGTATCTATTACTAAAGATAGAAGATCTGATTGATCGATTAAAAGGTGCAAGAGTATTTCTAAGATAGATATACGACCAGGGTATTATCAACTTCGGGTAAAGGACGTGGATATTTCGAAGATTGCATTCAGGACTCGTTATGGGCACTATAAATTCCTGGTAATGCTGTTTGGGCTAATTAATGCGATAACTGCATTCATGGATTTGATGAATAGAGTATTTAGGCCCTACTTAGACCAGTTTGTTGTGGAATTCATAGATGATATCCTGGTCTATTCCAAGAATGAGTACGATCATGCTTAACATCTGTGGATTGTATTATAAACCCTACGAAAAAAATAGTCGTATGTCAAGCTAAGCAAGTGTGATTTCTGGCTTCAGTAAGTTAATTGGAATTAGAGTTGATTATAGTAAAATTGAAGCAATTATTAATTGGAAGCCGCCACAAAGTATGACAAAAGTGAGAAGTTTTCTAGGTTTGGATGGTTACTATCGTCGGTTTGTGAAGGGGTTTTCAGTGATATCATCCCCTTTAACTAAATTGTTACGAAAAAAGAGTGAAATATGAATGGTCTGCTAGATGTCAAACTAGTTTTGATCAAATAAAAAGAATGCTTATTAAAGCTCCTGTATTGGCTCAACCCACTTCTGGTAAAGAATATGTTATGTTTAGTGATGCATCTAGAAAGGGTTTGGGTTGTGTTTTGATTCAGGATGGTAAGGTAGTTACATGTGCCTCTAGGCAACTAAAGCCACTGATCGCAATTTTTCAATATATGTAAGTTTTAATATTTTGACCTGGATACTCCACAAGCGTACGGGTCATTCATGTAGTACCTAAGGTGTCGATCCCACGAGGAGGGCTAATCTAATCATAAGGTCTAAGGTCGGAAACTATTAAATAGAAATTAAGTAAATAATGAATTTAAACACGAGAACTAAATAAATCAAATAAACCCAAATTAAGTAACAAAACACCAATTGACAATTAACACTTAACGAAAACAATCAACGAACAATGATTAACAATTTCATATTGAACGTAGTTAACCATTGATGAAAATTGATTGACTTATTGAACAATGATAGCACACCCTAGAATTCAACCTAGTGAATTAACCAAAAGAGAGAAAAGGAAATTATATATCCTTAATGCTAACCTAAGCGATTAAGATTTATCGAATTAATGGTTCTAGACGATTCTAGGGTCAATTATTCTATCTCAAGTTATAATTGAACCCTAAAGCATAAACCTTAATTAGATTGTGAGAAGTTGTAATCTCTTAATTAACAACCTATCAAAAACCTAATCAGTTATTAAGTTCTCTAATAAACAATTGGAAACTTATACATGATCTCTCTACCTAAGTTTTACAAATCTGATTTAATTCCGACTCTATTAAATTACCTAACTCTCGTTAGCCCAATTTAATCATTTTTCTCGATTCACCCTCTTAGTTTATTATCAAGATATGAAGTGCATAATTAAACCACAATTAATTCAATAAACACATAAAGCAATCAAATTTCATTAAATAAAAAATAACATTCCAAAGGTGAGTATAAAACATCAATCAACAATTCGATTCTATTGTCAAACTATATAAACCAATTTTACAATAAAATAAAACTGAAATCCATAGGAAATAAAACTCGAATGGACGATGGAAGGCCACAACTTTAGAAAGCTTCTTATTCTAGGAAGCACGTCGAGTTTACGTCGTCTTCCTCTTCTCTCTTCCTTCTTTTCTTTATCGATCTCTCAAATTTCTCTCGTTTAGGGTTTCATTGTAGTGGCTGATCAAAAGCTCCTTCTTTTTGTTCTTCCTTTTCTATTTATGTTCTTTTGTGTTTAGGGTTGAACTAGGATTTTTTAGGGGTCCAAAAGGTCCAAAAAATCCCTCAAAACATAAAGTTTGAAAGTGGCTGCACATCTGCCCAACGTAGGCCACGATTTTGGCCTATCGTCGCCTACTTCTAAGCGTTCTATCATGAGCATGTCATGATCATGGCCTGAATGTCTCCGAAATTTCTCTGTTCTTTGATGTTGACCCTAAATACTAACAAACACATCAAGGTACCTTAAAAACATCATATGTAAGCTCAAAGGATTGTTCTAACCTATAAAACACTTAAAATACAAATAAATAACAAACTAACACAATTCTACCAAAAACACATACTAAACAATTGAATAAACAGATAAAAACATATCAAACTATATCCTAAAACATGATGCATTGGACACTTATTAGCCACACGAACATAATTATCTAATGCATGATCTTAAGCTTGCAGCAGTAGTGTTTGCTTTGAAGATTTGGCATCATTAATTGTGTGGTGAAAAGTGTAGGATTTTCACTGATCATAAAAGTTTGAAATGCTTACTTACCTAGAAGGAACTTAATATGAGACAACGACATTGGTTGGAACTATTTAAAGATTATGACTTTATTGTAGACTATCATCTTGGTAAGGCTAATATCGTGGCTAACGCCTTAAGTCAGAAGACCATTTCAGCATTGTTAGCGTAATAGGGTGAGTGGGGACTTACATCTGATGGGGCTTTAATAGCTCAACTAAAAGCTAGGCTTACCTTGAGACAAGAAATTTATGATGCTCAGAAAGTTAATAAAAGTTGCAACAATTTATCTTGGTAACTCGGGAAGATCAACAACCTGACTTTTCTGCGAAAGGAGATGGTGATCTGTATTACAAAGATCGATTGTGTGTATTAGCAAGTGATGAATTGAAGAAAAAGCCATTGTTTGAGGCCCATAATACTATTTTATAATGCATCCTGGTGGAAATAAAATGTATCAAGATTTGAAGCAGCATTACTAGTGGTCTGGTATGAAACGTGATGTTGTAGATTATGTATCCAAATGTTTGACATGTCAGAAGGTTAAAGCTAAGCACTAGATTCCATCTGATTTATTACATCCTATTTCGATTCTTCAATAGAAATAGGATAACATTACTATGAATTTTTTCACTAGGCTTCCTCTCACTCAAAGAAAGCATGATGCAGTTTAGGTGATTGTGGATATGTTCACCAAGTCTACTCATTTTGTGCCTGTTCGTCCTAACTATCCATTAGACAAACTTGCAATATATATGTGAATGTGATGGTGAGGTTGCATGGGGTAACATTGTCTATTATTTTTTATCATGATCCTCGATTTACTTCGAGATTTTGGAAAAGCCTGCAAAAGGCTCTGGGTACTCAAGTCCAATTTAGTATTGCTTTCTATCTTCAGACAGATGGACAATTTGAACGAGTTATTTAAGTGTTGGAAGATATGCTTCGGGGTTGTGTGTTAGAAGATATGCTTCGGGGTTGTGTGTTAGAATTCTTGTTAGAACCCGCTTCCGGAGCCCAACTTGGATGTCATAAAAACGTGTGCTTATGCTTGTTACCATGCATGGTTATTTCAATTAACCCTCATTAGTCATCCTCGGTTCATCTTCATTTTATGATACCATAAGTGTCAGGCCCTATTTTCGAATTATTCTTATACTAAAGTAAATATTTTATGCTCAGCTTACATTAAAAAAAATGAATGTCTTAGGGACTGAATTAAAATTCACTTCCATCAGATAATTTGTATCTCTATGTCTCTAGTTTATTTAGAAATAAGAATCATCTTATTTGGAGCTCTACAAATCAAGATGCCATTAAAATACCAAAATATGTTCAGTAAAATATCCGATTCATACCCTTCCATCTGATACCCTTAATTTGATTCAATCAATCTTTTTCAATTCATTATCAAAAGCTATAAAATTTTACATAAAGGTATAAAAAAGTATTAGGAATCTATTGGTCTAAGAATCACTTCATTTGGAGGTCGGATAATAAGGTTATGGCTGAAAGAATCAACCAAAGTTTTGTCCTCAATCATATTGAATATGTTTTGGGACAATTCACATAACTTTCTCTAGATATACCAGATCAAGGTCATTCTTGATATTTTGAAAGAGGACTTCAAGATCTACAACTTTCACAAAGACCTTGAAGATAGATTCTGTTATCTAGAGGGTCAAAATTGGACCAGAAGATGTAAGATGAATAATACCCAAAAGAAGTTTATGAACAATACATAGAAGAGGTTTAACAATTAGCATAACTTTCTCTAGAGATATCGAATCAAGGTCATTCTTAGATGGTTGGAAAGAGAACTTCAAGATAAACAACTTTTTTAAAGACTTTGAAGATAAATTCTATCATCTAGAGGGTCAAAATTGGACAAGAAGATGTAAGATGAACAGTACCCAGAAGAAGTTTATGAACAATGCATAGAAAATGTTTAACAATTGGCTCGAGAGTTCCGTGGAACGAAATAGAGAAACCGAAGTTTCCACGTGAAAAAAATAAGTCCAAATTCTCAGGATCTTAGGGCCTCAAATGGCTAGCCGGGAGAAGGTTATAGGTCAACGTGCACGTGACTAACGAAACAAGTTCCTCTCTTGCCTAAACAAAAGCACATATTCATTCCCAAATAATTTCATCATATACTCATACTTGCATGTTCTTTTCATTTATACAAAATGCCATGACATATTTCAAGGCATAACATGAATATTTCAAAACCATTTTCCATTTCATCATAAAAATTCATACCAATATGTAGCAATTTCCCAAATCGCTCAAAAAAATTTAAAGCAACATTTATGAAGTAATTGAAATCATTTTATTTTCTTGATTTGGAAAAGCATTAGTGGCTCATAACTCTATTATAACCATGTAACCCACCTTGATTTCCTTTCTTAACGACTTACTCAAAATGCCTCTTTTCTTGTTCCTCTTGCCTCTTTTGATCCCCTTTATACAATAACAAAAATCCCACTCAATAGGGTTTTGAATTGAAAATCCCACAAAGCACAATCACTAAAATTGATTCTAGAATACTTAAACCCATGCATTTTCTAAACTCCATGAACTAAGATCCTTTCAAAAATCCAAAAGATTTAAAATGATCTTACCTTGATTCTTCACCAAATGAAGAGATCTTTGGCTCAAATGAAATCTCTTCTCTTCCTTTACCTTTTTCTCTTCTTGAACCACTCCAAAATCTCTCTCAAAAGTTAAAAAATGAAGAAACCCTAGCTCAACTCTCTTCTTTTCTCTCAACCACCGAAATTCTCCTCTTCCTTTCTTGTTTTCTCTTCTTCTCTCCCAATTCACGTTTTTCCTTCTTTTAAATGCAAGACTACATTTCTTTCTTCCATTTCTGCCCTTAATGAGTCCAAAAAGTCCAATTTACCCTTCCTTATAGGCTTATGCTCTTTTAATCTTAATTGTCTTACCAAAAATACCCTTGAACATTCATATAACCTTAACACTTTAATTCGATTAACCTATATCAATAAATCCTACTAATTTTGACATAATTAAATAATTTCAAAAAGACTAATCTATTAAAACCTCAAAATTATCTAAATCATACTTGTTTATCAAGAAAATTTTTTGGGCCAACAAATTTTCATTACAAAAGTGCTTTTAGGAATTCAAACTGACCAACATGACAATGAGAAGCTCAGTTAGATGACAAATATTGGAAGCATTTAAGATTTAGGATGAGCATTTTGCATTTCAAGGCTGAAAAACATCATCACTCAATGCTTAGTGTTATGCATATGACCATATGAACTTCCAACTATTCACAGTTCGATCACACATCTTACAACTTTTTGCAATATTTGTTCTTTAAGGTAACAAGCAAAAATCTTCCACCTAACATAGTAAAACAGCTTATAAAGGAATTGAAAAATCCCCGCCTGAGGGCATTAAAATTGGAGTGAATGATGATGACTTTTCAACTGTATATGATGATATTGAAGGCCCAATCAGGACATTGTTGCCTTCTATAATATGTGAAAACTTTTGTAGACTTTTCCTTTAGGATTTGTCCTCACATAAGATTGTTAGACTCACAGCAGGTACTCCGTATGAAATTGATGTGTTTTACATGAAGTTGTTGCTGTCTCGGGACTTTTCTTATTTTCCACCTAAAGGTTTGAGGGTGTATACCAGTATTAATTGCTTCCACTTTGAAATTTTTGTCATCTATTGTCACGAGCTTGGTTTAAATGCAGAGTCCTAAACAGTTGTGGTCGGCTGCTCTAAATCATGCATTATTCAATTTGATGACACCTCAAATGTTTAAGTTTCATTATAATTTATTTACAAGTTATTAAATCGTGGCATTGTCTTATTTATTTTCTTTTTCATTTTTTTGGCTTAGATTTTATTTGCTATTTTGAGATCTTAACATGTTTTTAACTGTTTCAGTTGGTGTCATCAAAATAGAGTAAATATCAAAAGAATTAATGTTCATCAATATTTGACAGTGATTCAAGGGATACTGATTTAATCACATTTTTTACAGATTATTACTTTTAAGGGGCTCTTAGATATGATGAATTAATAGATATACTGATCAAAACATTGCATTTTCAGTAGATTGGAGTTATCCTCCAAAATTATCAATCACCTCATCTAAATTCTTAAACTTATTATTTGATCACATAAAGGTTATGTCATCTACATGTTTAAAGAAAATTTGAGATTTTCTTTTCTCACCTATATGTTAGCTTATTAAGCTGTGAGTGTGCAATTGGATGGAAGATCAAAACATCTTCTGCATGCTTCTGACTTTTATAGAGTAATTGGACCAATTTAGTACACATATATGTGGATGATCTTATGATTCCATATTGGTAGTTGCATGTATGCTTTTCCTTATTCCCCAATCTTTCAATTTTTCCAGATATATCAATTTGTAATGAGAAAGAATTCTTGAATATATTAAAAAATCATTTTACATAACAAACTTAAGATCTTTTGTTGGCAAGAGAAATAGCTTTGTAGTTGTCAATTGAATGTTTTAGGCACAAATAGCATTGGCTCTCCCATGAACATCCCAATGTTTTATGATGGACATATTATCGTTGGATTATAAATAACTATCGAAACAAATGCTATCCTCTGATTTTGATATGATGATTTATGACCAATTACAGGGCTTTAAACTGGAAAAGAGGTTCACATCTAAATGCCCTGTCAATGAGATAATTCATAAGATTGAAGTAGCTATAAAGCCACTTGGATTTGACTTTCACAAGAAAAACTACAAGCTCATTGGAGATAATTATTATTCTTATTTAGCTAAAGTAGGAGGAGTGGAGCTGATATTTACTTTTCACTTTTTTTTATTAGATGAGGCTTCAAAACATGAAAGCAGGAAAAAAGGGAAACCTTAACATTGTCACTAAGGTCTGTGACTTTGAAAAAAATTAAGGTGGAGCCTGATAGTTTTTCTTTCTATTAATTTCCCTCTTTTCTTATATTTCTACATATATTTCAAGTGGCCCCTTTTGTTCATATGGTTGAAGTGAGAAAAGTCAAAAGAGTTGCGTTTGAGTTCCATCAAGTATCCTTTCTTTTAAAATCTGGTTTCACATACTCTAATGAATATAAATCATATACAAATTATCTTACGCCTGTAATTGTACTCCTCTTCAGAAGTTTAGGGATGACTAGTTGGTAAGCTGGTGAAATATGACCTAAAAGTTGGCCTATTGAACTTCAATCATTTGGTGATTGTGTGAGTGAAATTTTAATAGAACGCTTAGACTTAAAACACATTTGAAGCTTGAGAAATATTCTTCCACAATACAGTAAAACATGGTTCGTAGATGTTGAGGAGATGATGTAAAAGAGAAATGATGAATTAGCTGTTAATTATTGAAAAGAACCTAAGAACAATAGAATTTTGGTGTACGACAAATAGTAGAAGTCTTCCGGTTTTAGCTAAATGACATATCTACATCATGTAAGTACTACAAAGAAAATTTAAAAACAATAGTCACTTGTAATGTAGACTAATGGTGGTTTTTAATGTTGTAAATTCTCCTGACAACAATAACCGAAAAATCAATAATTATGTTATTCCAATTTCTTACTAAAAAATACTAGACTAGGTTACATATCATCTACACCAAAAATCGTTGTTTATCAATAATTGATTGTGGTGAATGAATATAGACTTGAGTTGGGAGTGATATTATTGTGAGACTAAGAAAATATTAAAAATCATTGAGTGTTTGACCTTTGTGCAAGTTGGATTGCTTATTTTCTTCTTTCTTTGATGAAATTCTACAAGAACCTGTCAACTTATCTTGAGGATGTATGGAGAATTGAAGACGATATGTAGAGATTTTAAGCTTAGAGTTACGGGTGTGACTTAATGAATCACACCGTGGCCCATTTAATATTATTGAATCTTTTAAATATAAAATTAAAAAAACAAAAGTTTTTGTTAAACTTTTATTGATTTATTTTAATTTCGACTAAAATGTTATAATAAATTTTTTTCACCTTTTTCTTTCCACTTTTATTAATCCACTTATTATTATTTTTTTCCTCTTTTCTTTTACAAAATTATGTCTAAACTTAACAATGTTCACTCACATATTTTAGCCATTCATAACAAAACTTATAAATGCACACTCTTTCATTAACAAAATTAATTGAGCATTATAAATTTCCAAATTTTACTTTATTTTTTGGATAATTTATTTTTTTCTTTCTACTTTTATTAATCCAATTTAAATATTCAACTCTTATATTTTTTGCTTTTTTCTCTTACAAAATTTTGTCCATAATCATACATTTCTAATTTTTCCCTCAAAATTTTAACTTTAACAATATTCACTTATATGTATTTAACCATTCATAACAAAACTATATATACATATATACAGATACTCTTTGATTTCAAAAATGACTTGGCATTGTACTTCTCCGAAGTAGCACTGTCCGTTTGCGCAGAGATCACCTGGTAGTATATTAGAACGTACAAGGATTGAGCTAGGGTCTTGGGTAAGTAATAAACACAAACTCTATTACCCTACCAGTTCCAATAAAGCACTGAAATCAATCGATTGATTGAAAAACGATAACGGAAAATATGCTGTCTTTGATACTGAAAAAATCAAGCGACCGATCCTCACTTTTCTCCCCAAACCCTTGTACAAGTACAAACCTTATTGCTCTCCTGTTCTCTTTTCTACTTGTTGACAAAGATTCCTCCAGACGCCCAAATTCTCCAACTTCATGCCAAAAGCACAGTATTTTGGCTTCTGCCTTCTCTTCTTTTTTGCTTAATACCATAAGAAACCAGTCTGGACCTCATTTATGTCTGTCGAAGAGCCGCTATAATTCGTATTTGAATTGGAGAGGCAAGGTATTGGTTTCTGGTTTCGGTGTTCTGAAGAGACAGTTTGGTGGGTGTCATTCAGCATTGCTTCCAAGATTCGTACTTTCGTGTTCCTCAAATCAAGGTTTAGAGAATTTGAGACGATTTTGCTCCTTCAGTGCACGGGCAGCAGCAGAATTGTCGACCTCAGATGGGCTAACCGTTGATGGAATTGTCGATAGTAAATGGGCAATTGTTGATGAGAGCGAGAGCGATTGGAAGAGTCATGCTGCCGCAATTGCTAAGTCCATCCAAATAGTTAAAAAGCGTTTGCAGGTATTGTCTACCGCCTATGCCACATTTTACGTTGTTTTCTGAAGCTGCTCTTTTTTAGTTTAAAATTAGTGACTACGTTAATATTTTGTGTTGAAACTCTACATGTGGTAATACGCTAATGGAGTATCATTTTTGTGTCTAGAAATACATCGGCCTCAAAGTCAGTTCATTCTGAACTTGTTATGCATTTGTACCAGTCAGTTCATTCTGAACTTGTTATGCATTTTATGGTACAATAGGCGAGGAAGTCTTTTCTTTCTGCGTGTGATAATGGCGAGGAAGTCTTTTGTTTCTTAGTGATAAACCTTCGATTATGCACTTAAAAGTGATATTTTAATTTGTTATCTTTGTTAGCAGTGGAGGAAATTGATAGTCAGGTTGGAGCTGTTGTCTTCAGAGTTAAATAAGCCAGACCTATGGGACGACCCTGAACATGCTGGGAGGATAAGCCGTGAGCATGGTTCCCTAATGGGTAAAATGAAAGACGTGAATGCGTTTGAGCAAGAATTGCTTGAGCATATTGACATGATAAAGTTGGCCCGTGAAGAAGATGACATTGACATGGAATCGGTGGGCTCTTTCTTCTTGTAATAGGCGCGTTTTCGTTCAATTTCAATTTAGTGCCTTTATCAAGTGTTTTATGGCAGCAAAGCGCACAGAGTATAGGTGACTCGCGGCAATGTGTTAGTGGAATATACTGATTTGTTCCTGCCATGTTGAGTTGACTAAAGCATATGAACCAGATGACTGGTTTTGTAATTATAAGATGGTGTAATCAATAGCCACATTAACTATTTGAAATAGCAATGACGATTATCTGGAGTACTCTTCATTCTGTAGGAATCATTGAAGGCTTTGCTTCAGATGAGAATAAATATAAAGGAGAAAGAGCTTGAAGCTTTGTTGTCTGGGGAGCACGATACCTGCTGTTGTTACATAGAGGTATCTTTAACATATTGTTGTAACAACCTTTTAGTACATGAAAATTTCTCCATTCTAGGTTATGAATATGCAAATGTTGACATTGTTCTGCATATTAAGCAATAACGATTATGATTTTAAACATATCATAATTCAGGTCCAAGCTGGTGCTGGTGGTACTGAGAGCATGGACTGGGCAGAAATGGTAATGAAGATGTATAAGTTATGGGCTGAAAGACGTGGTTATAGAGTAACAGTGGTGGACCAGATGCCTGGTGAGATTGCTGGAATCAAGGTTCAGCTTCTTATCTTCTTCATATGTGTTAAATACCTTACTTTTCTCACTTTTACTAAACAAAGCTGTGCACCACACGAGTCTATACCCTGATAAGTATAGGAACTGCAATTCACTTTTTTCTGCTCATTTTGATTGCAATATGCTAAATTTGCAGCAGAGTCTGTGTCTATCGTCGTCAAGCTAATTTATAGGGATATCAGAGTAAAATCATTAGTTTCTGGCATTGACAAGGACTGTTGGTCTTTCAGCGTGCTACAATCAAAGCATATGGTGAATACGCATACGGATATGCCAAAGCAGAAGTAGGAGTACATAGGTTGGTACGCATCTCACCTTTTGACAGTGGAAAACGCCGCCACACTTCATTTGCAGCTGTTGCTGTAATTCCCATCCTGGGTGATGGATTTACCCATGTACAAATCAATGAATCTGATCTACGTATTGAACGGTTCCGCGCTGGAGGAGCAGGTGGTCAGCATGTTAATACAACTGAGAGTGCTGTGAGAATCGTTCATGTCCCTACGGGAGTCACTGCCACTTGTCAAAATGAAAGGTGTGAAATTCTTGAACAATGGTCCAATTCAAAATTTAAAACAAGTAATTATCTTTTATATTATTCTTGTCACTTTTATTGTAAGGACAGATCACAACATTTAAATAAGGCTTCAGCTATGGAAGTGCTGCAGTCTCGTCTAGACCAGCTTGAGATGGCTCGCCGTGAACAGATGAATGCACAGCACACACAGTCACTGACCAACATAAGTTGGGGCAATCAGATCCGCACTTATGTGCTTCATGTACCCTCCGGCTGAATGTCAACTTTCAATTTTTCTATCACACATCCATGTTAAACTAAACTGACTGCCATTTTCAATTCTTCTGGATGCAGCCTTACCGGATGGTTAAGGATCTTCGAACCAATTATGAGGTCTATGACCCAGATTCCGTGCTAGAAGGAGAGTTGGATGATTTCATGTTGAGCTATTTATCTGCCTACCTGGATGAAGATGAAAAGAAAATTACCAGTGGGATTGTAGAAGACATTAAATATTCGGCAGACTGATAGCGATTCAATCTCCCAGTCCATGCTTGATTAGTCAATCAACATTTTGCGTTAATTTCAGCCCTGAATACATTATTCTGCAGTAAATACTAAAAGTGTTCACGTATATCAAACAGTACAGGACTATGTGGAATTCTGGAGTTAGAAAGCATGTTGACGAAGGCTGGGAAAGCATTACCTTCACAACGTATTAGTTCAGTACATTGGGTTAAAATGGCAAATTTTGGTCTCACTCTAACTGGAGCTTTCATGAAGAAACGATGCAGTAACATTGGGTGATATGCGTGATTTAGTATCTGTACTTGAAAAGGACAGTCTTGGAACAAGGGCAAAGTCTTTTCCTTTCGCCTTCCTTATTTCTCTCCTTAACCCTCTAGCTTTTCTTTTGCTCAATTCTTTTTTTCTTTCGGGGTGCAGACCTTAACCATCTTGCTTGGTTTATAAGAAGGCGAGAGGTATCATGACTTGCCAATGACATAATTTTGCAGCTGCTGCATTCACGGACAGTAGAGCTAGAAACGAAAGTTAGGTTAAAGACACAATTGTTTGACCCGTTCATATTAAAACTTTGTTAACAAAATTGACGTCAATCTGTGTAATATTACTATTTATAAAAGTTTTCCCGAATGAGTCGCAGGTGAATTTTGGGTAATATTCTAAATTTGGATTGGGACATTTTGTAAATTCGTACAGTCTGAACAATTTGTGTATTGATATGTTCATATTTTCTATTTTCTTTTAAATTTTTATAGAGATTATCTATGATTTTCTTGTGAAAACTATTATAAAAGTTGAATGTGAGAATGAGAGGAAGTTGCAGATTCAGATTCCGTAGGGGTTGGTGCAGGAGAATTGGAAGTGAATAATTAATACTACGGAATCTAATTCTGCAACTTCCTCTCATTTTCAGATTCAACTTTTGATCATTATCACTTCCACACTGAGCAACTCTTCATTTCTTTCTTCTCTGTCCTGCTAGCTCTAACTCCCGAGCTCTCACAGCATCCCACATCCTACCCCACCTCAGTCCCAGTTCCCCATATGAGACTTCCTAACTGCATATCCTACTTCATCCTCTGCATCCAGTAGTCCATAACTCCTACCTATGGATAACTGTAAGAATATGGGTTGGACCTTAAGGCTGGTTATTCCAGTTGGTAGATCTGATAGTTTGAAGTTCAAACGGAACAAGGTACTCTTTCTACTACGATGTTAATAGTTAATACAAATGCTCTCGTCTTTTGAGAACCCTACTTCATTCACATATTCTTACTCATCATTTCTCGTTAATGCTTCTGATTCAAGGCAGCGAATATGTTTAGAAGCAACAGTTTTTAGACTGTTATAGACTTTCTGTTACACAAGATCCTCAATTGAAGCGAGTGTAGAACATACTCATCCTATATCTTAGACAATGAGAAAACATGATCTTAGGGTTTGAAGTTTTCATAAATGAAGAGTTTTGAGCCTGAACTACTTGAAGGTTCCCTTTGAACAACCTCATGCTTCCACTTCTGCGATCACTCCTCCTTCTATTTCGATAAACAATCCTTTTGTTTCTCTAAGTCCTTTCTTAACTTTTTAGCAACAACAGTTGTATAAACCAATAAGTATGCAAATTACTTAATGTTGAGTTATTAAGTTGAAGTCTACCAGCAAAGGAAGGCATTTAATAGTCTAACTCCCAATTCTTTCTAACCACATCAAAAGTGGTTGACAATCCAAGTAACTTGCTTTGCTCAAAGAAATAGGAACTCCTAAGTAAGTAAAAGGAGGATCTTTAATTTCCAAACCCGAAACTACTACAAGAGTTTGAGCCAAAGATGATTTGTCAACTGAAACCATTATAAAGCCTTTCTCCTTATTGATGGTAATACCAGAAAGAGCATTGAACTCATCTAGGGATTTTCACAAGCATTCCAAGGAAGTTGTATTAGCACCACAGATCAATAGTAAATCACATTGTCTTATTCCCCTTGCACTCTTGAAATAATGAGAGGCTTTTGTAATACATAGTATAGACCTTATTACGTATCAAGAATCAACATGAAAGGATTAAAAATGAAGGTAATGCAGAATACCTAACTTCAGTTCCATCTCTGATTCCGATGTTGATTCCGAGCTCCAAACGATCGCGAATCTCCCAGGACCTTTATGAAAAATGTTTACCGACATGTGGTTTAGGTCTTTCTATAGTTTTCTCAGTACGGAAGCTCTGTTAACGGGTCAGAGATTCCTTATGCTTACGATTAATATGAGCAACTGCAGGAGACCTTAACATTTATATAGCTTCCATATCGGGCTTCCCCATCATATGGCCAATATAAGTCTAGTCTACATTAATTGGGATCCATTTTCTACCCAAACTTTGAGCTATTAATCTAGATCATTTATAGGATCACTTTATTATCTTTATCTGGATCAAATTACGTAACTTAACCAATAATTTATTTAAAAATTAAAAAATGCAATTAATAGTAGTCCAACTTTATGGGAAATGTCAAAATTGTCCAACATTCTTCTCTTTAAACAAGCATTAATTACAGTTTTGACTCTAGTTTAAAAACTCGATTAAGCCATGCTACGAAATTAGTCGACTAGGTTTAAAAACAAAACATTTGATCCAAAGATAATGAAAGTCCATTATTCTGTCTTGCAAAACTTTCGATACCGAAAAGTATCAAATGCATGTATCATGTGCGACACAGATCTAATACAATCACGTATACCTAATACCTTACTAACATGAATGGGAAAATGGAGTGTGGCAAACTAGGACGATATCTTTACGATCTAAATTATATCATCTTTGTTTGTAGTTCT
>JAOQMP010000006.1:23128139-23144696 GCA_027563575.1 Erythroxylum pedicellare
AGTTCTCGATTTCTCCAACTTTATGCTAAACTGCATTAGAGAAATCAAATTTTCTCCTACCGAATGCTAAACAACATTAGAGAAAACATTTATGTTCTCCAACTGAATGCTAAACTGTATTAGAGAACACCTTTATATTCTCCAACTGAATGCTAAACTGCATTATAGAACCTTTATGGGATTAAAAACTTATATCCCCATATGTCATGTCAACTTCATGGATACCCATACTAAAACTGTAAGGTCTAAACGACATAGCCATAAGGTCAATCTATATATATGACCAATGGCCTTTAAATACTTAAAATCGACACAAATCTTAAGACTTTTATATGTATTATGACAATGTATAATAACACGTATTACTGAGGATAAATGATGATCATCTTTGTTGATGAATTATCATACTATCATAATACATCAAAATGTACAGATGTAAATGGAACAAACATAATGATCCCCTAACTAGTGTCTAAAAATGTCAAAACCCCTATACTCTATACTTGTGTCATAAACACAAGTGGGCGAAGTCCTTCAACTAAAGGATTGACTTATAGTTTCTCAGTCTTTAAATGCTCCAAACCTTAACATCACTTTTTTCGTATCAACACCTTTATGACCAAATAATTGACCTTTAAATGCTAATACCCTTTGATATTTTTTGTTGTTATTAAACGACATAGCAAGAAGATTATCAGCATACAATCAAATGGGTCAAGCCATTAAATCAACCATAAATAACTCAGAAATCAAGTTTATGAGTCAAACCGTCTATAAAGCAGCCCCATAGCATGCACTCTATATGCATAGTTGAGGAAGTTACCTGTGTCTTCTTGACACACTTCCACAACATTGTACCATCTACAAACTTAAAATTGTAATCTTAAATGGACTTCCGATCATCCAGATATATAGCTAAAACCTGAATTTGAATTCCCTACGAGGTTTAGTTTACTGTGCTATATGTCAACAGATAATCCTTAATTTGCTTTAGTATCTCAATGCTTGCTAGACTGCATTTTAATGATCTACAATTGGATTAACCAGATATTGAGCAACCATTCAAACAGTGAATGCAATGTCCTACCTAGTATATAGCCGAGCCTACATCAGCTATTAATTGTACTAAAATACGGAGCATTCCTCATAACCTCTCTCTTTACTTTATTCTTTGGATACTGTATCAAAGATTATCTCTCACTGTGAGAGACAAGAGCTACGATAGGTTTATTGTTAACCGTATTAAACCTTTGTTATACATACTTAATGTATGCATTCTATGAGAGGTCTAATGAGTGTTGAGATTTGTCCTGGTGAATCTGAATAATTAAGACATAAAATGCTACACCAAAGTCCATCATGTCAAAATTCTTGACCAAAAGTTCCTTAATCTCCTGCAATATGGTTAAGTGATTTGACGTGAGCAATATATCATCCACATGCAATAATAGGAAGATAACTTTGCCCATCTTGACCTCATAGTACAAGCATCTTTTTACTTTTATTTTCCATGAAGCTAAAAGAGGCCATAACTTCATTAATTGTAAGGTATCACTTTTAGGAATTAATTGTAAGGTATCACTTTTAGGAGGTTTAATATAAACTACATATTGATCTGCATAACTCACAAACCATGTCAATTCTATTTGGATCTTGGAATCCTTCAGGTTGTATCATATAGACCACTTCATAAAGGTCTTTACTTAAGAAAACAGTTTTGACAACCATCTGATGTAACTCTATATCATCATGAGCTATAATTTCCTTAATCAATTAAAGTGTATCCTATGAAGATATGAGAGAAAAGGTAATATAAAGTCAACATTTCTCTCTGAGTGAATCATTAGACAACTGAGTGAGCCCATAAACCGCTAAAATTTATCCTAAAATCCTTTAGGCCTTGAAACTTCATTTACAACTGAAGGGTTTGCAGTTCTGATGCAAATTAATTAGCTCCCAAACCTTACTATACTTCATGGCTTACATCTCATCATTCATTACAACCTAACAGACATCCAAATTGAGTCTAGAAATAGCTTCTATAAAAGTAACTGGATCTGTAACATGTCTAATAACATAGTCCTGTACAGCTGATAGACCATGTAATCAGATGTGATACCATGTTGTCTCACTGTAGTGGATTCACTTAACTGTATTAGATTATATACCCCCAAGAACTTCTATGTGTACAGGTATGGGTTCCTTTTCCTATACAAGCACGGTACACTGAATCTAACTGTATGAGTAGCGGGTACATGATAACTGTAGTATCCGCCCTGCTATCATCTGAAGGGTCAAAGGGCCCACTATCATCATAGACATCGAACTCCAGAAACTTAGCTATTTATGAGTCCACTATTCCGATCCCTCCTTCTCTACAGTAAAAGTTTTAGCTTTAAAGTGGTTAAGATATCTTACTAAATAACAATGAGCACAACAAGCATGTAATTTTTCTTTACAAGGATTATACTACCTCAATAGGGCAGCCTCATATATGAATGTGTGCAAAGCTAAGTTTCTAAGCTTTTAGATAATCAGGTAGATTAGTCATGTTCTGCATTGACTTCTTGAAACCCTTTAAGCTGCAGTTATGCCTTTCGACAACATATCATTTTGCTCAAAACTACTCAGTATAGTGAATTAAGTCACTATTCTAACTGATTCTAAATATCTGACAAACAGACCTTTTAAAGTCCTAAAACAGTATGTTTTCCATGATATTCTCCTCTATGATCAAATCTGACTATCTTGATAAAATTTTCCAATTAGTTCTCAACCTTCAGTCTTTAAGCAAGAACATATAATTGTGATGGGAATAATCATCAGCAATTGTCAGAACACATTTAGAATTGCATAATGCAACTATATAGGTCTACCGATATTCGTATGTATCAAACTCAACAAGTCAGAAGCATGAGTTGATCTCAATATCATTATTAGTCAAATTACCGCTGCATCAGTCAGCACATGTTCCTAGATCATCATAATCTAGAATGGAGAAATGCTTTCCTTGATCAATCTCACAATCCTAGCTCTGAAAATGTGGCTTAAAGTTTTATGCCACATCATGTAAGACTTCTCATTCATTAGGGTCCTTCATTTTATAACTTGTTTAGCAAGATACGAAGAAGCATTTATGTAATTCGGGGTAAGACACATTCTATACAAACCATATGAAAAGAAGGTTGTACCATTATGTTTTACATTAAACAACATCTGTACAACAGAAGCATTAAATACAAAACTGTAACCCTTTTTATCCAAAATTGATCAAAATATCACATATAAAATGTGTCGTGTAAAAAACAAATGAACCTTATAACAAAGTTTAGTACATAGATTCCTCTACAGTTATTACTTCTACTTCTTTATTGATGTGAACTATCAGTTTCTCCTTCCCTTTATTTGAATTTATCCTTGATATGAACTACTGCATTACGGAAGCATCTTGATCAGATATTCCATTAAATAGTCACCATGTACTTAATGTGACTATCGCAAATTAGATTCATAAATTGACAAGCCAAAGAGTAACCTGATGATCTCATTCTTTCCTTTTAAACCTCATACTACTAGTTTTTTATGTCTCTATGAACTTTATCAGCACTAGTTTGACCAACATCAGTAGGTGCAGAAGATTTTGACTTTCTACCTTTGAACTTAACGGGCTTCATCTTTGCTTTCCCTTAAGTTGCTTAAAGGGTTGTAGGAGTAGCAAACTTGAGTTTCTCCTCCTTAATAAGCTATCAAAGCATTGAAGTGCCAACATCATCAATCTATTGTGAAGATGAATCATTCTCGACATGTACTCCATTACTCCGCTTTTTCTCATATATACCTTATAGAGAATAATTCTTTCATTAAGACACTTGTCTCAACAGTCTTAGGGAGACATTATCAAGAAACTCCTTCACTATGTTTGTGTCTAAAAGTTCACTTAATAGATGGTTAAGAATGGATCTCTTAATGGTCATTAGATATAATCTGTTAAACCGATCCCAGGCTTCATAGGCTGCTTTATGAGCTTTCAAGATCATGGATGTAGGTGGAGATGGCTTACTCATTCGTATGGTCATATCAACCACAACTATCTCCATAGCATTTAATAGATCCTCCGTCCACTTCTTTATATTGAAACTGGTTAGGGTTTCAATGATGACACTGATTTTGTTGACTGAAAAGGTGATTTCAAGATGATAAATTTTAAATCAGCATAAATGTAGGATAACAGCGATACTCAAAGCCATTAAATAGTATCTTTACTAAAAATCCGGTCACAAATATTATGAAATACATATGGGCTGAATACATAATATATGTAACTAGACTTTCACTTAAAAGTGATCAGAGTGCAAATCATCAACTCTCACGACATTATCACCTGTGGGTGAATAGATCATTCAAGCAACGACTTTCCTCTATCTAATGCCTTTATGCACATCTCAAAATCTCATGTAAAGCCAACACCTATGTGCAGAATAACCAAACATGAGACCAGAGACATCCCCTAATGTATAAGCTGAACAATTCAAAATACTGACTCGAAAGGCCAATGTGGTAACTACATTCTCATCAGCACTCAAGAAGTCCACAAATACAGGGGATACATCTTTATGTTATCTTCACATTTTTCATGGGCATATAGTATGTGACAATGTTACATCAATAAATGCAAAAATAATAAATGCATAGTCTCATTGTCACACACTCGTGCTGAAGACATTCTCTGAAAACTTCATTTGAGACTTTTGTAAAAGAAAAATCTCAGTAGAGTGACTATCGTGCATCACCAGATACTGAACCCACCATCTGAGACACGAGAACCTCATGCATCTCCCTTATGGCAAGTTCGTTGCACAAAATTTCACTCAAAAATGGCTTCAGAATGTCTCAATTCTTTTTTTGATCCACTATCATGTAATCTCGAACACTGAACATGAGACTCAAGACATAAAAACTTGAAGTATCTCCCTCACGTGATGTCCGAAGCATGAAAATTCACTTGAAATCAAATTCAAAATACCTTAATTCCTTTTTCTAGAGTTAAACTTTAATTTATTACTAATATAATAAATCTAAAAAATGGAAAAGCTTACTTTGTAAATTTTCCAGACCCAAAACACTCTGAGGCACCCTTACGAGAAATCTAAATTTTTTGTGTGCTTTTCTAAAAATTATTGTAGCATCTGTACCACATCCGCCAGATGCATCTGGCACATGCACATCACGTGCTTCCCATATGCAGACGTGCACCTATTGTACGGTGCATGCATCGCACGCGCCGCCACATGTCCTCCGCCACATCACGTGCACTGCTACCCGCAGCTACCGTAGCTTTGTCGGGCCTATGCAATCGTTATCTCCCCCTGCGACACCATAAGTAATTTCTGGCATCTTTAGATGTTGTTTTTTACTTCGTTCAGCTCATTTTTGACCCGTTTTTCATAGCTAACCTTATTTACACCACTTTTACGTGATTATATATGTAAAAAACTAAAAAACGAATCAAAAATTGAGGAAAACCATATGAGATGAAAAACTGAAAAACCTTTGTTTCCGACAATTTGATCACGTAAACGCTCTGATACCACATGTAATATGTAATACAAACCTTATTACGTACTAGGATCAACATAAAAGGATTAAAAATGAAGGTAATACGGAATAGCTGATTTCGGTTCCATCTCTAATTCCGATGCCGATTTCGAGCTCCAAACGATCACGAATCTCCTAGGATCTTTATGGAAGGTGTTTACCGACACGTAGTTTAGTTCTTTCTACAGTTTTCTCAATGCGTAAGCTCTCTTAACGGGTCAAAGATTCCTTATGCTTACAATTGATATGAGCAACTGCAGGAAACCTTAACCTTTATATAGTTTTCATATCGGACTTCCTAATCACAAAGTCGATATGGGTCTGGTCCAAACTAATTAGGATCTATTTTCCACTGGACTTCGACTCATTAATCTAGGTCATTTATTGGGTCACTTTATTATCTTTATCTAAACTAAATTACGTAACCTAACCGATAATTTATTTAAAAAACCTAAAAATGCAATTAATAGTTGTCCAACTTTATGGGAAATGACAAAATTGTCCAACAACTTTCCCATTTATAAGCACTCCATATGAAGTGGTAGTTGAACACTATTTAACCCAAGAGATGTAAGTGGTTAGGAACCCAATAGCTTTAAGAGTTGAAGAATAAAGTTTCAATTAACCATGTTCAATGCCTTATTTATGTCTATTTTGATTACAGAATTACTGCCAAAGCCCTTTACATGATAATTCCTAAGCAATTCCTGAGTAAGCTTGATGTTATCACTAATGTTCTTACCTTTAATGAAAGTTGCTCAAGAATGATCGATAAAAGAAGGTAGAACTTATTTAATCATTGAAGACAATAATTTAGAGATTATCTTGTAGAAAGTGGAACAGCAAGAGATGGGCTTAAACTCTTTTAATAATTCTGGGTTAAGTGTCTTGGGAATCAAGTAAAAGTGAGTGATGTTCCATGCAGATAGCAATTTGGAGCTAGAGAAGAACTTCAATATAGATTCACAAACATGGATCTCAATAGAATTCCAAGAATTTTGGAAGAAAAGCATATTAAATCTATCATATCTCAGATCTTTATTAAGGTAGATAGAAAAGTATACTCATAATATCACTTACAAGGGCGAGCTTGGAAAGAGAACAAAGTCTCCTCAGGCAACAAAATAAAACCTAAACGGAAAAGAAAAACATGCTAATGAAATAAAAGACACTACTAAAATTCTTCCTTTTGAGTCCAACGCTCTTAGGTTTATCTTTTTAGGAACCAATCTTTACGTTGATTTATCAAATATTTTGATATACCATATTAGAAAATTGTGAAGGTAGGAGGGATTTCTTAAGTTTTAAAAGAAGGTTTTCTTTTTCATCTTGTTAATCATTCCATCTTTTTTCCATTTGTAATCCTTCGCTTCAAAATAAGTAAAATATTAATTTAATAGTATCTGAGGAAGTATGCATAATTGGCTAAACCTTGTTAAATTATGATGTTCTTTACTTGTCTATTTAATAGCTATTATCAAGTATAGTTGTAGTGAATTATTGTGTTATTAAATTATATGTCTAGGAAAATTCTGTCTAAGATATTGAGTTTTAAGTGAAACCGTTTGTGACCCCTCTAGTCTTTCTTGGGAATTTACCTGGTGTGACTTTTCAGTATAATTGTTTAGACTCTATTTATCTAGGAAATAGTGCTCAACGTGAATTTGTTATTATTGGTGAAAATTAACCCAAGTTGTCCTAATAATTGGTATCGGAGTCAAGCTTTTTTCATATTATGCTATGTGGTTGCAGCGTGGTTGATCTTCCACATCAAAATAGATTTTTCCTTGGATTATTGACATTTTGCATTGAAAGCTATTAAATAGAAATTATAGCAGAGATGATAGAAATTAAAGATACAACTGCACCAACAGCTTCTACTTCGTTTGTTCTAGCAAGAACTGCTGTGACAAATGCAAGATTTGCAGTGGAGATTTTTTATGCCACTTGTCATTTCAGCATGTGGCAAAGTAAGGTTCAAGACGCTCTTTTTCAGCAAGGTCTTGACATTGCTATTGAAGTAAATAAACCAAATGATGTTGAGGAGAAAGATTGGAAGACTATAAACCGTTTGGCATGTGGTACAATTCGATCGTGTCTTTCCAGAGAGCAAAAGTATGCTTTCTCAAAAGAAACTTCTGCACCTAAATTGTGAAACGCATTGGAGGAAAAATTCTTAAAGAAAAATAGTCAAAATAAGCTCCATATGAAAAAAGAGACTGTTTCGTTTCTCTTATGTTCTGGGTATCACTATAAATGATCACATCACCAGTTTTAATCAGTTAGTTACTGATTTAATAAATTTGGATGTGACATTTGAAGATGAAAATCTGTCTTTGATGTTGTTGGGATCCCTTCCTGAGGAGTTTGAGTTTCTTGAAACTACTCTACTTCATAGGAAGGTTGATGTGTCGCTTAGTGAAGTTACAACTACTCTGTACAGTCATAAATTGAAAAGGAAGACAAAGGAAGAACGTACAAATGAAGCAACAGAAGCTTTGGTAGTTAGAGATTGTTCACAGAGCCAGACTAAAGGAAAGAAAGGGAGATCAAAGTCGATGCTTAAATTGAGCAAAGATGAATGTGTCTTTTGTCAAAAAAAAGGCATTATAAAAAGGATTGTCCAAAGTTAAAGAATAAAAACAAACCTAATAAGGAAAATATTGCTGCAAATTTGAATTTTGCTTAATTTAAAGATGTAGACATAGATCTTTCATTGGTTGTTACATCCTCAATAAGCCTTGCTAGTCCATGACTGTTCAATTCAGGCTATAGCCATCATATATGTCCCAATCGGGATTGGTTCTCTAATTTAGAGAGCTAGAAAGTGGAGTTATCTACACAGCAAATGACAATCCCTGCATCACAAATGAGATTGGTTCAATTTGCTTGAGGAATCACAACAGAACAACTAAGACTCTAACAGATGTCAGATACGTGCCAAGTTTGGCAAAAAATCTCATTTATATAGGCGTCCTAAAATTAAAAAATTATACTGTAAATGCAATATATGGAGTAATGAAAGTCATCTTTAGTGCACTTGTGGTAATGAAAGGAAAATAACTTGTATTATTGCCAAGATAATGCAGTTATTGGAACAGCAGCAATAGCTTCTATTGATGACCAAGAGCTAGAAGTAGCTAGGTTGTGGCATGTACATTTAGGACATGAAGGTGAAAAATCCTTAAAGATATTAATAAATCAAGGATGGTTGAAAGGAGGTCGGGTCTACAAATTAGACTTCTGTGAGCATTGTGTCAAAGGGAAATATACAAGAGTGAAATTCAACACTGCAATCCATGATATGAAGGGTATTATGGATTATGTTCACTCATGATGTGTGGGAACCTTCTAAAACAACTTCTTTGGGAGGAAAACACTATTATATGACATTTTTTATGTTTTTTCTTAGAGAGTATGGGTGTATACTATGAAGACTAAGGATGAAGTGTTGGGAGTCTTCCTCAAATAGAAGAAGATGATGGAAACTCAAACAGGCAGAAGGATCAAACGTCTCCATACAGATAATGGCGGGGAGTACATAAGTGATCCATTTTTAAAAGTCTGCGAAGATGAAGGTATTATCAAACAACTAATAGTCAAGGATACACCACAACAAAATGGGGTTACAAAACGTATGAATTGGACATTATTGGAGAAAGTTCGGTGTATGTTGTCTAATGATAGATAGGGCAGAGAATTTTGGACTGAGGTTGTTACATATGTGTGCCATCTCATTAATGGCCTTCCATCAACTACTATTGGTGGTAAAACACCTTTAAAAAAATGATTTGGAAAACCTGCTATAAATTATGATTTCTTACATGTGTTTGATTCTACTACATACTATCATGTTAAGGAGTCAAAGTTGGATCTATATGCAAAGAAAGCAATTTTCATGGGGATCACCTATGGTGTGAAAGGATATCGTCTTTGGTGCCCAGAGTCAAAGAAAATAGTTTTCAGCAGGGATGTTACCTTTGATGAATCTACCATGTTAAGAAAGGTGACAACTAAAAATGTTAAGTAGACAAATGGTACTCTAAAATAGGTAGAGTTTGAAGGAATAATTGTTACCCCAGTAAATGATGAAGCAGATGTAGAAACTCCTGTGGTAGAAAAGGTGCCAGATGAAGAAGAGGTTCCAACCTAAAAACCTTCACGGCAATAATTATCAATTGTATTGAGAAAGCCAAAAATGAACATTCAAGTACCTGCTCGCTATGCTAATACAGTGACTTATGCATCTCCAATTGAAATTAATGACATTTCTACCACTTATAAGAAAGCAGTCTGAATTTTAAAAGAAGATAAGTAAAGGATAGTCATGAATCAATAAATACATTCCCTTCATAAAAATCAAACGTGGAAGCTATCTAGTCTCCTAAAGGGAAAGAAGGCAATTGGATGCAAATGGATATATGCAAAGAAAGATGAATTTCCTGACAAGAATAATGTTTGCTATAAAGCAAGGTTGGTGGCCAAATGTTATGCACAAATGGAGGGAACTAATTATAATAAATTTTTTTCTCCAGTTGTAAAACATTCCTCTATTTGAATTTCGTTAGCTTTAATAGCACAGTTTGATATGAAACTAGTTTAATTGGATGTAAAAACAATGTTTTTACATTGAGACTTAGAGGAGAAATCTATATGACTCAACCCAGAGGCTTTAAAGTTGCTGGAAAAGAGAATATGGTGTGCAAGCTTGAAAAATCATTGTACGAATTCAAACAATCTCTAAGACAGTATTACAAATGATTTGCTAAGTTTATGATGAGAAAAAAGTACAGAAGAAGTAAATACGATCACTGTGTGTATTTTCACAAGCTATAAGATCGGTCCTACATCTATCTTCTCCTATATGTTGATGATTTGCTGATAGCTTCAAAGAATCAAAGAGAAATTGAGATATTGAAGATTTAGTTGAGTTAAGAGTTTGAAATGAAGGATTTAGGTAAAGCCAAGAAAATTCTCGACATGGAGAAAATAGAGACAGAAAGTTAGGGAGATTGTGTTTGACTCAAAAGCAATATTTGAAAAAGATACTACAACGTTTTGGCATGAATGAAAAGTCAAAACTTATTATTGCTCCGCTCGCTCCTCATATAAAGCTCAGTGTATCCTTATCTCAAAAGAAAGATGCAAAATAAGACTATATGACTAAAGTACCGTGTGCAAATGTGGTTGGTATTTTGATGTATGTTATGATGTGTACAAGGCCTAACATTTCATAATCAGTAGGAATCGTGAACAAATATATGTATGATCTAGGCAAGGAGCATTGACAGGCTGTGAAATGGATTCTAGGGTACATCCTGAATAGCATAGATATTGGATTAATGTTTGAGAGGGACGAGAAAGGTGGTCATTGCTTAGTTGGATATTGTAATTCCAACTATGCTGGTGATCTAGATAAACGTCGATTAATTATTGGCTATGTGTTTACTCTTGCGAAGGTACCAATCAGTTGGAGGTCTACCTTACAGTCAACAGTTGCTTTGTTGGCTACAAAGGCAAAGTATATGACAACTATAGAGGCTGTGAAAGAGGCAATTTGAGTTCAAGGATAGCTTGATGAATTGCGAATTGGACATAAACATGTCAAAGTACATTGTGATAGTTAGAGTGATATTCATTTAGCAAAAAACCAAGTTTATCATGCAAGGACAAAGCATATCAACGCTTGCTTTCATTTTGTACGAGAGATTCTTGAAGATGGTGGAATAATACTCCAAAAAATTCTGATCTCTAAAAATCGTGCAGACATGATGACAAAATCGGTGATTGTAATCAAGTTCAAACACTATTTGGACTTGATTAACATTTTGAGAATTTGATAGCAACTGGAGACACTACTGAAGATAGTTTCATTTGTGGGAGGATTTTGAGGGGAAAAAAAAGGGAAATATGTCAAGGTGTGTTGACTTATGACATATTTTGATATCCCATATTGAAAATTTGTATAAATGGGAGAGACTCAGGTTTTAAAATGAGGTTTTCTTCATCTAGTTAATAATCCTAGCTTCTTTCCATTTTTAATCCTTCACTTCAAAATAAATGAAATATCAATTTAATAGTTTCCGAGAAAATAGGCATAATTGACTAAGCCTCGTTAAATTCTGATATTCTTTATTTGTCTATTTAATAGCTATTATTAGATATAGTTATAGTGAATTATTATACTATTAAATTACATGTAGGAAAATTTTATCTAAGAGGTTGAGTTTTAAATGAAACCGTTCGTGACCCCTTCAGTCTTTCCTGAGAATTTACCTGGAGTAATTTTTCAGTACAATTAATCACACTCTATTAACCTAGATAATATTGAGGTAAATTTGTTATTATCGAAAGAGATTAACCTAAGTTTTCACAACACTTTATAGTTAAGTTATGCTTCTTCCACTTTGGGTTTGTCTCTATGGAGGACTCGTTCTTTTGATTTAATTTTAGATGGTTTTCTCAAAGTTGGTTCCGATCGGTGGTCATCATGAAGCTTTTTCCTTCTCTCTTTTTGTCATTCTTGCCTAGGTTAACTAGATTATTGCTAAGTAGCCTATTATAGGTATTCTACACGTTTGTGATACTCATTTCAAGTTATCTGGTGCTTGGAATGGCATTTTGACTGTTTTTCCTCTTCATTGTTACTTGTCCAGTTCCCCTCTAGTATCGCTTCGATTATCGAATAGCAGGAACGAAGACACAACCCATTAGCGCAGACTGCATACTTTAGGAGCGCACTTGAGTGGATGTTGTAAATACAATAAGTTGAATTGAACTCCAACTAATACAATTTAAGAGCAAAGGAGTCGGATCAGAATTTTGCTTCCGCAGTACTAAGTTCCAAGGGCGGTTAAATATATGCGGTTCACGTACCTGTAAGATATGAATTGGTTTTTGCAACCACGGATAATGGGAAAGAAAGAGCATACGTAATCGTTACCGTTGTTTGGTCAAACTCAACATGGCTTGAGATCATCGTAAAATAGAAGTGTAATAAAGTTAAAGGTAACTTTTCATCAACGCTTTCTGGTCAACTTCATGAAGTTTTAATGTTTTGGCATCTCTTATGTGGAGGTTGATGCTTCTTTTTCCTAACTAGAGAATACAAACTGAAGTACAATCCGGAAACTGAGCAATGAAAGACGTACAAATTTTATTCAGATTGTCATGTCAGTTGTCTATACTCTCCGAAGCATCAACCTCTTGCTATTGCCTTCAATGTGGGATTCTCGACACTCATTTATGGGCTTGACTTTGCTGAAGGTATTTGAATAACATTCATTGGTGATGCATGCTGTTGATAGAATTGATCACAAGATGCATAGGTTATGTTGTTGGCCATATGGGTCACTGGATTTTTCAACCCAACTTCAGGTGCTGCGGCTGCAACTTGCTGCTGATAAAACTGTCCTCCCACTCCATTTACGTGTACATAGCCATTTGTATCCTGATAATGGACGGGGTTTATTGAGATCTTTGAATCTTCCTCAGGGAGTTGAAACGTTCCACCCCACGGGTCTGATTGTGGCAGGTGATAACTTCCGTCACAATGCGGACCAATTAACAACTGATTTTGGTGATGATTCAAAACTTCATCTTTGGCAATTCCCTGAATGGAATTTGATAGGCTGTACCTTTGACAAGAAACAGGATCAAGTTGAGAGTGTATTTCCCAAGCGAAGTCTGGATTTGTATGAACCAAGTTTTGATAAGAAAGATCTGAGCTTAGTTGTGTGGATGAAACATCAGCTACCAGTTCTCCAGCTTGACAACTTGCTAAAGCATCTCCACAATAGTTTATGGTTTGGTTCCATGCTCTGGAATTGTCATATACATTGTTGCTAATTTGGCTATCTGGGGGCGCAAAATCAATAACTATGTTATATAGATGGTATGCTTTTACTATAATCTGGAATCTTAAACTGGAAATATGGCTTGAGAAGCAACGTGAGCACCTGATGTCGGTGAAGTCATGTGATTAAAAGACTGAAGAAACAGAGAATGACAAGACTGACTTGGTCCACCTAGTCCCAAAGGTGCAGTGATAGTTGGGCAAGCTAACTGCATTCCTCGGTTCAAGTTTATCACATTCAGCATACATGCATTATTGTTGAATGTTGAATCTGTCAGTCCTCTTTCATTTGGAAAGTTTGGCGACCGTGACATATTTGGGAAAGGTCTCTTGCTGAGCTCCAGTAACCGATCATCACATTGCAGAAGCTTCTCATAGTGTTTTTCAAGAGTTCCTGGTGAAAACACCAGACAGTGCCTCCTGAGAATGGAAGATTAGATCAGATTAAGCTTCTTTAGTAATTTCCATCTGAATAAACGGTAGCATATGACGTCCAAACCTGCAATGACAAGCTTCCCCGCCTGTAAAGTCTGACGTTGAACTCCAAATGGTATGCCTTCTTGGCTGTGGATCAACCTCCATGAAAAAGTTAGGTCGCTCATTTAACTGCATCAACTCAATGCAACAAATTAATGGTTGGAACATGTAACTAAATTCAAAGCAAGAACTATACGCTCGCAAAGACGCAAGGAAAAAGGAGAAACAGAAGAAACCTCAATATGCAGAGTAGCTGACTCATTCTCCTCAATTTTAGCTTGAATGGCTATTATATTACTCCATTGAACT
This sequence comes from Erythroxylum pedicellare, assembly GCA_027563575.1. NCBI lineage: Eukaryota > Viridiplantae > Streptophyta > Magnoliopsida > Malpighiales > Erythroxylaceae > Erythroxylum > Erythroxylum pedicellare. The sequence goes on from JAOQMP010000006.1 coordinate 23,142,376, forward strand.
TCAATCTTTCTCTTTAGCCTCCCAACCAGAATCTCCCACACTAACTTCCTTTTAGAATAATAACACTTAGCCACTATGTCACCTTCGTTTCGTGACACTCTCTACAAAAGGAAAACAATTAAAAGAACTCATTACAAATGAAACCATTGTATTACAACGACAAGCTTGTGACTGTACCTCCCATGATCCAATTCTGAGAAGTAACGCACTAAAATTAGAAGCCTTCAGTTTCCCAGAATCGTCATGGCACAATAACTTACGATCGGTGTGAAATTCATTCTCATGCAAGTTCTTCTCCATAAATTCATATAAAGAGGGCGTAAGGTCGAGTTTCAAACCGAGTGGTCGCAAGCTCAAAATTTTATTTGCCAAGTTAGTCTGAATCATCATAAGTATTTTACGTTAAAGTTAAAATATATGTATTGCGTATTGCAACAAAAGAAGGTGGAATATCATATATCGACAATTATACGTGTAAGCACACGGAAGATGTAAAACCTGTTCATCGTCCTGATTTTGAGTTTGCAGATTTCCTGTAATCTTGTCGTTTGCAACAGCGGAGACATAATGGTAAGAGTCGCCATCAACTGGGCCACCGCCACCGCCACCGCCACTATCAGCATCAACCCATGTTAAATCATGATACATGAGCGGGCACAAATTGTGGTCGTCTTGATAGAAGAGTGGAGTCAAATTGGTGCAGCACAGGAGATTCGATGGTGTTTTGGAGATGCACATAATGCAGAGACGTGATCCCGAGAAAGCAGGAAGAGAGACGGAGTTGGGAGAGAAGCAGGACAATGAGAAACGAAGAAATATATAGGTATTTATAAAGGACAGAGTAGCAGTAGGAACAGTGTTGGAGGTGAGCAGGGAATTAATTACTGAAACTTGTACGTGTTAAGGAGTCTTGTAATCTATGAGACGGAGAGAGCATAGCATAAACTGCCTCGGCTAATTCCGTTTCGGTTGCTAATGACCGCCTTTTGTTGTTTTGTTGATAATATTTATTTCCAAACTATTTTGTAAATTAATATTTTTGTTGACTAATTGAAAATTGAGTTTATTTTATAGCGTGATCTGATCTGGCATGCATGCCGTTTTCCAAATGAAGTATCATACCTAAGGGATATTGACGAAGAGAAGATTCTAGTTTTGTTTCAATACACAAGTCCTAACGGTTTTAGTTTAAGGGCGTTAAAAAGAGGAGAAAATCTAGGGTGTACTGTATAGTCTCTCGGGAATCCACGAGTCCAACTCTTTATCAGGACGTCGCCGTAGGATGCTTCACATCATGCAAAATAGTAGATATAACGGATTAAGATAGATGGACAGGTGTATTTGTGGATCTAAAAGTTCAGTACAATCTTAATGCGATCAATTTTTCATATAATTTTAATTTCAACAATGTATTTTTTTGTTATTATTGAGATGACGAATATACGATATTACTTTGTAAATAAAATAAGGCCTAATTAAAAAAATTTGTAAGGTTAAACTTTATAAAGTAGCTTCCAATTTTTTGCAAGGTAAGTTATTCATTAATACCCATTATAGAGTAGAGTATGCCACATCATATTCATATATTTTATTTTATTAAATAACAAATTTTATACATAATAACAATATTAATTCAATATGCCATGTCATTCATACAAAATGTAACGGATATTTTTGCAAATTTATTGTAATTTTTTAAAATTTAAATGAATATTATAAATTAAACCATTTTAGTTGTTTTTTTTTTTTTGCAATTATCCCACAAAATAATAACATATCTCCATCATCCACCCGTCTATCAATTGTAAGCATTGAGTAGAGAAGGCATCAGAGGGGGCGGAATAAGTAGACTGAAGCAAAGGATGAGTCAAAAGTCGTTCGAAGAAATGGGGTAGCTTGGGCATCATAGCCTATTTGGTTCAAGGAATGGAATAAATAAAGAATAGGATTATTATTCCTAGAAATAGAAAAGATGAGGAATAGAATTGAATAAGTATTACTTTGTTTGGTTTAAGGAATTGAATAGATAAAGAATTTCTATTCCACTGTTTGGTTTGAAAATATAAACTTAGAATGAGAAAGGAATAAGTAACAAAAAGACAAAAATATCCTTATTATTATTATTATTATTATTATTACTATTATTGTTAATTATTATTGTAGATTTTCTACCTACTATTATTATTATAATTAATTATTTGTTATTATTATTATTAGTTATTGTTATAAATTTTCTACATCTTGTTGTTGTTGTTGTTGTTGTTGTTGTTGTTGTTGTTGTTGTTGTTGTTGTTGTTGTTGTTGTTGTTGTTGTTGTTGTT
>JAOQMP010000006.1:23171983-23186549 GCA_027563575.1 Erythroxylum pedicellare
GAAGGAGAGGCGGGAGGAAGGGAGTGAGAGTTTAAATTTTTTTGAAAATTTTGCAAAACAGTCCTCCCTATTTTTAAAATTTTTTGATATTGGTCGGTATTTTGAATACTAAACGGTGTCGATCAATATTTAAACTTGGTACAACCGACCCTCCATTTCGTATCGATTTTGATCCACTACAAATCGGTATCCCAAACCTTGTTCTATTCACTTCCCACTAAATACGAAGATGGAATCGTTTATTAGTGGAAATAGTTGGCATTTTCCTATATACATACACCAGTTACAATCGAATTACCTTCCTAACTCGCTTCATCAAGACACTTTTTCTAGCACGCTTGCCTAACTCACCAACTATCCAATAAAACTATGAGAGATTTTTTGAGATTGCGAAAACCTGTAGTGAATTGGTCCAGAATTGTCTAGAACAAGAACATTCCTTGCAAGGTTTTCTTTCTCCTCTGGCTAGCCATCCAAAATTGCCTCATTACAGCTGATCATCTCAAGTTCTTAAATATTAATATTTCATGTCCGTTTTGTTCAACTGAGGAAGAAACTCATGATCACTTGTTCTTAATGTATGAGATTACTAACTAAATTTTGGATGCTATTAAATATAAACTTCAATGGTCTTTACCAGCTTGTACGCTTTCAAGTGTTATACAATCGTTAGCTATTCAACATCCCCACTTGGAATCCCTATATTCCATAGCAGTTAGGTTATGTGTACAAAATGTATGCAACGAACGAAATGCTCGAAGATTTGAGATCAAGCGGAAAGCTCTCACTCTTTTGATATCAGAGATATATCCATGAAATTCAAATGTTGAGAGGTGTAGCCTTAAGCCTCTACTGTGTTTTTCTTCTACTCTCCATATATGATACTATATATCTGGAGTACTACAATTATGTCAAGACTAGGTTAAACCCCGATGTATGTTTTGTAGATGTTCTCTTTCTAATTCTTTATTAATGAAATTTCCATTTTATTTTCAAAGAAAAGTCAGAGACAACACTATTTTTGGTTAATTCAATAAAATTATCTAAATGAGTGATCACAAAAAAACTGATTTAATAGACGAATCTAGCCTAAGTAAATTCATAATCAACTTATTACCAAAATTGTTGTTCACTTTTGGAATTCTAAGTTCATTTTTTATCTCTCATTCTTAACGTTAATAATATTCTCCAAAATTTTGAAAACATAACTTATAATGTTGCCCCACATTCCAAGAAATTCCATAAATGCTTACACAATCTAGAAACTATCCAAAACTTACTCACAAATCATTTAGAATAGCTAAAAAAACCACTAAAAACAATTCAAAAATTATCCTTTTATTTGTCTACTCTTCACTTTTACTTATCTATAAGGAGCATAGGACCAATTGAATTTATTTTCGAAAGTCTTAGCGAAATAATTATTTTATACTTTGAAAACTCTTTTAATATTTGTGAATTTGGCTGAATTTTATTTCATATTTTTATTATTGTTTATGTGATAGAGAATAAATATAATTTTTAAAATATTTTTCTTTAAGATTTTTATGATTAGTGCAAATTGTAAGATATAATCAAATTGAGTTTTATAGATCTTTGTTTGCTATATAAGCATATAGATTATAAGTTTTTTATTTAGTAGGTTCTTTTAAGTCTATCTCAATATGACTTCAACGAAATTTAATACTGTTATATCTTCCTCACCTAACACTTAGACCTAATGGATAGACTTGATAATTTTAACCTAATATTATAAGCATTACCTCAATATAATTGATTTTAATAATGCCAATAAAGAGCAAATTGCATTATTATCCAACTCTATAAATAACTTAAATTATATATATGATCAATTATATCAATGACACTCTGTTTTAGAATATTAGTTTGAGATACAAGAATTTCTAATCATGTTATGAGTCTAAATAGGTATAATGACCTCACACAATACTTGCATGAAAATATAGGTAACTTGAACTTAATAAGTAATAAAATTTATACGTCTATCACTAGAATATTCAAGTACCCTTCCATTTATCCTATGTGCATCATACTGAGACTACTAACTTTCCAACACCAGGTAGTTGAAACTGCCATCCTAAAATTAAGGGTAACAGGTTTAGAAATCAAGGTTTTATAGATATAAGGGTAGGGATCAAGATAGATAATTTAAATCACCACCAAGGGATATCATAAAATCAATCAAAGCTACAAGCCCTAAATTTTATGTTCCTATAGATGGTAATGTTTTTGGTAATTGATTAGTTTATAAGGAAGAATAACTCTTAAAGAGATCAGTTGGCTTTCTATTAACCATAATGGAGTATGATGGAGTGGTTATACAGGCCTTAACCTATTTAACAAACTCATAAGGGAAACCCAAAAGACTTAGGATCTGTAGGATAAAATTCCATTCTACATGTCCAAATGTTTTCTTGAAGTCCACTTTAATGATACAATTAGGAGGACTACTAATACCCGTTCATCAGTTCTTAAACAATGGAGATATTATCCCCAATCTGTCTTCTATGTAAAAAGGCAATTTGATTATCTGAGATCAGGGAATCCAGTACTACCTTCAACCTATTTGCTAGAATTTTAGAGATTACATTATAGAGGAAATTAGTGCATGCAATAGGCCTGTAATCATTCAATGAGAAAGAATAAAAGGATTTAGGAATCAAATAAATATAAGTTGTGTTAATCTCTTTAAGAAACACACCCCTATAGAAGAATTCCATAATGACACTCTTAACCATTGGGCTAGTGTCCCGCATTTGGAACATAACATCCTTAATTTCTCTATCCGCTACTGGTTTAATGAGTGTTGCAGCTTGCGCCTATGAGATCTTAGTATGAATGATGGAGCAAAGAGAGGTAGGAGTGGCCTGGGAACGGGTAGAACCATAGAAGCTCTTCAAGTATCTCTCAGATTCCTTTAGGAGGTCTTCTTGTTGGGAGATTTCAACTCCATCTTGTAACTTGAGAGAAAAGATCTTACTAGAATTCCTTCCATCTAACATAGACTTAAAGAAGATTTAGAGCACCTTTCTCCTTCAACTAGCTAATGGAATTTTGGCTCTTTATTCCATTATACTATTATGATCCTTGGCTTTAGGTAAATAAGATATCAAAAAGGTCTTCTTAGTTTTAAATAAGATAGGATTTGAAGGATCAAAAGCAAGCTTAGCATAAATTGATTCCAACTCTGCTCTAGCTGTAGTAACAACTTGTTGTGTCGACGTCTTCTGCTTGTTAGAGTTTTCATCTCCATCTTAATAGCCTTTAGCTTCTGGGTACACTTGAATTGGTGTGTGCCTTCAACTGAAACCTCCAGGCCCTTTTGAAGAGCTTCAAAAAAGCCATCATCATCCAGTAAAAAATTATTAAACCTAAAAGGACCTCTTCGGCTTTGATGTTAGAGTAGAATCTCAATTTACATAGGTGTATAATTAGAAAATAGAGGATCTATGAACGTAGAGACACTATTAGGAAACTGAGTGAGCCATTCTCTATTCACCATAGTACGATCCAATTTCTTCCTCAAAGCCCTCTAGTAGATTGCTTATTATTCCATATGTAGAAGTGGTTGTGGGACTTAAGGTCAAGAATATCCAATTTACTCACACAGTCATAAAAGTCGGTTAAGAAATTCCTCAAACTAAAGTTTCCATTAGCTTCAGTTATATATAAAGTAGAATTGAAGTCACCACATAGAAGCCAAGGGCCATTTACAACGTTCTGAAACTCAGATAAACTTCCCCATGGAGGCTCCCTTTGGAATACATGATTGGCACCGTAGATTAAAGAAGAAAAAATTTCAATATTTGCCTGAATAGGTTTCTATTTTAGGTGAATAACTTGCATTTCAATAACAAAAACGTTGACATCCACCAATGCAGGATCATAACCAATACTGATTCTCCCATAGACAAGAGCTTGATGATTGGAAATAAATTTCCATCTAGAGCCTAGTTATTTATTAATATAAGATTCGCATATTTGATTTTGGTTTCAAAAAGAGCAAAAATCCATAGATGTATGCTATAGACAAAATCGCTTAAAGCTAAAAGCTTTTTAGGGCAGTTAATCCCCCTCACATTCCATGCAAAGACTTTCATAATCAAAAAGTGTTGTTTTTGGAGCTCTTACCTTTCCTTCTATTGGGCCTTTTTGTAGCTATCAAAAATTCCCCAATAATAGGGCCATTGTCCTTCTTATCCTTGGAAGGAGAAGAAGTGGTAACTTTTTGGAGATATCAACAGAGACACCTGAGGGTTCAACCACATGAGTATCATCACTCTTGTCAGTAAGAGTAATATTAGATATAATAGAGTCTCCCTTAACAATATTTGTTTTACCACTATCTGCTTCAACAGATTCCATTGGCCCATCAGTTGGAAAACCATCTTGACCATTTTAACCAGTTGAGTTTGTTCTCGGTATTGATACTGTAGGCAGTCCATCATCTTGGTAGATGCTCTTCTCACCATTATCTCCTCATAATCACCTCTTTAGAAGGTTTCACCCGGAGGAAGCCATTGTTTACCTATAGAATTAGTTAAGGACTTCCATTGATATTAAACTGTCACTTGATCCTCATATAGAGATCCATTAAGTCTCAATCTCATAATCGAGATAGATTCTGGAAGCTGGTTAGATAGATCCATGTTGATGTATATTCGAGCATAGCCCGACCTCTTCCTATTTTCAGTATGATCATCCAAACATAAAGGTTTACCTAGATAACTACCAATTATGCTCAGACCTTTAGTAGTCCAATATTCAAAGGGAATGTTTTAGAGATTTACCCACATTGGAACATGTCCTTTTTTGTTGCAATTGATCTCAAAACTTGGTTGCCAAGGCTATAAGAAAAGTGGAAAATTTGACACATTCCACAACCCTTCTTCCATTATCTTAAATTCTTCAGATTTAGAAGAAAATATGAAGAATAGATATTTATCTTTTGCTGTAACTGCTTCAATAAAACCTTTATGTCTCCAGGCTAATTGTGCCCATTTTTGAATAACAGAAAATGCCAGTCTTTTATCCCAAAAGACCCTTATAAGGGAGTTCTCCCAGGATTTGATGCCTTCTTGTAGAATTTACAGATCCGAGGATACAATAATGCGACCAGCATTAGTTGTGGGTAGACAGAAGTGCAGAGAAAGGTCTGAGGAGCCACCTACCACCTGCTTCCAAGTTCTCCTTGCTGGTATTAGACTAGTCGATGAAGAGGGAGGCAAAGTTGAGGAGGGGAGTGAAGGAAGAATAGAAGGAGATGGTAGGATAGGAGAGGAGAGTGAGAAGTCAGTGCAACAGAAGAGGTGGAGGATGAGGGTGAAGAGTTGTGAGCTTTCACTATAGCAGCTGGGTTTGAAGGCAAGGGTAAAGGAGGAAAATCCTCCATTGAGTTGTTTTGTTGTGTTGTGGGTTGGGGGGATAGTTTTATCTATATAAGTAATAGTTTTTGATGGGTAGGAAAAGTGGAAAGGTGCAAATGCCAAATGAGGAAATAAAAAAGGGCGGGAGAACGAAAAAAAGAGAAAGACCTTACTGCTCTAGCCTATCAAGCAAAGGACATAAGGATGATCAAAAAGTAAACTAAAAGAGAGCGTGGTTTGAGGATGTAAAAGGATCTCCGGGAAGAAAGCAAGGATGAAAGGAGCATTTCAGATCTATGAAGAGGTTAAGAAGTGTGAATAGGAAGGAGGAGTGAGGATGCTAAAGCTTAGAGAGAAGACAAAGAACCTCTGTCTAACTGATTTTTATGGAAGGACTAAGTCTCAATGTTATAGGGCTAAATAGGAAGCTATTATAATGCTATAGGGATCAAAGGAAGGACACTATGCAAAATTATGGTCTTATGGACAAGAATTAAAGTGGGCCGATAAAGAAGGACAATTCATCATTTAAAATTAACTTGATGAAAAGTCTAGATAGCCAACATTTAAGAGGTTTTACATAGGACTTAGTGCATTGAAGTATGGTTTCCTTAGTGGTTGTTGAAATATAATATGGTTTGTGGATTTTTTTTAGGACTTTTTTGGAGGTGCTTTATTCGTTACGGTTGGACATAATGGAATTAATCATATATTGATATATGCTTAATTGATTATGAATTTATCTTATAACATTTAGTGATTAGTGCTATAAGAATGCTTAGAATACTCATTTTAGTTTATATTTAGATTTAGGCACAATTCGAAAGTAAAAGAACTAAAGTGAGTTGAAAACACAATATTTGAGTCGTCTCACTTGTCTTCATGGAGAAATAAGAAGAAGGACTAGAGTAAGAGGAGACAAGAAAATGACAAAAGGAATGAAGAATAGCATATGTCATGGCTTGAGAAACATCTCATGACCATGACAAAGTTGACATAAGCGTGATAGGGTTATCACACCCATGCTAAATATGTCATGGCGTGACACACTTATTTCATGGGTATGAGAGTGATTTCATGCCCATGACAAATGTGTCATGGGCATAACACACTAATTCATGCCCATGACATGTGCACAGCTTACCCAAAAAACCTACTTGTTGGTATAAATGTAACATTTTGTGACGACAAAAGCATGTTTCGTTTGGGAAAATGTTAAAGCTCTCGATTTTTAGGTTTTGGAAGAATGAAGATGTAACAGCCTAGACCACCCGCCCATAAATATTGTCCACTTTAGGTTGCCCATCGGGCTAAGCCCTTACGATTCTGCTCTTCTCACATATAGAAAAAAGTGTTTACAGGAAAGAGGTATCCATACCCATATAAGGTGTACTTCGTTCTCCTCTCCAATTGATGTGGGATCTCACAATCCACAGCCCTTAGAGCTCAATGTCCTCACTGGCACAATGGGTCGGGAACTGACTCTAATAGTCCATCCCCTTTAAAGTCCAGCGTCCTAGTTGGCACAACGAGTTAGGAACAGGCTTTGATACCATTTGTAATAGCCCAGACCACCCGCCCATAGGTATTGTTTGCTTTGGGTTGCCCCTCGAGATAAGACCCTCACGGTTTTGCTCTTCTCACACCCGAAAAAATGCATCTGTTAGGGAGCGGTATCCATATCCTTATAAGGCGTACTTTGTTCTCCTCTCCAATCGATGTGGGATCTCATAATTCAACCCCTTAGGGCCTAATGTCCTTACTGGTATAACGGGTCAGGAACTGGCTTTATAACAACCTATAACACCCACCCCTAGATATTGTTCACTTTGGGTTGCCCATTGAGCCAAGACTCTTAAAGTTTTGCTCTTCTCGCACCCTGAAAAATGCATATATGGGGAAGATGTATCCATACTCTTATAAGGCATACTTTGTTTTCCGCTCTAACTAATGTGGGATCTCATAATCCACCCCTTTAGGGCCTAGTGTCCTCGCTGGCACAACAGATCAGGAACTTTGCTTTGATACCATTTGTAACAGACCAGACACCTGCCCATAGATATTGTCCTCTTTGGGTTGCCCATCAGGTCAAAGCCCTCACGTTTTTGCTCTTCCTATATCTGGGAAAATGTGTCTATAGGGAAGAAGTATCCATACCCTTATAAGGCGTACTTCGTTCTCCTCTCCAGCTGATATGCGATCTCACAATCCACCCCCTTATGGCCTAGTGTCCTTGCTAGCACAATGGGTTGGGAATTAGCTCTGATACCACTTGTAACAATCCAAACCACCCACTTATAGATATTGTCTACTTTGAGTTGCCAATCGGGCCAAGGCCCTTACGGTTTTGCTCTTCCCACACACTTGGGGAAACATGTCTATAGGGAAGAGATATTTGTACCCTTATAAGGCATACTTCATTCTCCTCTCTAGCCAATATGGGATCTCACAATCCACCCCCTTAAGGCCCAGTGTCCTTGGTAGTATAATGGGTCGGAAATAAGCTTTGATACTATTTGTAATAGCCCAGACTGCCCACCCATAGATATTGTCCGCTTTAGGTTGCCCCTCGGGTCAAACTCCTCACGGTTTTGCTCTTCCCCCACCTGGAAAAATGCATCTATGGGGGAGAGGTATCCAAACCCTTATAAGACATACTCCGTTCTCCTCTCCAACCGATGTGAGATCTCATAATCCACCTGGATCTGATTGTGAGATCCCACATCAGTTGACGAGGAGAACGAAGTACACATTATAAGGGTATGGATACCTCTCCCCATAGACATGTTTTCCCATATGTGGGAAGAGTAAAATTATGAGGGTCTTAGCTCGAGGGCCAACACAAAGCGGACAATATTTGTGGGCGGGTGGTCTAGGCCATTACAAATGGTATCATAGCTAGTTTCCAACCTATTGTGCCAGCGAGGATGCTGGGCTTTAAGGGAGTGGATTGTGAGATCCCACATATGGATACATTTTTCCTATAGATTTGTTTTCCTAGTGTGGGAGGAGCAAAATTGTGAGGGCCTTGGCCCGATGGGTAACCCAAAGTGGATAATATATATGGGTGGGTGGTCTGGGCTATTACAAATGGTATCAGAGCTGGTTCTTGACCTGTTGTGCCAGCAAGGACATTGGTCCCTAAGGGGGTGGATTGTGAGATCCCATATAGGTTAGAGAGGAGAATGAAATACGCTTTATAAGGGTATGCATACCTCTTCCCTACAGACGCATTTTCTTAAGTGTGTGGGAAGAGCAAAATCATGAGGGCCTTAGCCCGATGGGCAACCCGAAGTGGTCAATATTTGTGGGCGAGTGGTCTAGGCTATTACAAATGGTATCAGAGCCGGTTCTCGACCCGTTGTGCCAACGAGGATGCTAAGCCCTAAGGGTGATGGATTATGAGATCCCACATTAGCTAGAGAGGAGAACAAAGTACGTCTTATAAGGGTATGTATACCTCTTCCCCATAGACACGCTTTTCCAGGTATGAGAAATGCAAAATCATAAGGGCCTTAGCCCGATAGGCAACCCAAAGCGAACAATATCTATAGGTGGGTGGTTTAGGCTACTACAAATAATATCATAGCTAGTTCCCGACCTGTTATGCCAGTGAGGACGTTGGGCCCTAAAAGGGGTGGATTATGACATCCTACATTGGTTAGAAAGGATAACGAAGTACACCTTATAAGAGTATGAATACATCTCCCCCATTGATGCATTTTGCCAAAAAGGGGAAGAGCAAAACTGTAAGGGGCTTGGCACAAGGGGCAGCCCAAAGCAGATAATATCTATAAGTGGGTGGTCTAGGCTGTTACAAATAGTATCAGAGTTGGTTCCTTACTCGTTGTGCCAACGAGGACACTGGGATCTAAAAAGGTGGATTGTGAGATGCCACATCGATTGGAGAGGAGAACGAAGTACACCTTATAAGGGTATGGATACCTCTTCCCTACAAACACACTTTCCCATAAGAGAGAAGAGCAAAACTGTAAGGGGTTTAGCCCGAAGGGCAACCCAAAGCAGACAATATATGTGGGCGGGTGATTTGAGCTGCTACAAATAATATTAGAGCCAGTTCCTAACCTGTTGTGCTAGTAAGGAGTTGGGCCTTAAGGGGGGTGGATTATAGGATCCCACATTGGTTGGAACTATAAGGGTATGGATACCTCTCCCCTATAGACACGTTTTCCCAAGAGGGGGAAAAGCAAAATCGTGAGGGGCTTGGCCTGAGGGGCAATCCAAAGTAGAAAATGTCTGTGGGTGGGTAGTTTGGGCTGTTAATTATATCAGAGATGGCTCTCGACTCGTTGTGCCAGCGAGCATGCTGGGCCTTAAGGGGGTAGATTGTGATATCCTACATCGGTTGGAGAGGAGAACGAAGTATGTCTTATAATTGTATGGATACCTCTTCCCCATAACCGTGTTTTTTGGGATGTGGGAAGAGTAAAACCATGAGGGCCTTAGATTGATGGGTAACCCAAAGCGGACAATATCTATAGATGGGTGGTCTGGGCTATTACAAATGGTATCAGAGCCGGTTCCCAACCCGTTGTGCCAGCGAGGACACTGGGGCCTAGGGGTTGGATTATGAGATCTCATATCGGTTGGAGAGGAGAATGAAGTACACCTTATAAGGGTATGGATACTTCTCCCCTATAGACACGTTTTACCAGGAGGGGGAAGAGTAAAACCATACGGGGCTTAGCCTGAGGGGCAACCCAAAGCGGACAATATCTGTGAGCGGGTGGTCTGGGCTATTACAAATGCATTGTGAGATCCCACATCGGTTGGGGAGGAGAATGAAGTATGCCTTATAAGCGTATGAATACCTCTTTCCTACAAATGTGTTTTCTCTAGAGGGGGAAAAGCAAAACCATTAGGGGCTTGGCCCGAGGGGCAATCCAAAGCAGACAATATATGTGGGTGGGTGGTCTGGGCCATTACAAATGATATTAGAGCTGGTTCTCGACCCGTTGTGCTAGCGAGGATGCTGGGCCCTAAGGGGGTGGATTGTGAGATCCCACATCGGTTGGAGAGGAGAATGAAGTGCGTCTTATAAGGGTATGGATAACTCTCTCCTATGGATGTGTTTTCTCAAGTGCGGGAAGAGCAAAACTGTGAGGGTCTTTGCCCGAGGAGCAAACCAAAGCAGGCAATATCTATGGGCAGGTGGTCTAGGCTGTTACAAATGATATCAGAGCTGGTTCCTCACTCGTTGTGCCAGCAAGGACACTGGACCCTAACGGGGTAGATTGTGAGATCCTATATCGACTGGAGAGGAGAAGAAAGTATGTCTTATAAGGGTACGAATACCTCTTTCTTATAGACGCATTTTTTCGAGTGTGTGGGAAGAGCAAATCCGTGAGAGCCTTGACCCGATGGGCAACCCAAAGTGGACAATATCTATGATCGTGTGGTTTGAGCTGTTACAAATGGTATCAAAGTCAGTTCTCAACCCGTTGTGCCAGCGAGGATGCTGGGGCTTAAGGGGGTAGATTATAAGATTCCACATCAGTTGAAGAGGAGAAGGAAGTACGCCTTATAAGGGTATGGATACCTCTCCCCCACATACGCATTTTTTCGGGTACGGAAAGAGCAAAACTGTGAGGGTCTTAGCCCGAGGGGCAACCCAAAGTGGACATTATCTGAGGGCGGGTGGTTTGGATTGTTACAAATGGTATCAGAGCTGGTTTCTGACCCGTTGTGCCAACAAGGACATTGGCCCCTAAAGGGTAGATTTTGAGATCCCACATCGGCTGGAGAGGAGAACGAAGTACGCCTTACAAGAGTATAAATATCTCTTCCCTATAGACACATTTTCTCGAGTGTGTGGGAAGAGCAAAACCGTGAGGGCCTTGGCCTGATGGGAAACCCAAAGCGGACAATTCTATGGGCGAGTGGTCTGGACTATTACAAAAGAGGGGCAAACCTCTCATACTTTGGAGACCCATAGAGGGATAGGCTTTCCGACGTCAGTTTAGAGGTGACATCGACGTCGAAGAACCCGATTAAGCATTTCTCTCATTATTTATTGTTCTTTCTCTTAGGGATTGAATGTGCTATCCTATGTTTAATGTTTGGGTGTTATATGATAATGATTGAATGCTTTATTTGATTATTTTTATGTAAGAACCATTGTTAGTATTTCAATATAATTTGTAATTATTATGTTGAGATTTGTTTATGGTGACTGATGGTTTTTAATCATTAAGGATAACATAAAATACATTAAATGACTCTAGCTTGTGTGGTTGTTGCCTTAATTAATATGTTTTCCTAATTCGTAATGTGACTGTCCAATTAAATTTAGAGAGATTGTTCGAGGTTATTCAATGGCTAAGTTAGTTAACAAGCTTCTGTTAATTAATCATGACCTAAGGGAAAATTGAGGTTAATAAAGCTTGTTGTTAATATATTAATAGTGGCTAGGAGAAGTACAAGAACAACAATTCAATAAAATATGTCTAATTAAGGTGTAGGAAAAGATTGAACCAAAGAACTGGATCTCTAACGAATTCATCACTTTCATCATTTTTGCATGTTTTGTTTAATTTGTTTTCATTAGCTTAGTTTCATTTCTATTTTCTTCTTTCAAACCAAATAAACCTCCCATAACCTAAACAACAACTATTTTCATAAAAAAGCTAATTGAACATTCTTTGTGGGAATGACCTAGACTCACCACTACTATAGTTGTAGGTTTAATTTATTTTACGCAGTGTTACAATACACTACATCAATTTTGGTGTCGTTGCTGAGGAATGCAGTGTTTTAGTTTTTGTTCTTGATTTCAATTGGTGTTGTGTACATATTTGTTTTTAATTAGTTTCTTTTCAGTTATTTCTTGATCTGTTTATTTTTTGTTTAGTGTTATTAAAAAATACTAGACAGAAGTAATTTTTTCTATAACTCTTATTCTTAGTCCTATAGCTCATATTGGAATGATCATACTAACTTTAGTTATGGATGGGATAACCATCAAAATGACTTTCATGATAGTTTGCAGGAACATAACAATTCTTACATAGATCAGAAGCTTCTTATTCCAACTCAAGTACGTCTTTGGAAGATTTAGTTAGATCTCTTGCTACTAATACTCTGCAATTTCAGTAAGAAACAAACTTTACAATATAAAACTTGATAAGCCAGATGGGTCAGATGATGGAAGCTATTGATCGCCTAGAATCATCAAGAGAAGAAATGCATCCATTTTAACTCAAGGTATGCCCAAGGGACGTTAGTGCAGAGACCTTTACATGGTGAAGATGAGCTTGAGAATCTTGAGAAAACTACTCAAGGAATTACTTGTGTCGAAGAAGTGGAGGAGGAGCTTGAAGCAGAAATTGATATATCGTTTAGCTCGAAGGTGACTACTAAGTTCATGATTATTGTTAATACTATCCCTTCACTTTTATGTAGCAGATTGCAAAAATTAGATGAGGAAGAAAAGGGTGAAGAGACATTTGAGATATTTCCAGAGTGCATGGTCTTAATCGAGATTTAGAGTCTGAAGATAAGGAAGATGTTAAATGTGAATGATCATCAACTTAGGTCATATCTTGAAGAACCTTAGGTGGAGGAACCGCATGTGACACCCGAATATCATAAATTTGTCACATGAGAAAAGTACGGAGTCAAGCTAGCGACAATAAACAAAGACGCTTCTTGGGAGGCAACCCAAGGGAAGTTAAATTATTTTCTTTAAATTTTCACATTTTTTTCTTATACGCATGTGTGTTTTTTATTTTGTTTGTTTCTTGTTTTTTAAATTTTTCAACAAAGATAGAGAGAGAACTAAATAAACAACAAATATTTTCTCATCGTTCTATTGCTTCTAGGACTATATAGTCATGATTAGAGTATGAATTGACTAGAAAAATCAATGGCAACTTTAGCATGTATTTTTACTCTTGTGATTGGTCAATATACATTATCTTTAGTAAATAAGTGACTAGTGGTAGACAAAGCCAGTGAGATTTTAAGCTTTTATAGACTGACACATACATATTAATCTCATTATCTTTTGTTTATGTGTAACCTTCATGACATGTACATCCTAACTTTGCTTTGATTTTCTATTCAAGACCACATTTTTACCACATGCATTAACATGAAAATGATGAGGCATTCTTTGTTTTTTCAAACTACATCAACCAAATAGCCTACCCATTATATGCTTTTCCTTTTAATAAGACCTTTTGAGTTTTATTAGCCTTTCTTTGTTTACTAACCACATTACATGCTTTTAAACTTAATTAAAAGTCCTACCCAAGCCATAAAACTAGTGGAGCATTTGTGATTGTTGAGTTTGTGGATATACAAAATTCTAAGTATGAGGGTATGCATATGTAGAGGATGATTATAATCTTTGGGATGCCAATTTATGTCTTATTATTGAAATTTCTATATTGATGTAGTTTCTTTCAATGTTTATATAAAAAAAAGAAAAGAAAAATCAAAAGGAAAAGAGAAAAGGAAAAGGAAAAGAAAAAGAAAAAGAAAAAAATGTTCAAATAAAATTATTAAAGAGGAAATGCAAATATGTTGAAAAATTGTTTATGATTAGTCTTTCCTCTTAAAGTTGTATTAAATGGGTTACTTGAGTATGCTGGATATAAGATGGATGTTGCTTTCAATAATCACTCCCTATGGTTACAAAATCTTGTTTATGATTAATATTTGTAAGTGATATATGCTTGATGTGGTTTGTGGTGATAGAGCTTGGCTTTAAGCTGGGAAACATGGTTTTTCATTCATCATAGTTGATGTACACAATTGTGAGTGAATGTTAGTTTTCGCACTTGATGATTATATTGAGTGTCTTTTTTTCACTAGCTTTGATGACTTTTATGCTATTTTACCCAAACACATCTCACCTTACCTTTGCCCACATTACAACCTTAAAAAGTCCTTTGATTCATGATTATGCATGTGACCCTTAATGGTGGAGAAATAAAATGACTTGTAAAGTTGTGGAATGTCATGATCATGAATGGTATTTGAGTGCACCTATAAATACATCTTATTTAAACACATTTTCCAAGTCTACCTCTAGATTGCTCAGTTTCTAAAGGTGATGAATGTTAATTGATCATAAGTGGAAGAATTGAATGTTAAATTCTTGCTATAGTTTTAAAATTCATTCATCTTTGCTTATAATTATGTATTCTTGGGAA
>JAOQMP010000006.1:23275358-23286373 GCA_027563575.1 Erythroxylum pedicellare
TGAACTTGCAAAGCACAAACGTGCTTCCTTTCCAATAAGCAACAATAAAACCTTTGTTCCTTTTTCTCTCATTCATAATGATATTTGGGGACCTTCTAACATTCCAAATGTTTCAGGTGCTAGGTGGTTTGTTTCATTTATTGATGATTGTACACGAGTCACATGACTTTACCTCTTGAAAAATAAATCTGATGTGAGTACTGTGTTTCCTAGGTTCTACAACATGATCCATACTCAATTTGATGTCAAAATTAAGAGATTTCGATCAGACAATGCCAAAGACTATTTCAAATCAAACCCTTTCTTCATTTTTTCAGAAAACAAGAATTATTCATGAGTCATCATGTGTTACTACTCCACAACAAAATGGGGTGGTTGAGAGAAAAAATGGGCATCTCCTAGAAATCACTAGGGCATTACTATTTCATAAGAATGTTCCAAAACAATACTGGGGTGAAGCAGTCTTAACTGCCGCCACCGACTTCCAGCACGGGTCCTTGGGTTCAAAAGTCCAATTGAAATACTCACAAAGTTTTTTTCCAAATTTTTCAGTGTCAAACAATCGGATACCCCGAATCTTTGGTTATGTTGCATTTATTCATATCCATTCTCACAATAGGAACAAATTAGATCCACGAGCTCTTAGATGCATTTTTATTGGATATTCCTCAGCTCAAAAAGGTTATAAATGCTTTCATCCACCTTCTAAAATTTTTTTTGTCTCAATTGATGTTACTTTTGTTGAGAATGAATCTTTTTTTCAGCACACCTATCTTCAGGGGGAGATCTTGAGTGAAGATAAGGCAAAGGATATGTTTCATCTAGATCCTAGTATTGTTTCATCTCAAGACATAACCGTGCCTAAATCTATTTCTATACCCAAATACACTTCTTCCTCCATTAAGTCAGCCATACCAACTGCCAAACAACCACTGCAAGTTTATTCCAGGAGGAAGGTATCAGTCTCTCGACCAGCACAAGTTCAGTCTCCTATTCGTGCTGTTGTTCAACTCCCAAATGAAAATATCACACCAGATTGTGAGCCAAGAGTTGAGTCATTTGAACCAGCAGAAGAACCAAAAGAAACAAGTACTGAGGACCTACCAATTGCACTTAGGAAAGGAACAAGAACCTGCAAAACACCCGCTGTTTTCTTTCATGTCTTACCAAAACCTATCCCAAAAACATAGAGCCTTCCTTACCAATCTCCATACAATTCCCATACCGAAAAATCTAAGGCATTAGGAGACAAAAAATAGAAGGATGCTATGAAAACTAAAATGGAGGCCCTTAAGAAGAACAAGACATGGGAGTTAGTGGAATTGCCAAGAGAGAAGAAACTAGTTGGGTGTAGGTGGGTTTTCATTGAAAATACAAGGCTGATGGATCGGTGGAAAGATATAAGACAAGATTGGTGGCTAAAGGATTCACTCAAACCTATGGCATCAATTACCTTGAGACATTTGCTCCTGTTGCTAAGATGAACACGGTAAGAATACTGTTATCATTAGATGCTATTTTTGAGTGGAATCTACAGCAATTTGAAGTTAAGAATGCGTTTCTCCATGTTGATCTAGAAGAGGAAATTTACATGAAAGTTTCTCCCGAATTTGAATCTAAAGAAGGAATGGTATGCAAGCTGAAGAAAGCTCTTTATGGGCTCAAACAATCCCCACGAGCTTGGTTTGGGAGGTTTGCTAAGGTGATGATTTCATTGGGATTTAGGCAGAGTCAAGGAGACCATACTTTGTTCATTAAACATTCAAAATCTGGAGAAGTTACAGCATTGTTAGTTTATGTAGATGATATTATTGTGACAGGTAATGATGTAGAAGGAATGAAAAATCTGAAGCAATGTCTCTTGAAGGAATTTGATATCAAGGAGCTAGGAAAGTTAAAGTACTTCCTAAGCATTGAAGTAACTCACTCAAAGCAAGGGATTTTCATCTCCCAACAAAAGTATGTACTTGACTTGTTGAAAGAAACAAGAAAATTGGGTTGTAAACCAGTAGACACACCGATAGAATTCAACCATGGATTAGGTGATGCTCTAGAAGATCCTATTGTAGATACAAGTATGATATCAGAAGCTTGTTGGGAAGTTGATATATTTGGCACATACAAAACTAGATATAGCATTTGTTGTGAGCAAGGTCAATCAATTTATGCACAATCCTAAAGAATCACATCTCAAGGCAGTAAACAAAATACTACAATACTTGAAAGGTAGCCCAGGAAGAGGAATTCTGTTTAAGCGACAAACAGTCACAGGTATGACATTAGAAGCTTATACCGATGCAGATTATGCAAGGTCTTTGGTCGATAGAAGATCAACATCGGGTTATTGTATACTCCTAGGTGGTAACCTTGTAACATGGAGGAGTAAGAAGCAGAATGTAGTGGCAAGATCAAGTGCAGAATCTGAGTTTAGCTCTATGGCATTGGGAATATGTGAATTACTTTGGCTGAAGATAATTCTTGATGATTTGAGAATAAAATGGGAAGGACCTATGACGTTGTACTGTGATAACAAATCAACCATCAGCATTGCATATAATCCAGTACAACATGATCGTACAAAACATATTGAAGTTGATAGGCACTTCATCACGGAAAAACTGGACAGTGGCTTAATATGCACTCCATTTGTGTCAACCAAGGATCAGTTGGCAGACGTTCTTACAAAGGGATTGACAAGCACAGTGTTTCAAGACATTATTGGCAAGCTAGGAATGGAAAATATCCACTCACCAGCTTGAGGGGGAGTGTCAGATTATGTAGAATCATTCAAATTATGTAGAATCATGCACCATTATCTAGAAGATTGTATAGCTATAGAAATCATGTAAATCCCTAATTTCTAGGGATTAGAATAAGATACAGATTTCCATGTATCTTAGGAAATCTAATACTATATTTAGTATAGACAATTGTATATATATTGAATATAGTTGTAACCTACTGATTTTGAGAATGAAATTATCTCTTCTCTGCTAATATTTCACAATAAATAATCATGTAAAGCAATAGATAACCACTCAAAGCACATACCTGATCAAAAGCAACAAAGATGTATGAAAACTCTGTCATGTACCAAACCTATCAAGAGCAAACCACCAAACAACATAAGTTGCATACCAAAAATTCTATAATCATTGACATGTAGGAAAATGGTGATTAATCCTTTAAATTAATTTATTTATATTTGAAGAAGATATCATATGAACAAATACCATAGCTGAAAGGCACTGAAGGCTATAAGCTTTCAAACGGCTAGTATAATGTTTTTCTCCATTCTCACGTGCCAACTTACATACTCTTTGAACGAATTTCTCAATTGTATGTGTATATGTACCATCTGCCTGTTTGAGCATCAGAGTATGGTAAAGTGATAAGGTGAATTATCATCTAAAATAATTATAACTAGAGCTACTTCATAAGAAGAGAGATTTACTAAAGGGTTGATATTAACAGAAGCTGATTCATCTACTTCCCCAAGATGAAATAGGTTTTGGAACAAACAATTGTAGGTAAATAACTAATTATGAAATTATACTGACAGCCACTGTTAGATCAACATAACCATTTTCTAGCATCATATGTGGTATCTTCTATACTTTATTCATCCAATTATTAGAATATCATATAACCATCTTGTAGCATCATCTGTGGTATCTTTTGTACCTTACTCATCCAATTATTAGCATATCATCTGAAAAACCATAGAGTTTAGGCATAATCTACCTGACTATAAATGAATGTTGTTAAGGTTTGGCAACCAAGGATCAGGCAAGCTTCTTGCTTAGATTTGTCCAACAGTTCATGGACCACATTTAACAAATTGATTGCAAAGTATGCCCTGAAAATTCCAAGATATGGCATTATAACGTAAACACAAATTCTCAGCATTTAACGTTAGGTGTATGTGGCAAAAACAAACACCATTAGTTAGATTTGCCAGAGGACAAGCTAAATGAAAAGACTAAAAAATTTCACAATCTCCCAAACAGAAAAATATAAAAACCAAATCAACCAATTAACAGAGTAAAATGCCATTCAGCAGCCTTATTAATCACATAAGCAAACTACATCATCAAGCTTTTCTGTGGACAGACATGAACATGTGGTCAAACATGTAGAATTTTGGGACCACATTTAGATGTAGAGCAAAGTATTGATAGCAAGAAAGTCAAAAAAGAACAAAAAAAAGGCAACAAGTACTTACATCTGCTCTTTACACATAGAAACCATTTTGTTGTACACCTCAGCAACAATATTGATGAACTTGACTTGTCCACTTCGCAGTTCTTTGTAACATCTTTCCTCGAGATATTTTGCAATCTATTTAAAATAGCACCAGTAAGAAGTTACAAGTTCACTCTCTACCTTCAAGGCTTGAAAAACGTTTTATAACACAGCAATTATGCATAAAGACAGCACCTTTGGAATCCTCAGTGGGTTTTTTGCAGCATATTCACATAGTTTAACAATTTTTCTTTCATTTACAGTACCATCCTGCAAAATATTGTGGAGGCTTCAACTTTTGTTCCCATAAAAAAGAATAACAGTGAAGCCAAAACAGATGGGTTGTACATAGTGCTAACAGATTTCCAGCTACACTGCTTCTAACAACTCTTCTACAGAAATAGAGTATGTCTGCGGATCTGAATCTCCAATGCATATGAAAAACAAAGTTCAATGCATTTTGTATTGTTGGAACAATGAAGGTACTCGGTATACTGCATTAATTGATTAAATGCAAACAAAGGCATTTTGAACCATAAAACAATAAGTCGCTCCAGAAAAGTCTCTGAATGTGACCTGTTCCATCGCATGATAAAACCTTTCATGGTAATATCACTATTCACTACATCCACATATGTCGACACTCTGATGTTCCAGTCACAAGTAAAATTGTAATTTGAGAACCATATATTTCCTAGGCGACAGCTTAGTATCAATTGATCACACGTCTTCTCAAACCACCAAGGCATTGTTGAGAGAATGAAGACTCACTGGGGACTTAGGGAAGATCTCCGAAAGCAATTTCTTATATCGCTTTACAGGTTGCCGAGATCTGGACCTCAATGCAGGACAGCATATGCACATGCTTTCGCAAGCAGGGAATATCTTCCTGGAAATGAGCCCCATTTCCTGCACATAACGATCAAAAGAGGAGAACATAAAGAGAAACCCAACTAAGATCTTCTGTTGCAAACTCGAGACGTAAACAAATTCATCCTTGAATATAGGTAAAATCTGCTCAAACCAAGTAAAGTGAAAGCACCGGCATGAATGAAAGCAAGATGATCCACACGTACAAAGCAAGCGAGAAAGAAGTTGGAGAAAAGCATAATAGCTGTTCTTTATGATTTTGTTTTTAAAACCAGGAAAAGAGATAACCAGAAGGCCGTAATTTAAGTTATGTGAAACAGACACAAAGCACCAGCAGGAAAACCAAAAACACATCATACATTTAGATGTAGATCCAAAACTGCAAGGAGAATGCCAGGGTAACGCATACAAAGAAACAACACGAAACAATCCAGTGCGTCTATAGCACCTACAAGCTACAGCAATGTACCAACTCGTATCCGAAGTAAAACTTGGCTGCACGAAAAAACAAGCACCCGATAAACTTAAAGTCGGTGTGGCATATACGGCACCAACAAGAAGAAAAAGAACAACCCAGGGCAGCAAATTGAGAGAACACAACCCACCAACAAAAAGCATGAAAACAGAAAGAGTGCATAAAAGAAGGGCAGAGAAGGCAACGTACCTATCGGGTGTGGCGGAGCCTCGGCAGAGGCCACAGATCTACGAGGGCAAAAGAAGGAAGAACACAGGAGAAGGAGAACGAGCAAAGCAAAAGCAAACGCAAAACCAAAACAAGGTGATATCGGGGAGAGCGCGTGGATTAAGAGAAAAAAAAAAAAAGAAGGAAAGGGACGTTGGAGAGAGAGAGCACGTGAAGTATGTCAGTCTTGAGCAGCTTCAAGTGTGGAAGACTGAAACTTGTTTACAAGTTCCGAATTCAAACTTTAGTCTCTTTGGCTTTGAATAAAAAGGGAAGCACTAGAATTTCGACAGAGGCTCTTATTTCAAGCTTAGGAAAAGCTTTAATTTTTATGTAATTCAAAATATCGTATGCCATTGGCCAGATCAAGATGTAGCAATTAAGGATAGCTTAGCTTTTAAATAATTAAATTAGTGGACAATAGTCCAATAGTCCAATGATGATAAAATGTATTCTACTCGGATTCAGATGTTTGCTATAATTAAGAAAGCGCTAGTTTTTGATAATGTCTACTTATTTTCCCGCCAGCATTCAAATATTAATCCTGAAAACTGTACCATCACACCTTCCATCATATTAAATTAATTTAATTTAGTAAATATTAATAAATATAATCAAATTTAAAATATCTTCAACATATAAATTTCAAATATTAATTTAACAATTAAAATCTATTAATTTGTAAATTATTCATTTCAAAAAATAAAATAATTTTTATTAGTAATTTATTAATAAATATTATATAAGACTTTTTTTTTGAAGAAAGTCTTATATATTATTTAATTTAATTAATGAAAATTAATTTATTTGTAAGTTTTATTTAATATATTGTTATAATTATTAATGAAAATATAACTAGAATATTAATATTTAAACATATTTTTTATTTAAAATAAACTTCATCCAAAAAAAATTGCTTTCTCATTATTATGTATGGAAAGATATATTTAATAAGATATTCATTTTCTCATTCTTAACAATAGTTTTGAGGTTATTTAATTTTATTTCTATTTAAATTTTTATATTTAATACAAAATTGAGCCTCATTTACATTTTACTTCTTAAAATTTTCTTATTTATATATTTTTAAAATATCACAAAGGTAATATTTATGGGTATACATATTCAGTTAATCTTCTTTGACAAATGAATTCCTTGCTGGCCATACTAATGACCAAAGCTTTATTTGGCACCTAAACTTGGACAACAGGACAAAAAGTGTATTGCAACCTAGGTGAGCTGTACAAACAGGCAACTTGATAGCTACACTACGCAAAATTAAAGAAAATGAATGGTGGATTTTTTGTCTTGTGATTCAATATGTCGATGTTAGAGCTCCATAAACTATCCCCTTAGTAAGCTTAACTTCCACGTCTTTGGCTTTCTTTTTGTCCATATTAAAATAACAAGATTCTACTGTTGTTACTTATCTTAGTACTAATAGGCTCTAGGAAGAGTGTTTATGCTTATTGTTATTAATGATTGCTAATTTCGGCATCAAAGTGAGATATTGCTTATGCTTGACACTACTTAATGTAAGTTGAGCCCCACAATAGAAGAGGAGAAATAACCATGTGTTTCATCTGAAGTCATCTGATTAATTCCTACAACGTCCACCAATGTACATTACGTAATACCTCCATATTTCCACGAGCCATAATTTTTAAAGTTAAGGATTTTACATATAGTTAACAATGTAAAATAAATTCATTTAACCACTACATAAAATTTTAGCCTACTAATTCGCTGAATTTACTCTCATGGTAAGAAAGTCTGAAGTCATTTCCCTTAATCCCTTACTCATAAGAGGATCAATTGCCCTGACCCAGTCATCTAGAGATACAAAATTACCTTAACATTAAATTAAAACAATGTAGTATAACACGGTGGGCACATGCAAATCTAGCTAATCAAGAAAATCTAAGCCAACTTCTAGGCACATGCAAATCTAGCTAATCAAGAAAATCTAAGCCAACTTCTAGGCACCAACCGAATAACTTTAGTTCAATGAGTGAGCAATGGGCTGAAGAAATAGCAAAACAGATCACGACTGTAGCCTTTGTACCGTTGATGATTGTGATCTTACGTTAAAACTCCTCGACCCCAAGCTTATAGTTATTCATCAAAAGTGCCCGTAGGCTAAGCCTAGATTAATCAGACCTTAGGCCCTAATAGTGAGTCCGAGCCTAACCCAACACTTGACATATTTTAAAATTTTAAATGACGTTGTTTTGGTTTAGAAACAAAATTTTAGGCTAAACTTTGTTGTTTTTTATGAAATAAAAGAGACTATGTTTTAATCTATATTAACCTGCATCATTTTCCCTACCTTTTCTCCCTCTCCTGTGTTGTTTTCTTCCTCTACCTTCAGACTTCAGTCTCTCTCTCTCTCTGACAATTCTGCTGCTCGCTGCCCACTTTGCTTTCCTCTTCCAGTCTTCCCACTCCCTTCCAACTCCCCTTTGCAGTGCGTCCTTGCTACCCCACGTCCCACTGCCATCTTTTCTTCCTTCTTCACCGCCTACTCACCAAGGTAAAGTTTCTTCATCTTATTATGGTTTTGAATCTTTTGATTGAAGATTGAATTTGTGAAATACTGAAATTTCTAGTATTGTTGCCATTTTGGGGTGCTTTTATAGACTTACACAATCATATACATAGGCGTGTATGTTACCATGTAAGTGACTATAAAGTGAAGTTTCTAGAACTTTCACAGTCATATACATATTTGTTTATGTACTTATACAGTCACATACACATTCATGTAAGTGACCGTCATTGAAACTTCATGGTGACTTTCACAGTCACAATACACGACCATGAATGTGATCATATAAGTTGATAGGTGTAAATTATGCTATGTTTTGATAGATGTTTAAGTGTGCTTTGAGTACTTCTTAGATGATTATCATCTATACAGGCTTAGAATTATGTTATTATTAGTGTTTGTTTATATTTTAAGTGTTTATATGGTTTTGAACATGATTTGTATATTAATTTTACGTTTCAAGAGGTGTTTGATGTGTTTTTAAGTGTACAGAAATAGGAAGTTAAAGAAAAGAGAAGAATTGGAAGCATGGAAGCAGGCCACGATCATGACTTGTCTTGCCATGATCAGAGCGCAGGCAACTATTCCAGCAAATTTCAACTTTTCTAACATGAGACTCTTTTTGTAATTTTGACATTTTGGGGTTATTTTTGGAACCAAATTAAGTGAGTAAACTCTAGAAAGAACCTTAGAAGCCTCAATAACTATTTAAGAGCATAAAACACTCATAAAAGGGCAGCCACCATCTTCTAAAGTGAGAGAGTAAGAAGGAGGAGCAAGAAAAGCAATCCAGAAATTCCAGATTTCTAGTTTAAGTTCAAATCAAGTTATTTCTTTCTTTCCTTTGTTTATTTCATTACACTTGATTTGTAACTTGGATTTGAATATGTTATTCATGTTTAGGATGCTCGAATTATTAGATTTGAATATGATGTTGAGTTGTTTTGTGACTTGATTGTTGTTGATTTCAATTTAATTTTCTGGTGTTGTGATATTTGGGTATGCTAATCTTTGATAATAAATCGAGAGAGTGAGTCAAAAGTAATCTAATTAGGTTGGGTAACAAGAGTTAGTGACCTAATAAGTCTCCCAAATATCAAATTGGTAATTATAAGAAGAGAGATCTCATGTAAGGACCCGATTATTCGATAAATCACTTAAGAACTAATTGAAAACGTTAGGTAGATTTTAAGAATCGAGAGGTTACAAAATCTAGAATTTCGTAATCTATTAGAGTTAATTGATTAGTTCTTGCAAAAGAGTAGTCAATCCCTTATAAGATCTATAATCAACACATAATTGAATCAATAACAGTTAGGGAGCAAGATAATGATCAAATGAATCCTAAGCTTCATCTTTGATGTTCCTCATATATTTGTGGTGGCTCATTTGTTATTTTATTATTTGCTTATTTTCATTTAATTGTTTTAAAATTTTGATATTTTATTTTCATTAAATTCATATCCTGATACCTTATACTAAGTTAGGTTCACTTAGTTCTAACTATTTTCTAGTGGGATCGACACCTTTAATACTACAAGTTTACGATTCGTACACTTGCGAATATTGGGGGTTCTATTAGAAGTAAAACTTGCTCAATAAGATTTTGGCACTATTGTTAGGGAACTAGCTTAGGACTAGTTGAATTCCTTTGTTCTAAGGAAATTTCGCCAGTTTTTGTAATTGTGGTACCCATTCACGAGATTTTTGTTTTTAAAAAAGGGAAGTTTGGAAGCAAAGTTGAAGACACATCGATTTGGACATTATAAAGCAACAATGAAGTTAAATGCCAAGAAGATATAGAAAGAACGATGATAGAGGAAACATATTATAGGGAGCAAAGGACCCTTCTGAACTTCAATGAGGCACAATTTGGTCGGGGAAGTAATCATCCTTATTGGAACACTTATAATTCGAGATGGCAAACCATCTAAATTTCTTTTAGTCTAACAATGTAAGAACTCAAATGGGAATTCAAGGCTTACTAGGATTTCAACAAAATGAGTCTAGTTTATGGGATTCTAAATTTGACAAGATCATGGACAAGCTTATGAACATGGAAAAGGCCCAAAAGAGACTGGAAGGGGAATTTGAGCAAGTAACGGAAGATCATGCCTCTTCTATTCATAACCTATAGGTTCACATGACCAGCTTTCTAGGGAATTCTGTAAAAGAAGTGTGGAAAACTTTCTGA
This sequence comes from Erythroxylum pedicellare, assembly GCA_027563575.1. Taxonomy (NCBI): domain Eukaryota; kingdom Viridiplantae; phylum Streptophyta; class Magnoliopsida; order Malpighiales; family Erythroxylaceae; genus Erythroxylum; species Erythroxylum pedicellare. The sequence goes on from JAOQMP010000006.1 coordinate 23,285,898, forward strand.
GCAATATGGAACTAATCCTAAAAGATTAATGTAAGGCTATCATACTTATGAGTGGGAAAGAGCTAGAAGAACTGCTGGAAAGACAAGCTAAGACCACTTTGTAGAAGGCTAAGAAAAGAAAAAAAAAATGAAGCCCCTCCATACTTTCCTCCTCCACCTTACGCACCAAAAATACCATTTCCACAAAGACTTTAGAAAAATGACAAATTTACTTGTCTTTTGTGGAAATGTTGAAATGTAGGCTTTTCTTAAAGATTTTGCAAAGCGGACTTGGGATGATAATCAAATGGTAGCCATGAAAGAAACCTCTATGTAACATCCCGTTACCTGCAGGAAGGTTAGAATAGTAAATGTGAGTGACCAATGAGACCTTAGAAATGTATTTTTCATGCTCATGCATAATATGTCATATACATACACATGAATAGTGAATTTTGTTGCATATGAAAAATTGTACATGCACTCATGAATAATTT
>JAOQMP010000006.1:23286473-23304931 GCA_027563575.1 Erythroxylum pedicellare
TACAAGAAGAAGGAGAGGATAGCGCAGCAAGGAATTAAAGTTGTAGCAAAGGAGTCGGTAATACTCTTCATCTTGTTCATGTATATTATTATCCTTATACCATATCATGTATAGAATGACATGATGATTTGGATATATTATTTCCGCTGCAAATAAGATTTCTAAAATGTTTTGAAATCTACCGGTTCTCCAAATATCACATGCTTTCTTTTTCCGATCCAACAACCACTTCAACCTATAATGTTGTCACTGAATCCACAACAAGCACTCCTTTTTTATCTATAAAGTTTGGTTGCTATTTACTTCTTTCTACTGTCTATAGACAGTTGTTGTTTTCCATTTAGACTAGCAAATCATCTGCTGCTTTAACCATTTTGATAATTAAAGAGCTATTAGTTGCTGCATCTACGGTGCCTTATGTGGGTTGATTCACTCAATTGTAAAGTGTTTACAGAAGGAACTCCTTTGGTAATTATAGTATAGGCAGCTCATTTGCAACATTGTAAACCACTCCTATACTTCATATAAAGACTCCCCATCGCTTTTTTGGAAATTTGTGATTCCTTTATGAGTCTATTGGTCTTCTTTAAGGGGAAGTATTAGTGGCTCCGATATTGTGATATTATCTAGGTTGAGAGGGTTCAACTATACCTTAGCTTGATTTTAAGTGTAAAAAAAAAGAGCCCCATCTTAGACACATCTTTTAATAACCCATTTTATATGAACGTGTCATAAGTCTCCAAGAAGTTGGCCACATAAGCATTAAGATCCTCATTGGTTAGTCCATAAAATTAAATGTTAGTTTGCAGCATATTTAGCAATCTTAGTTTGATTTCAAAAGTATTGGTCTACATTGGTGGTCTCATTATCCTTTATTGATTTACATTAAACCCAAGCCTTATAAAGTCCATAAGGATTCTTTATTAGTGTCCTTGATTTCGTTCCTCTACCATTGTTCTTTTTATTGCTTCTTAGCATCTCACTTTTTAAATCTCCCTCTCTTGCTTAGTGATATCAAAAACTTATCTATCATTACCTTACTCAAACTCCTTATTGATATTATATTTATGCAACTAAAATCAGACAAGAAAAGTATTAAAGTACTTAAATCAAAGGAACTTAAACTCTAGTAGATGCTATAATAATCTGCAGTAATGGCGCCAACAACTTATTGATAGTTTTAAATAGACACACTTTAGTATTACAAGTATATAGATTGAAACTTATAGTATAAAAGATATCATTCCCACGATGATTGTATAGTCATGGAACAATTCTTGTAAACTTTGTTTAAAGCAAATAATAAGATGATTAATTAAGAATTAAACCAAAAATAAAGACCTAATAAATAAACTATGAACTAGACAATAATAAAAATGATTGATTGATCAGTAACGAAAGCTAGGAATTACTTCTATCCTTACTTGTTTACCTTTACCTTCTTAATTAATCATACTTGATCATAAAAATCCTATTGTTATGATTACTGTCTCTCGAGATCTAATCAAGTAACCCTAATTATAATAGACAGAAATAATTATAAGAGATAGAAATTGAATTTTGATCTATCAATCTATTAAAACTCTTTTTAACTATGAAACTATATATGAAGCAATCCAATGGATAACTAATAAACAATTAAGTTCTCTCTTTAATTACTTATTAATTTCATGCTTATAGGTCTATTGAGCTACCAACTCTCGCTGTGCAACAAAAGATAAGCGAATCAATATGATCCCTTGATTCAAATTAAATAGAAAATAATAAACATCACAAGCATATTCATTAAATTAAAAATGCAAGTTTAACAAATAATTTAAGAGTAATTCCTAAACAGGAATTTAGCAATCCGAATATGTAACTAAATATCCAAAGTTAATCATCATTAACATGAAACAACAGCAAGGAAATAAGAAAAGAGTATATAATGAAATCTAGAAGTCTTTTTTTTTGTCTTGACATTTACACGATCATGTCAGAGGCTTCCATCTTTCTACTCCTTATTGCACTATCTTACATAGGACTGCACTATCGTGCCAAACTTGATTCTCTAGCTTTTCTTCATCTTTTCTTTACTTTTTCTGATCTCCATTCATTACGAAACATTTCAAACAATCCTTGAAATATATAAATAAGATCAAAATCTTGCCTTAAACAATAATTAATAAAAAACACTAATAAGAACATAAATCTAAGTCCTAAACATATGATGATCAACTAAGAAAACACTAAAAGCAAACTTTAACACGTGGAAAACATACTAAGATTTATACCTATCATAAGGATTACCTAAAGTCTCTAGGTACCTTGAGAGGGATAGTCTTTCAGTCTATTTCAATCTTTTATCTCTATTGGATCTATTTAACAAATTATAAACTTTATTGAGTTTTTTTTTCATAGCCTAAATCTTAGGTACATTAGTGTTATCATAAGAATTTATATTCAATAGTTTTTGTTCTTCATAAACACCATTAGTTTTGTGACACATGTATAAGCTTCATGTCCTTCAACTTTGAGTTATTTATTAAATCTAAGGGGTGTATTTCTTTTTAATTGAAATATTTTGATAAAAATTTCAACAGGGCAATGGTTTGAGCATAGCTAATTGCTAAGGTATATATAACTATTAAAGAAGCTTATGAGCTAATTATAATCTACTAAGGCTCTATAAAGCTTATTCTTAAGAAGCCACTCTCCATTATGGTTATTGGTTTATGTTAGCAGATTCCATTTAAATATGAAATCTATAGTATCTATACGGCTAATGCAATTAAATAACTCTAATAGCATATTCCATTCAAATATGAAATCTATAGTATCTATATGGCTAATGCAATTAAATAACTCTTTACTACATCTGTTGAGATGTACTCTTACTCATTCCACTTCAAAGTCACTTATTAGGATTCACTGTGTACTTTCCATCTATAAATCCATCAAATCTTTCCATAATTCCTACCTTTGGGATTTAAGATTTGCTACATATATTATTGTGAAACTCAATCTTATCAAGCATCTTGTTAGGAGAACTTGACAATGAATTAACCTCTTACATTATGAGTGATGAAGTATCTTGATATCATTAGGGTCATAAAAGATTATGGTCCATCTATTGTAATGCTTAGTATGATTGCTCACTGTAATCCATTTTTCTTAATGAACCATAAACTTTTTTAATGAAAAGACTCCTTTATTTTATTCCCTAATAGATTAGCAAATGGTGGTTTCTTATCAAGGAGAACATCATGAAGCACTTTCTACTTCGTGGGTTTTTAATAGCCTTTAAATTCTAAGAAACAAAAATAATTAGGTAGTGAAAAAGAGAGATTTATTCTTCCTCCTTAATTTATGATTGAGGCAGTTCCTTGTATGCATGTTATTGACTACTAGAGTTAATTTTAAGAATGAAGAGCTAGAGGGCATCTCTTCTTGAGCAACCTTTATACTTAATAGCCACTACTATCACTTATGTTATTGATAGATAATTTTGCAATTGGAGAATCCATAACAATTGTGTCTTTAATTGAATATGTCTGCACTATTGTATCTACCTTAGTCATCTATCAACTTGACTAACTTATTCATCTAATCATGGTCCACCTCCTTTTGCTTTATAGATACCATAATTGACTCCAACTTTGCCTTTTTCTTCTATAACTTGGGAGCAGTGTTTGGTATTTTCTCCCTCTTTGTTCTCCAAAATCCTAGGTTGCAATCCTTTTTCTTGAATTCCATAAATCTTAGCACTCTCTCCTAATTCAATGTTTTTACTAGTAGGGACCTGACTCATAACTTTCTCCTCCTTAAGTCTCCATTGGTATTTCATTGGAACTTCTTCTTACACATGCTTCCCATCTTTATCAAGCCTTATAAGCTTGACTTTATCCGGTGATTCCTTAGTAAGAGGAACCTCAACACATATCTTTGTGTGCCTGTTCTCTTATAGCATTGCAATTGCCTTATCCATACAAATAAGTCTTCCAATAAAGCTTGTAAGCTAACTCAAACCATATATAGAATAATATTTAAGAGGGACATTGTGTATTTCACCTAAATGATAACATTTTTAGTTTTGAAAAGGCTTTTTCTAGACTTGGTCTCCATTTTTGAAGCAAGAGAGGCTTGTCATTTACATGCCAAGGAGTAGTTTTTAGTATTTATCCAATTGAAACTTTAGATCTAAATTTAAAGATGAACATCGCCTCTTCACTAATAAGGACTTGCTTTAACCTTTTTTTTATACTGATAGAGCCCAATAATGTGCTAAAGGAAACCCTAATCTCTTATCAGAGGAGGAACCAATTAATGAAGCAAACCATCTTTTGGCACCCTTTTACATAATTTCCTCATAGTTCATATAAAGCATCACTATCTATGAAAAGTATCACTACCCCCCACAACTTGTTTCCAAGAACACCTAACTACTAGTTTATATCTCCAATGGTCCTAAGGGCTTCAACAATTGAAATAGTTGAGTTTAATGCGTTGTAGCTAGTTTGGTTCAAGATAGTTTCAAGACGAGAAAGAGCTACACGAGGATTAGAAGAATTAAGTTACAGAGAGGGAAAGTCATGGTCTGCCTGGGAAAAGCCAAGGCTAGAAGCAGGTTCAGGGGTTATTAAGATAGTTCTAGTTGAAACTTGAGTGCAAAGAGGAACTAGAAGAGAAGATACTGAAGAAGAGTGGAGAAGGAAAGGGAATCTCATTGACAATTGCCATATCTAAAAAAAGAATGACTGCTATTAAAGGGGAGCAATCCTACCAATAATATTTACTAGAATGGGAAAGAATCTCCGATAACAATTAGGTCAAAAGAAAAGGAGAGAGGTCAATTTGATCAAAAATTTGCTCTCTGTTTAATTCCTTTTAGGTTTCAAAAGGGATGTTTTTGGGTTATAATAGCTCAACCAAATTCATTCACGGTTGACAAGAAGCTTACATCTTGTTTTTAATCGTGAAATAACCCCAGGTCCAAATTTAACATCTGATAAGGAATAGCTCATCGGCATATTTGAGGGGCCAAACCTTCACATTATTCTTTCCTTGGCAGTTTGCCTTCGTCTTTTCCCCGAGTAATTTCTACTCCAATTGAGTAGAGAGTCACTTCTGACGTTCGTAAGATCTTTCTCATTTGTTGCCTTTATTTTAATCACTTTACCAGTAGCCATAATAACTTCTAAGCTTTAGCCATAAGCATTGAGATACAGCTTAAAGTTCGGGATCCAGAATAGAGGGATACATTAGAGGTTGCACGACGCTTATTGTCTGACTTTCTTCTTCACATCCTAATCCTCAGCCTGAAATTACTCTGAGAACCAAATTTATTGAAGCCGAGCTACTTCTCAATACAATTTTCATGATTTTTTGTAAATAAAAATACAGTGTATAATGGACATAAAATTTTAGTAAGTCTCTGATCATGCTACCATATTGTACAGAATCTCCCACGTATATCATACATATCTTGCGCTGCATTTAACACTGTTCATAATCATAAGCCTTAGAAAGAAAAGCCACCCTAAACCACCAATGTATTTAATCTTTCAACTAAACTCAAAATTTTCATATGATTCAAAGTTCTCATAGGAAAGAGATTCATCCAGATTGGAAACTGGCTCTGAATTTGCATACTCAGGTGCTTCAGAAACATCTGAGTTCGTATACTCGAGAGTTTTTTGAGTTTTATATGCCTCCGAGTCTTTGTAAATTTGAGAATCCTCAAAACTTGGAGTTTCGTTGGCTTCATGTTCTACTCCAACAAACTTAAGTAAGTAATCCACTCCATTAACTACATCATATACCATTAATCCAATTCTACCTCCAATCCAACTACCCAGTTGACTTCCTACAAGATAACCTAGGCGTCCAAGGCTCTGCTCACCATAAAAACCACCAGCGTAGGCACCAGCCAAGGTTCCACTGCCCCTTAGGAATCCTTCAGTCATGGTACCACCATAGTAAATAGCTTCAAAAAAGTCCCACCCAGAAGAAATGATGGGACCAATTATGCGCTTAGCCTGCCTTGTTGCAAGCTTTGCTGCCTTTACCCCTTCCTTTTGAGCTAGTTTTGCTGCATCTTTTCCAGGGATTCCTTGTGCCAATGCATCAATTATTGCACGTTCAATTGCAAGATTCCTAGCTTTCTCAACATGAGCGGATCTCATGTTATAGACATACAGCTTTACACCCTCCTTTACTGTGCACGCTAAGGTTCCAGTGCTCATATCAAAGCAATCAAAGATTGTAAATTTCCCACTCTGGGATGAAGAAGCTTCCCCAACCAGTACCCGACACTTTTCAGCTATAAAAAGAGTAAAAAGTCACTGAAATGAGCATTCAATATGATGGTCAACAATCTTGAAGGCACAGACATTCATAAAACATGCATAAGGGCTAGAGTGAGATCTTTTTTCTCTACCTAAAAATAGAACTGTTAACAATGGACCAGATATTGTCACCTTCCTGATATGTTACAGATATTCTCTTCATTTAATTGTATAGGGAAGAGTTACAGACACATCATTAACACTGAAACAAAGAAGAATTTTGAAGTATTAAGAACTCGAGGAACAAGTATGACAGCAGAATCTCTGCAGATCTGTGGTAATACAACTGGAATACTTTTATGCTGAAATAACAACTAATTTGTACAGCTCAGATTTTTAAGTATGAAGTGCACGAAGGTAACATATATTGCTATTACAAAGATAAAAAGATTAAGGATTTTATTAGGCTTGACAGGATCTGTCCTAGCTTAGAGCTTCAATATTCATTTCTGGAGTCCTATTAAATTTTGTTCTTTGCAAAGTGGGAGGAATAAAATGCCATCCCCTGCAAAGCCCCCCATATTACGCACAACATGACATTTAGTGTGTTGATGGAACATGATAGAATATTCATATTGCCCTCTAAAAGAAAGACAACTTTAAAAGGAGTTATCTTGAATCAAGATCTTTTTTGGGCTTACCCACTTGAACTATTTTGACTACCAATTAATCATATAAATTCTTTATTCCATCAATAAATCTATTTTCTTGCAGAAAATTGACACATTCTTTACAATTAAGTTGAAAACTAATTCCTTTTCCTCTTTTTTGTGAAAATTCAATTCTAGTAGAGGAAAGGCACATCTATACCTTAAGCCAGTACCAGTTCCAACAGAAAAGAAGGCACCCAAAATAGACCATGATTGCTGTTAACATTCGAGGTCAAGAATTGGTTGCTTATACAATGTAAAAGACAACAAATTCAGCACAAACACATCCAAAGAAGACACTTGCTGCACCATAATAAACACCAAGGATTCAAACACTTTCCGTCATTCCGTTTATACATAAGTACATACATACTTGTATATATAATCTTTCTCTGTGTATATAACTGGCTGTTTCAAAAACAACAAAATTCCACTATCGATGCAAATCAATACGTGATAAAATCGAATTAAACAAATTAACAACTTTCAGAAGAATGAGAACCAATAAGAGCTTCATGCTTCGCATTGAAATGGTGAAATAACATAACAGAGCACTACAATTACACGTAAGTGCCAAGGCCAAACTTTTGTCAGCCAAATGAATTCATAATTCACCAAAAGGCAACGTTCATGAATTCCAAATGCAATTATTTTAACCCAAAAGCAAAACAGCTTCTCCAGTCAAAAAGACTAAAACATTGCAATTGATATGATTTGATCAGTAATAACAAAGAAATCCGCCACGAAAAATCAAACAACCCTTCATCAATACGAGTTTTTGGCGAGATCCTAAACGTACCTGTGAAACTAAGGGCAACGATTCCGGCGACGAAGAGGAAAAGTTGAACCCGTTTCTTCTGCAAATCCATAGATGGTTTTTTGGTAATTACGTTTGGCTTCTGAACAACTATAAACTAAAAATGTTTAATCCTTGATCGTGAACTCGGAAGTCGAAAACATTTTAGACTATTAAATTATAAGAAACAGGCACGAAAGTTCAATTTTTTTTTTCAAAACTTGGACTTCTCCAAGGTCCAAGCAAAGAAGATTCTTTTTTTCAAAGTTCAATTAAAGCTGCAAACACCCTAAATTGGTTTTGGCTTTATTGTGGTATAATAGGCAATGTTTCAAATACCGATTCTGAAATGAGTTTTGATATGAATATTAATTTAGGTAATTTTTACATTTATAAAATATTCTCTAAAAATTTTTAAATTACAAAATAGGTTATTAATATATTATGCTGTATGCTTTATAATTTTACATCAACCTAATATTCAAAAGTCACAGTAATATAAATTTTAAAATAACAATAATTTATTTATTTTGTTGACATTAATTTTTAAATATTTATATATCCACTAAATGAAGTTAATTTCATACAAATGTATAATAATTTGACAATTATGGTTATAATGATTCTATTAATTTTTAACTTAATTATTTATATTTAAATGTTTTGTTTAATATAAATGACATCATTTAATTATTATCTTAAATTTTAATTTAGACCGAGGAGTTAAAATATTTATGTAAGTTATATTAAAGTTAGCAACAACAATATTTTATACCTAAAAATAAAATAAAATTTTAAAAATTAATGTTAAAATGAAAATTGACAAGTTCAAATTCTACTAATATCATGTAGTTATTAAACATGTAATCTTGTATAATATTTTTCTTGTTTTATAATAATGTCGCGAAATCTAAAAAGGATGCACTCGTGCAAGTTATTAATTTTAAAAAAGTTTAAAATTTGCTGAACACCACAAAAATGTCATTTCACATAATTATATAAAAATATTATGAAACTTAATTGTCTTTATATTTTTAATATATTTAATTAACAATAATTTTACGAGGCATGATTTTGTGTTATTAAATTGATTTAATAAATATATAATTAACAATTATCGAACAACATAAGAAAGTTAAAACACAAATTATACAGTTAAGATGGACAACTCTAACGTATCCAGTCTTGTGAGTTGAAGACAAGTCTGTCTCTGATTTGGCTCTTTTATCTACAAAGTACTCCCTCAAATTGGTCTTTACTTCTCTTTGTCTTTTCTTATTATTATTTATCTGTTTATGTAGTAGTTCAGGTCTTGGTTCTTTGTTTAGTTTGCTATTAGTTGATTCATTTTCGAAGTTGGCAATGATTTTGAGTTGAATCGATGAGTTGGGTCTTAAGACGATCTGAAGTGGACTTGAAAAGATGAGATTTTTGTTTGAGAAAGATGAGATTTCTTTTTTTTTTTCTATTTAGATAATAAGGATATCAATGGCCCGACTTAACGTAGCCCTACTCATTGTATATATCTTTTAAAAATAAAAAATGACATCTTTTTTTACTTTACGATCAGGCCATAAACTGACCAGGCGGGCCAAATAATTTTGACCCTAGCCCGATCAATCTAGGTCGAAAACAGGCTAAACCAGGCTAAAATTGACATTCTTATACTTAACGAAAAGCTTGAAGCTTTATGTATTTTGATTTTTTTGAAGATCTTAGTTATAAGGAGTTTATGGTCTCTAGATTTTTCCGTGGGTGAGGGAGGAAATGAGGGCTGGGATGGGTAAGAAGAGAGAGAGAGAGAGTAAAATGGGAGAGAGAGACAGAAGATGTCGGAGGCTGGGGAAGGTATGTAGTGTTTTTTTTTTGCAAACAAATCTCTAAAATTTTTAAAGTTTATGATACTAGCTGATATTGCACTAGCTGGTACTAGGCAAAATCACCGGTACCAAACTTATAAATTTTGTACAATTTTCTAGCCGATACGGTATGAATATCAGAACTGTGATAATATAGGTATTTAATACTAAATATTGTTTCCATTATTTTCTAAATTAATATAAATTACAATTTTCACAATATAAAATTGAGGGTAAACCTTAGGCTAGTTGCTCATTTATAACTATATGATCACAAGTTTAATTTATTAGACTATTCTTAAAAATAATAAGATACTCATTAAAATATAAAATGTTAATGGAAATAAAATATTAAAATATAAAATATTTTTATGTAAAATCTCTATAACTTATTGTCCTCTAAGTTAAACCTTTGAAACCAAGAGTAGAAATGCCCCTATAGTGGGCTAGGGTGGCTTGTAGCCTAATTGGCCCAGCTCATCATATATTTTTTTAAAAGAAAAATGACGTTGTTTTTGAAGTAATAGTTGGATCACAGGTCGGGCAAGGCTGGACAATACTTGGCCTGCAGTTCAATCAACTCGGGTTAATATTGAGCGGGTCAAATTTGACATCCCTAATGACAATTTTTTCTCCTATACTATGGTATCAAATTCTAAGCATCATTTTTAGTTTTGAAATCGGTAGAGAGAGAGACCATCTCCTCTCTCTAAAAAAACACTTTATTTTTTTTCCAATTTATTGGCCTCCAAAATTTTTTCTTGATGAATAAGCACGATTTAAATTAATTTTGAGGTCTATCCATTAATTTATTTTGGAGTTAGTTAGCATGTTAATGTGAGTAAGATTTTATAACATAGGTTAATTGAATTAAAGTGTTAAAGTGGTAAAATTGCATGAGGGCATTTTTGGAAGATCACTTAAGTTGGAAAGTCTTAAGGCATTGAAGGAAGGGCAAAATGGGAAGAAGGAATTGTTGTCTTACAATTGAGAAGAGAAAAACATGAGTGAAGAATGAAAGAAGAGAGAAAATACGAAAATAAGAAAGAAAGAGGGAAAGAGTGTCGTGGGTTGAGAGAAAGAAGAGAGTTAAGCTAGGTTTCAATTTTTCTTAGCCTTCAAGAGAGATTTTGGGGTTGTGCAAGAAGGGAAAAAGAAAAAAGAAGGTTAGACCTTCCATTAGATCCAAGAAACTCATTGTTTGGTGAAGATTCAAGGTAAGTTTATAATTAATCCTTTGGATTTTTGGAAGGCATTTGGTTCAAAGAGCTTAGGAAATGTATGGTTATAAGTATTCTAAGATCAATTTTATACATACGTTTCTTTGGGTTTTCCTATTTAGATTACTATTGAATTGGGGACTTTTGCTAATGTGAAGGGAGGCAAGAGAGACAAAAGGAGCAAGAGGAGAGGCATTCTTAAACAAGTTTTAAGCAAGGAATTCAAGGTAGGTTACATTTTTATAATTAAGTAATAAGCCATAAATGTTCCTTTTAAGAAATGGAAATAAATGTTTTACAACTACTTTATTCATGTGCATTTATTGCCTTTTTAAATGCTTTAAGAATGTGCTACATGTATGTCTATGAATTGTGTTATTGATTTATGAAATGAAAAATGGAAATGATTTTGAAAGAATATGAAAATGATTTTGAAACGATATTATGGTTATGAAATCAAGTTTCAGAAATGTGTCATTTTGGGCAATATGTTTACAAGATGTGAAATGCATGATTATATAGATTTATAGTGGTCCCTTAAGTTATGTCAAGTGCATTTTAACTAAAGGCTTCTCCTGCCTGCCAGCTAGTGGCATGGAGCTCCTTCACGGACTCCCCTAAGTTTATGGCTACGCAAGACTATTAAGTGGGATTGCGATAGTACATTCTATCCATGGCTACACAGGACCATTAGGTGGAAATGTGTAGTACGTTCTATTTTTGGATACACCCAAACCATTTTGATGTACTTATGTCTTGACAAATTTGTTGAATGTATGAATTATGTTACTTACAAATTGTTTGATAGATGAGAATTTGGAAAATATGTGCTTTATGATTCAATGTGAATTTTTACAATGAAAATGAATATTTTAATAGTTTTTCTTGTTACTGATTATAAAACTGTTATCCACCAGCTTTAAGTTGTAGCTTATCCTCTTAACTTTCCAACGGTATATAGTTTGTAAGATTTGGACTTCAGATGAGAAAGTTATGGTCGTTACATGATAATAAATGTTGGTAGTCTACTGAACTCTCCTTGACTAGTTTTCTGTCTGATTTTCAGACTTCTCCGTGGCAATCTTTTCTAGATAGGAGTTTTGCCATGGCGAACCTAAGAGTTTTCCATGGTAAACTTTTCCTGAAAAGTTATTTTCCACCTTCAAAGTTCGTCGCGGCAAAGCCAAGAAGTTGGATGCGCGAACACTTTTTCCTAAGGGGTTTTTAATTTGTGATTTTAATCCTTTTTAGATGCAAAACCTCCCTTCTAGGTCTCTATAAAAGTTTTATATCTAGAAGTCTTCTTCGAATTCATCCTAGAATGACCTTAATCTAACATCTCTAGAGAAAGTTATGCCTTTTGTACCAAAGCATGTTTGAAGAGTAAGAATTGGATATTACACTGAACATACTTTAGTATTTTGATGATATCTTGTTCTATAGAGCTCCGAATGAGGTGATTCTTGATTCAAAATAAACTAGACAATTAAGATACAATTTTTATGAGAATTCATTTTGAAATTCTAATCTTACGATTTCTAAAATATGTTATAAAGTTCAAGGAAGGAGTTTGATTTTGGTGACTGACTGGTGTGAGCACGCCACCCTTGTGGGATGCATGTTTAGATGTCACTTAGGACGTCGAGCACGTGTCTTTCAAGGGAGAGGTGTCCAAAATTTATGGTATCAGAGCAACTAGGTTTGGGTCCAGGTGTAGGACTAGGTATAGGAGTAGCTTAGGCATGAAATAGGTAATTTAAGACATGAAATGAACGTGCATGGTTTTAAATGAATAACTTGCATTGTTTTAAATTATTTCACATGATTTGAAATTGTTTTGTATGATTTGAACTATTTTGCATACTTTGAATTTTTTTTTGCATGAACTAAATGTTTTCAATGGTTTATATAGAAGGAGTGAAAATGCCACCTCGAAAGAGAACTCGAAGAGATATGACTTGCTCTCGCTCTCGCTAAGGGAACACGAATGAATCCTGTGTCCCATAAGATACAGGGACACTCTCTGCTCTTGATTCTAAGGTACCTAGTGTGTAGCATGAAGTGCCACTGCCTCCTCTTCCTATGCTTACCATGGATCCGCAGTTCTTTCAAGCCTTTGCGCAGGCTTTCACTTATGCCATGGGTCAAGGGTCTCAAGTGTCGGTATAAACTCTAGCAGAGAGGAGTGGGCAGTATGATAAACTTTGCAAGTATGGAGCTATAGATTTTAATGGTACTATAAATCCGGAGGAGGTTGAAGCATAGTTGAAGAGGACTAAGAGAGTCCTGCTTCAAATGAAGTGCTCCAATGAAGAGAAACTAGATTATCCAGTTAACTTGCTGCAGGGGGATGCACTTCATTAGTAGGAATCAGTGCCCCACAGTCAGGTTACGCCTCTGGTGTTTTCATGGAGAGATTTTATGGAAGTGTTTAGGAAGAAGTACCTCTCCAGGGTTTATGTACAAGAGAAGGCCAGAGAATTTCTGAATCTTACGTAGAGGGACATAAGTGTGAGTGAGTATGAGTTGAAGTTCACTCAGCTTTCCCGATATACGAACAACATCGTGGCGAATGAGGAAGATAAATGTCGTAAGTTTGAGGGAGGTCTCCATTTGGGGATCAAAGAGAAAGTCTTAATCTACAATTTCTGTGACTACCAGTAGTTGGTAGATGCCGCACTTCAGGCTGAGAAGCTGGAGAATATCAAGTATGAAGTGAGTAGGAAAAGGAAGAATTGAGAGCAGTTTTCCAAGAAGGGGGTGAGTGCTCCAATGTCTGAGAGAGGTGTGAAGAGCTGACACACACAGAGTGAGGCGAGCAGTAGTCCCTCTACTAAGAATAAGCAAGCAAGGGCAGTGTCAATGCAAGGCTCAACAGCAAGAGGCAATAATAGGGTAGAGAGGAGTAGAAACATGAATCCCTAATGTGAGCATTGTGGGAAGCTACACAGGGAAAAGTACTTCAAGTTACTTGGAGCATGCTTTCGATGTGGAGAGACGGGACATATGATTAGGGATTGTCCCTAAGTAACAAGGTAAGAGGGGTCATGGTTATAAGCCCAAGGAGAGCTAAAATAGTGGGAACCTAGCCAGCCAATAAAGTGGCTAGTTCTAGAGCTGTAAGGAAAGCTATTCCTCTAGAAAGGCCAAGGGGTTAGGCACAGGCAAGGGTGTTTGCCATGCTAAGGGAGGAAGCTGCAGCCGCACCTGAGGTTGTCATGGGTATGACTTAGTTACTTAATTATGAAGTATATGTCTTGATTGATTCTGGCTCCACGCATTCATTTATTTCTGCAAGTATGATTTTACATGGTGTGAATTCAATGCCTTTGAATAGTCCTTTACTTGTTAGTACACGTATAGGGAGGAATGTGATAATAAGTCAAGTGTAGAGAGGTTGTGAACTCTTCATTGATGGTGCTAGACTAGTAGTGGACTTACTACCTCTAGACCTAAAAGGCTTAGATGTTACACTTGGAATAGATGTTATGGAAAAATATCATGTGAAGTTGGATTGTGGCCTTAAGGAGGTGGAATTTGATTTGAGCAATAGTGAGAAGGTGATTTTTAGAGGGGACAAGAAAACACCATCACCAAGAATTATTTCGGCTTTGCTAGCTGACAGGATGATGGGAAAGGAGTGTGAAGCCTTCTTGGTGCATGTCGTGGACATTAATGTAAATGAAGGAAAGTTAGGAGATTTTCCGATTGTGAAGGAGTTTCCAGACGTGTTCCCAGAGGACTTACTTAGTTTGCTACCAGTGAGGGAGATCGAGTTTGCCATCGACTTGATTCCCAGAACTGCATCCATTTTGATACCACCTTATAGAATCACTCCAGCTGAGCTGAAGGAGCTTAAGGAACAGTTGGAAGAACTGTTAGAGAAGGGGTATATGTTGGGTCCGTGTTTTGCGTACCGGGGCGAACTGGGCCCCGCATACCTCAAGTTTGCACGCGACCACAACCTTCAAAGGTATTGTCCTCTTTGGTACTCAAACTCGAGACCTCAAGGTTTTGCGCCTTTTAATGTTGGGTCCGTGTTTTGCATACCGGGGCGAACTGGGCCCCGCGTACCTCAAGTGTGCACGCGACCACAACCTTCAAAGGTATTGTCCTTTTTGGTACTCGAACTCGAGACCTCAAGGTTTTGTTGCATCTAACTGTACGCCTCTTACCATTGAGCCATATCCCGGTACGCAAAACACGGACCCAACATTAAAAGGCTTTTAAATACTAGACCACCCAGGGGTTAGGTTCCTTAACAAGGGTTAGGTTCCTTAACAAGCTACCTTGACTGACCACTATGCATAGATGAACACATTGCCAAGAAGAAGAGTATAGGCTATGCAAGGATTTGCTTCAGTGTGGATCTTTCTAAGGAACTTCCTATTGAAATTTCGATCATGAGACTAGGAGAAGATGACAAACTATGGGTAGACATTATAGTCATCTCTTATAACTAGAAGCCTCCACCTAAAACCTAAGGTAAGACTTGGAAGCCCACAGGGAAAACCTTCAAAATAGGTAGCTACCAATAACTCATGGGGACCATATATGAGTCTCAACGTCTAAAACCCATGGAGAATCCTAATCTTTTGATCCTAAACACAGTCATGATAGCCACAGAGGAAGGTATTGATGCATTGCTTGTAACATCCCGTTCCTATACTAAGGGTTAGATACCTAAAATATGGTACATGAAAGATCAATGAGAGATAGGAAAATATGTCTCATGCTCATGCATAATGTTAGCATACATGCACGTGAATAGTAAATTTTTGCACATGAAAATGATTGTACATGCATTCATTGACATTTTGAGTAGAATTGATTGTAAATGTGCTTATATTGAGAATTTGGAATTAATTTTATTAGCAATTGATATGGAAAAGTATGAATAGCTGATTAGGAATAATAGGTGATAATGCTTGTTGATTTAGAAGTTTGGTGAATTTTAGGAAAAATGTCAAGTAATAAGTGAATTATAAACGGAAATAGAAATGAGAGTCAAATAATAGTGAAGAATTTTGGAGATAACTTTAGAAATTATAAGGAGATGATATTGAGACTTGTAGAGACATATGGAGTAAAGTTGAATTGTGTTGAACCGTCTAAGTTATGAATCTGTAAAATCTTCTAGAGCTGTTATTAGTGGAGTCTTGTAACCAACTCCAACTAACAAACGTTTTAATACATTCTTCAATTGCATCGTCTTGTTTAGACAAAATCTCTGTGTCTGAGTATATTCTATAATTGCATCGACTTACTCAAATGAAGTCTCTTTTTCTGAGTACATTCTTTAATCTCATCGTCTTGCTTAGACGGAGTCCCTTTGTCTGAGAACATTGTTCAATTACATTGTCTTGCTCAGACTTAATCACATCATCTGTTTCATTTAGCACCCATCTGTCTGTTTCCTTTAGTCTGATCCATTCAGACTAGATAGCTTCGTCTGATCCCTTCATACTTGATACCTTTGTCTGATCCAATCAAACTGATACCTTTGTCTGATCCATTCAGACTAGGTAGCTTTGTCTGATCCATTTAGACTTGAAAGCTTCATCTGATCCATTCACACTTGGTACTTTTGTCTGATCCAATCAGACTTGATACCTTCATTTGATCCATTTAGACTAGATAGCTTCGTTTGATCCATTCAGACTTGATAGCTTTGTCTGACCCATTCACACTTGATACCTTCATTTGATCCAATCAGACTTATACCTTTGTCCAATCCATTCATACTTAATACCTTCGTCTGATCCATTCATACTTGATCACTTGTCTGATTCATTTTAGACTAAATCACTTCGTCTGATTCATCTAAGACTGAATCATTTTAACTGTTCCATTCATCATTCATTCCACTGTTCCATTCATTATTCATTCCTCTATTCCATTTATCATATATTCATCTATTTCATTCATCCTCCATTCTTCTGATCCATTCTTCTGATCCACCTTAAATGCTTCATTTTTTTCCAGCTTTTACCTAAGTATCGTCTTGATTGATGAATTGTGTCATATATATTGATCTGCACACTTAACAAATTCATCAAAAACAGTTCACACACTTCCATTATTATTATTATTATTATCTGACTTTCATCAAAATCAATAGAAGAAGTGAAGTCTTCTTGACTTAACAGACTCATTTCACATATACTGTCTAATCAAAGGATAATTAAATATGAATACTTTTGAATAGTCAGCTTCTTCTGGATACTTCTGATAAGGAGACTAAGTTACTTTTGACCTAGTCTTTTCTTCAAAAATATCTTCTGCAAGCCTTTGTCCTTCATAGACTTTTGATTCACTGAAACCTTCACTAGAGTAATATCTTGCTTTCATCTACCTTTTGATACTCCAACTTCGTTATCTATATATTCTATCTCAAGAAAAACCTAACCTAAACCACCTTCAAGATAATGTACGTGGGTGCATGAGAGTTAGGGTTTCTTAGAGTTTTGAAGATTTTGGAGTTTTATTAAGTAAGTATCTTGTTAATCCTTATGGGTTATAGGTATATGAGATAAATTTGGTGATTTAATTGTCATTGAATGATCATGTGAAAATGGACATTTTTCATGTTCACAGTGAATATAGTATGGAGATGGGTATTTGTTAATTTTACAGTTTTGATGATGGAAATGTTATAAGGTAGTGTTAAAATGATTTTTGGAGTTGAAAGATCAATAAAAATGTGTATGAGAGAAGTGAAAAAATTCATGCAAGTTGATTTTCATATATACACTCTATTTTTCACTGTTCATGTACATCAATAGTTTTGAGTGTTTAAAATGAATTTAGGGTTTAGAAATAGGTGCATGGTGATGTATGGAGATGAGAAAGAGTGATTAAAATAAAAGTTGAGGAAGAAATGAAGAGTAAAGAAATTAGAAAGGGTGATCTTTATATAAGATGTTTTAGATGCAGGAAGATGGATGATATAAAATCTGGAAAAAAAAATTGGAAGATGAGTGTTGGAGAATATAGCTGTGACGTGTTCACTGATTATGCTTCTGTGTTTTACGCATAACTTGATCTGTAGTTATCCAAAAGAAGTTATTCTTAAACCAATAGATTCCTAACACATTTTTCTATCTCTCCATAAAAAAATGGTCGCATTATGTATTAATTTAAAAAAAAAGATTGATTGAAGTAAAATTCAGGAATCTGTTGAAAGAGTATGAACAGGTATGATTTCACTGAACATGTTTGGGTATTTCGGTTTTATCTTATTCTATAGTCATCCAAATAAGATGATTTTTAATTTGGAGTAAACTAAAGAAATTGGACTACAAATTACATGCAGAAGTCAAATTTTGATGCAGTCTCTAAGACTTTCAATTTCTAGAAGGATTTTGAGTACGGTGTACTATTTTAGTATAAGAATAGTTTGAGAATGTTGAGGTATAACTTTCAGATTACCGAATCAAGTTGAACAATCTTGATGTCATTATAAACTTAGGAAATAGGAGAACACTCCTCTACAAGAGAGTATTACCAAATTACTTCATTTTCATTGTCTAAATGATTAATAAAAGGAGACCCGAAAGTTAGTTTTTGGGAAAAACCTGAAAGTGATACAATGAGAAATGAATTGT
>JAOQMP010000006.1:23305031-23328487 GCA_027563575.1 Erythroxylum pedicellare
ATTTAATGATAAGATCATTACTCCATTTAATGATGATAAAAGCATGATAAAAACCATCTTTAATTTAGCAATTCAATGCTGAATATGCAGCTGCACATTTAGGTATAAAAAACTGAAATATGCCCTCCTTCTTTCTTTAATAACTTCATTTCAATTTAGTTAATCTAATTAATCAAATCAAACCAGAGTCAAGCCCAATATTAAATGTTCATTTGGGCTTCTAATTAAAGTAAGCCCAACATTCGATCATGGGCTTTAAAAACCTCTATCTATATTTCTTACTTTGTTTGATAACCTTCCTAGAAGCCAAGTGGGTAATCTAATTGGACTTATATAATTCAAGCTCCAATAAGCCCGAAATTAATTTAATCTCATTAGAATTAATTCTAACTTGTTAACCAAATGTCATTCCACTAAAGAGAATTAGTTGAACTCTTAAATTAACAAATATTATGAGAATACATGTTTCAAATTAGATGTCCAATTGTAAACTCTATTATGAACCATGTTATAGTCATTCTCACAATAAAGGGTAAAATCACCGTTTTGCCCTTAATTCGTTTTCTCTTTTAGGTCTCCTGCTTCACTCTATATGGCGATTAACACACAAGATCTCATCTTAGTGTTAAGACTTGATGGGTAGCTAGTCCATCAAACTATTGGCACCAATTTAATCACCAATCTTCGTAAAACATCTAAAAATGATGATTCACTATAAACTCTTTATTTGAGTTAATGTTCTATAATACATGTTTCAATTAATAATTCCAACATGTAGACACTGGATTGATACTCTGTAAAAATCCATTTCAATCATATTAAGAATTATAATGAAACACACATGAGTTTACCACTCATCAAGACTGTGGTTTGTAATAAAAGAATGCTAAAGTGTTTATTTTAAGATTAAAGAAACGGCATACTTTAATCTTTAAAAAACATACATGATTCGATATTCATTTAATAATGCCATTATTAATAGTCAACTACTATCATGATATGAAACTCATCATTCCCTTAAAGTAAAATCTTTTACTTACGTGGAGATAAATTGGAACACTACAATCTAAACCATAATTAAGCAACTAACTTGATTATTCAACTTTGAATCAACTAATTTAGATTATAATAATATACATGTTTCCCATACATCTCTATGTATATGTATATTACTTACGAAAGAATCTTGATACCTTGTGACTAGTTATAAAATGTTCATACAAATAAAACTAAACTCTTTTGTTTTACTAATAATAAATATTTTCATTAAAAAAACAACTGGAAGAAGATTAAAATATATTAAAATACACTTACCTTCCAGGGCATTATATTTACATAACCCTAACATATACACCATATGACCTTTTCCTTCAATTAAAAAACCTTCAAGTTGGTCTATATGAATTTCCTCTTCAAGATTTCCATTCAGGAAGGTTGCTTTGACATCCATTTGGTGTAACTCTATATCAAAATTAGTGATCAGTGCCATCCTTTTCAGTATATCCTTTAGTAATAAGTCTAGCCTTATCTCATTAGATATTGCCATTCAAGTCAAGTTTGGTCTTAAATACCCATTTACAGCCAACTCTTTTGTAACCTTGTAGCAATTCAACTATATCCTAAACTTTGTTGTCATTTATAGTTTTTAACTCTTCCTTCATTCAACCCACTTTTCTGATTTATCACATTCTATAGCATGTAAAAATGAAACTAGATCTTTATTAATTACAATACCAAGACCTAATTTTGGCAAACAAAATTCATAATCACTTGAAATAACTGATTTCCTTATTCTTTGAGATCTTCTTAAAGATATTTCTTCTGACTCATTTGTTTCAAATCTGTGTAAGTTAGTTTCTTCAAGGGATATTTCACCATTCAAATTTTATTCATTGTTTTCAATATGTTCTTTAATAATTGGTACAACATTTGGAATAACAATGGATGAAGGAACACTTAAAGAATAAGGAACATTTATCTTAATTCCTTTATGCTCATAGTTCGTTGTTCCTCACTCCCACTTACTTCACCATTTTCAATAAATTTTGCATTATTAGTTTCCGCTATTCTTGGACCATGTTTTTGACAATAAAATATATACCTTTCAGATTTCTCTAGATAACCAATAACGTAACCACTAACAATTTGAAAATCTAACTTTCTTTCCTGTGGATTATAAACTCTTGCTTCTGTTAGGTAACCCCAAACATGTAAATGCCTTAAACTAGGTTTCCTATTATTCCATAACTCAAAAGAATTTTTGGGAACTGCCTTACTAGGAGCACTATTTAGTAGGTACATGGTTGTTTTTAGTGCATACATCTACAAGGATTTGGGTATTGATGAATTACTCTTCATGCTCCTAACTATATCCATCAATGTTCTATTACGCCTTTCCACCACCCCATTTTTTTAAAGGTGTGTATGGAATAGTGTATTATACATATATGTCAAGTCTTTTAAGAAGTTTATAAAATGGACCTAGACATTGGCATGTTTCATCATAGTTTCCGTAATCATCACCACCTCTATCAAACCGTACAATTTTCACTTTCTTGTTTAATTGCCTTTCAACCTCATTAATGTATACTTCCAAAGAATTCACTGCTTAAATTTTTTATTTAAGAAAATAGAAATATATATATAACCTAAAAAAACATCAATACAGGTGATAAAATACTTTTCTCTGCTAAAAGATGAAGTATTTAAAGGTTCACATACATCAGTGTGTATAATTTCAAGAAGTTGAGTGCTTCTTATGGCTCCTTTCTTGTTTTGTTTAGTTTGCTTTCCTTTAATGAAATCCACACATAAACCAAGATTAGTAAAATCTAGATTCTGTAGAATCTCATTCTTTACTAATCTTTTTAATCATTTTTTGGATACATCACCCAAACGTTTATGCCACAAAAATGTTCAACTTTTATTAAGCATACTATGCTTAATTCCAATATTTTGATGCATAATAAGGATTCAGAAAATTGATCATCAAGTTTCAATTTATATAAACCATCAATAAGACTACCATAACCAACAAGTCTAGAATTCTTATATAAAGTAAAACAACCATTTCCAATAGTAAAATTAATACCATAATCATCCAACTTTGAAACAAAAATAAGGTTCCTAAAAATTGAAGATACATAAAGATTCTTTAACAAATCTAAGTAATAACCAGTATCTAAGACCAAATGACAAGTCCCTATGCCTTTAATTCAAGCCTTGTTACGATTTCCCATATACAAGAAATGCCATAGTTTGTTTTGTGGTTTGGATCAAAAGAAATCCCTACATTGTATTGGATACATAAGCAGTAGCACTAGAATCAAGCCACTAAGTATTGTGAGGAACGTCAATTAAATTAGATTCGAAACATGCAAAAGTCATGGATATACCTTTTTTTTTCAAACCATGCCTTAGGTACTTTAGCCTTAGGAACATCAATTAAATTATTTTATTCCTTCTTTTTAGCCTGAGGTACTTTAGCATACCTTTTCTTTTTCTTAAAACTTTTGGCTTTTACCTTTGATGGTTTATTAGCTCCTTGAAATGTGAGGTTAACTGAATGACTTCCCATGTTCTTTAGTTTGTTTTCATTTTGAATAAGCTTGCCAGTCAATTTATTAACATTCCACTTGTACTTAATAATGTTACATTAATTTGAAAAGCACCATATTTAGGAGGCAATGAGTTTAGAATAAACTAAACCATAAAGGAGTCAGCTACTACCATACCTACTGTCTTCTTATTGCAATATTAGTCACCTTAGTGGTATATTCCTACATACTCTACAATCCATCAAACTTCATGATTGTAAGTTATGTCATTAATGTATCAGAAAGTGACTTTTTTGTACAACGAAAGGGTTCTTCCACAAACTTTAGGTATTCCTTTGCATTTTTTGTTTTCGGAATAGTAGTCCTGATGTTATTCACTATAGTCATTCGCATAAGCATAAGGCTCAATCTGTTAGACCATATCCAAGCTTTATATGCGAGCTTCTCTTCCTCACTACTTAAATCAGTAATAGCAGTAGGTTGTTCTTCCAAAGTGCCAAGTCAAGATCCAACACACCTAAGTGGAAGTTGACTTGTTCATTCCATTTAGAGAAGTTTAAACCATTAAATACGGTAACAGAAGATTGCAAATGAAACAAAATTGCCATAAATAAATCATAGATAGTTATAATTAATTCTATTATAGATTCAGATCAAACATTAGAGTATATTATAAAACATCTTTAGGCATATACTACAACACCCAATCATAAATAAATGCCACTTTTCGTCATTATCAAGAAATTAAAATTCTTAAGCAAACACATATGTCATCTTTAGATAAACAAAATATATTTGACTTAAGAATTTAATTTCTTCAATCATGCTTACTGATTATAGAATAGTGGATTTTCCTTTGGGCAAATCCTAAAGTTCTAATAATTAATGAACATCATATATTCATTAATTTGCCTTAATGGAATTTTATGAGTGTCACAAATAAATGACTATTTTATGCAAGATATTTTACTCATTCTGGCTTGGTCACTTTAGTGATCACAACCAATATATTCTAACATCAGATCATGCATATAAATCATAGCTTTTTATTTACATTCATATAAGAAAAAAAACATCACATATTAAATGCATATAAGACAAAAGAAAACACTTTAAATGCAAATAAGACCATAGGAAAGCATATATTAAATGCATATAAGAAAAAAATTAGTAGATATTAATTGCATATAAGACTAAAATGTAAAACCTTGAACCATTCCTTTTACTGAATAAAATTTTTTATCTTCGGTGAATAGCATTTTTAGATGAATAGTAAATTTTTGTGGCACCCAACCTTGAAATAATGAAAAATATCTGGAATAATTATTAGAGTTTAATGATATTGAAACTGATCAAAACTAAGTCTGATAGGATGGATTTCGGAAGTTTCGAAAGTTTAGGACTAACATGCCCTTTTTGGAAAATGATGGGTATTAATGATTTTAAACCCATTCAAAAAAGTTTAAAGCACCCAATCATAAATATTGACCATAATTTGAGTATTTTATGGTCAATTTGATGATAAGACAGTTGTAGAATATTTTTGGGATTTAATTCGGTTAGTTAGTGAATTAAATGCATTAATGGGCAATTTGGTCTTTCTGTATGCATCAAAGGGCAATTTGGTCTTAATGGTATTCATTAAAGGACAATTTGGTCATTTTACATGGTGTTAGTAGAAGAATGAGTCATCAAAAGAGAACCAATAGGAAGGTGAAATGTGGAATGCGTTAAATGAACAATAAAAAGAATAAAGCAAGACTTTTGTCTTCATTTGATCAATAACCGTGAGAGTGTTTGAGAGAAAAACGTGAGAGGGCAAAAAAAAAAGGTTAAAAAAAGAGAAGCAAGGCATCAAGTCATCCAAGGATAGAGGAAGAAGAGGGCTTCCATTGTTGATGAGTTTTGATGGAATTTTGAAGAAACCTTAATAAAACCTAAGTTTCCATCATTTACCAAATGATTGGAGAAGGAAAGTGGTAAGTTTTCCTAACCTAAATTTCTTATTTTTATGGGTTTTTTAAGTGAAAAATGTGTTTAACATCAGTAGTTTCTTGGTGTTTCTTTGGTGTTTATGTACATAGAATTGATTGAATAGAACAAGAGAGGAATGTGTAGTAGAATTTTGTTTTGGTTAGTTTGAACCAGTCTCATTGTTTTGGCAATAAATCAGCCTACAAACCTCCACACTGAGTGATTCCAATTGGAGATGAAACCTAAGACATAGTACTAAAAATATCTAGAATAAACCTAGACCTAATTCTAGATGAATGATATCGAAGTTTGAGATTGAAAATGCTAACTTGATACTACCCTTGTATTGAAATGGATTGTGATATTTGGTACATTTTTCATGATTTAGAAGCTGAAATGGCATGATTTTTGATGATATGGAAACTAGAGACTTAGTGGAGAAAATTTCTAGAACACCTAAAACCTAATATGAACGTTTATTATGTGAAAAGTAAGGAACAAGTGGAGGAATAGATTCTAGACACAGGTCATAACCGTGACTCATCATGCATGATCATGATATAGTGAATTAAATTGAGTGAGATAGTGTTTTGAAGAAACTGATAAGTTTGAATAGGTAAAATATGGTTTTAAGTGACTTTGGAAGTTAGAATTGGAAGTGGAGAATAATATGTTAACTTACGATAGTAAAAGGAAATACGAGTAGCATACATGTTATGAGATTAATTACTAATCTCGAATTCGGTTAAACCAAATTTATAATGTTAATGTCTTATTTTTGAATTTGGAAATAAATGCCTAAGTGAAATACATTTGGGTAGGTAAAGGAAAGGCACAGAACGTGTGAGTGTGCTTGGCGATAAAGTTGCTTAACAGTGAGTGTATTTTAAATGTATTTTATGAAAATGATTTCTATTCTATGGTGAAGTGAATATGGATTATGAGTTTTATGTGAATCATGCATTATAAGTAAATTCATCAATTCATATGTTTTTAGCAATATATGAATTGATGTTTGAAAGTTAAATTAACATGATTTGAGATGATGATCTTTTGATAAAAAGGAAATAATTTTTAACCTGTAGTATACCGATAGGTTTTATATAAATTATTATACCAATGTATAACAGTTAACCTAGTACTGGTAACAATGTAGAGCCAGATCTGTAACTAGTGGTTATCTAGTTATGAGTAAGTGATGAAGAACCTGTTCCGTAACTACTGGTATATAGTGGTTAACCTAGTATAGGTAAACGATGTCAAACCAGCTCCATAACTAGTGGTTGACTAGTTGCGAGTAAATGGTGCAGAACTGACTTCATAACTACTGATGTATACTGTTTATCCTAGTGCGGACTAACTATGCTACTAGTAATTAACCAATTGTAGGTAAGCGATGCAGAACCAGCTTCTTGACTTTTTGTTTGAGGGTACCATATGTCAAAGAAGTTCGTGATAGACTATGTTATGTAAGAAATTCATGACATTTTTAACACTTCCACTATTTATTTAAAAAGGGATTTGAGAAACTTGATTTTGGGAAGCAAATATGTTTCACATTAGTATTGAATTATACAAAATGAGACGAATTTGTTTTAGGGAGGTTTAAATTTTAATTATGATTTGAATAGAAAAATTTTTAGCACTCACTGAGCTCATTTAGCTTGCACTATTGTTTTTGTTTCTAAATGAAACCTCCCAAGTGCATGCTCAGGGGCTTCAGCAATAAGGATTCCACCTCACAACTAGTCAACTTCATTACATGCAATATGTAGGAATTTTTTTTGGGAACATTTGCATCTTCACGAATATGTTTTGGACTATAGTTAGTGTAAAGAATGCATGTATATCAATTTTTTAAAGTTAAATGCATAAATATGTTTGAGTTGATTTTTAAGATTATTGAAGTGATTATTAAGGTTGCTTGTGAATGGACTTAAAGTCCAAAATTTGTAGTGGAAATTTTAAGATGATTATAGAAGTGTTTTGCACTTTTATAGACATTTGAAAATCTTGGGTAGGTCAAAAATACAGTCGTGCTACTATTGAAATTTTTAATAAAGACGAATTAAAAAACTATCCACTGCTTATATCTTTTTATGATACATTAAAGCTATTTGATTAAAAAGGAAATAGGCTTAGCTTGATATGTGCTTAAATTTTGATTCATTTGATATGCAACACTTAGTGATTAATGCCTTAGAAATGCTTAAGATACTCACTTTGAATCATATGTGATTTTAGGCACAGTTCGGAATCAAAGAAGTTAAAATGAGTCAAAAGTATGATATTTGTTCCATTTTTTAAGGAAGCATACTTGTTTTCATAGAATAATAGTAAGAAAATAAAGACAAGAAGAAGATAAGAAAATAAAACATAAAAAAGATGAATCAAAGTGGCTCATAGTGGTGCAATTTTCACGCCATGGTGTACATGATTTTAATGGCATCAATGCTAGATAGCATATTTAATGGACAACATATTTAATGGAAACCACATGTAAATGACGTGAGCAGGCAGCACCAAAATGATGGATCAAAATGCAAAAGGAAAGCAGCTGAAGGTGAGCCAAGTGACAATGCAATAGACATTAGGGTAGAAATGCAGACTATGCCTAAGTTTAACGCAGATCATACATCTGCATTTAATGTAGGCATCTGCATTCACAGACAACATCTATGTTTAACATAGACATTTTCATTAAATGTAGACAATGTATGCGTTCAATAGGTGCAGGGCTTTTAAATTAAAACACACAGTAGCAAGGGGAGTGAATAGTAGGGCGGATTAAAAAATAGATAGAAAAATAGAGAGTAGCGCAGAGAAGGGAATAGTGGAGGTACTGGAGAACAGAAGAGTATTCGATTCTCTCTTCACTTTTTTCACTACCGAAGTAGCTATGGAGAAGATGGTTAATTCTTGAAGCATAAAAATGGAGATGGAAGGCTAGCTTCCTAATGTTGGCTCAATGAGCATATTGATGCTAAGTCATGGTTAAGCCTTTTTAATCATATTAACATTTAATTTCTTTTCGAATTGTTATGTTCTTTTGGATGACCTTAATATGTTATTTTAATTGTTTTATTTCAAACCTATTGCTATAACATTGAATGCAATCCATAATCGTTACTTTTAATGTTTGTTAGTGGCATCTAATGATCCAGAACATGTAACTTAGGTTAGATAACCAGAACATGTAAGGTTACTACTTATATTGATCATTTCCCATTTCATAATACGGCTGCCAAATTAAATCTAGAGATCGTTTCCTAGGTGATTCGGTAGTTAGGTTTAATTAAAGAGCATATCTTGATTAAACAAAACCTAAGGGAAAACTGGGATTAGTAGAGCATTCTGTTAATCTCATATCAATAGTCCGTAGAGAGTTGTAAAGACGTTAGGATAATGAAATATGTTTGATTGTGTTTACTGGACCTTAACCATATTCGACACTTTACTCATTACCGATTGCTTATTTTAATGTTTTTTTGATAGTTTATTTTGTAAATTGATTAAAATCCTAAAACCCTTGCTTTCAATATTTTCCTAGCATCAAATAATTTTGGTTGCATAAATTAAATGAACGTTCCCGATGGATTCAATCCCGACCAACCCTAATTACAAATTTTTGTATGCAGAGTCAGGTAAATTTTACAGTATTCTCGACACAAGATGTCAAATTTTGGCACTATTACTAGGGAATGTGGTAGTTTAATTTTCGTATTTAATTTTAGTTGATGTTTTGTGAATATATTTGTTCTTTTTTTTCTTTTTATTGTTTTTAATTTTAAAAGTTTATGAGTTTGATGGATGGTAGTTACGAGATCTCCTCGAAGAGAAATTGAGCAACTTGATCCAAAGATCAAGAGAACATTATGGAGATTGCGTAGGGAAGCAAGGTCAACTTTGGTAGATGAATTGGAATAAGAATATGAAGACAAGATAGCAAATCCGAGAACTTTAAAAAAGTTGGGTGCACCCGATTTAACTCAAAGACCATTATGCATAACATTTCCGAATTTTGCTGAACATATTACCTTTGAATTAAAATATGGATTAATTCATTTATTGCCTAACTTTCATGGTCTTACAGGTGAGGATGCGCATAAGCATCTTAAGGAACTCGAACTGGTGTGTTTAAGCATGAAGCCTTAGAGTGACCGACAAGCATATTATATTAAGGGCTTTCCTATTCTCACTGAAAGATGCTGCAAAAGATCGGCTATTTGACTTACCAATTGAAGGCGTGAATACTTAGTTAAAGATGAGAGATTATTCTTAGAAAAATATTTTTCGGTCTCAATGATAGCAAATATTTAGAGGGAGATAGGTGGTTTCAAGCAACATCATAGAGAATCAAGGTGGTTTCAAGCAACGCCACAGAGAATCTCTTTATGAGTATTGGGAGTAGTTCAAGAAGTTTTGCGCCAGTTGTCTACATCACAACATATCAAAGCAACTTCTCATCCAATATTTTTATGACGAACTACTACCGATGGAGAGGATTTTGGATAATTTAGCAAATGGTGGGGCACTTTGTAAGAAGACTCCCATTGAAGCAATGATATTACTTGAGCGGATGGCTACTAACACCTAACAATTCGACACTCACAACAATGTTCGAAAAGTAAAAGAGGTAAGCACTTCATCCATTGAACATTGTTTAGATGAACTAACATCTTTTGTGAGATAGATTACAGTTGGACAGGTACAAGTGAAAGTGTGCAGGATATGTTCAAACATAATCCATCCAACAAATGAGTGCCCAACGTTGCAAGAGGGAAGGATGGAGTACGTGAATATTGTAAAAGAGAACTTCCCGAACCAATACAACTCGTACTCGCAAACGTATAACCCAGGTTGGATGGATCACCCCAAGTTGAGTTATGGAGGGAACTAATAGCAAATTACTTCCAGAATCGGTTGCAAGGAGCACAATAATTTCAACCAAGGGCACAACGAGCCCATTCTTCTAGTTCAGGTAATTCTATGGAAGAATTGATAAAAACTCTTACTACTAACAAACTCCAATTTCAACAGAACCTGCAGTAGCTACTGAAACAGTTCCAACAAGAGACAAAATCATTACGAATAACTTATCTTAGGTTAGATAACTCGAACATGTGAGGTTACTACTTATAGAGATCGTACCCTAGGTTATCCGATAGTTAGGTTTAATTAATGATCTATCCTAATTAAACAAAATCTAAAGGAAAATCGATATTAGTAGAGTGTTCTATTAATCTCAAATCAACAGTCCATAGAGAGTTGTAAAGACATTAGAATAATGAAATATGCTTGATCGTGTTTAGGCTGAAATTGAACCTAAAACTGAACCTTAACCATATTCGACACTTTACTCATTTCCAATTACTTACTTTAATTTTTTATAGTTTATCTTGATTTTATAGTCTAAATTAATTAAAATCCCAAAAACCCCCCTTTTATATTTTCCTAACATCAATTAATTTTGGTTATGGAAATTAACCGAACATTCCCTATGGATTCGATCCCGACTCACCTTAGCTAAAAATTTTAGTGTGCATAATTAAGTAAATTTTGTAGCATACTTGACACATACTGTCAAATTTTGTGCTGGAACTTTCCAACTGGATCAGATATCAACTGGAGAGACATCGCGGGGTGTCAAGCAGACCACCTAGTCATTTCAACAGAGGAGCATGTCAATGTTAGTATCAAAGCCTGACTTTAAAAAAATGGGTTACCTCCTTTCTAGTTTAAGGTTTTTACATGTCTTAAAAGTGAGGTGACCAATAAAATGTTGTGTTTTACATACATATGATTTCATAAACTGAAAGCTTTACACATTTGCAACTTTGTTCAATACAAAGGACAATGCACAGATGAGGTTATGGATGTCCCAGGAGAACTATTCCAATGGCTCCTACAACTGAGGCATCTCCAGCCTAGGAGTATGGTCATATTTTAGACTTAGCAAGTGCCTGCATAAACCAGCCATATTCCCAGTCATTAGAGCTAGCAGAATCGACTGGAGTGAGCTTTAATATGGAACAGATGGCTCAAATTCTCTTTGTAGCGATGCGGCAGCCACGTGAAAGTGTGGAAGCTTCTGAATGCACAATTGAATGCGTCTAATGATAAGTGTAAATTGCATCATGTTTTAGGGCATAGTTTGATATGTGTTTAGCCATTAATTCGATCATTTAGTATATGTTTAGGTTAGATTTTTGTTAGTTTGTTAATTATTTATGTTTTAACTATTTTATAGGTTAATATAAGCTTTTGAGCTTAAATATTATGTTTTTAAGGTACCTTGATGTTTTTCTAATGTTTCAGGGTTAACATCAAAGAATAGAAGAGTTTCAGAGGGAACCTAGGCCATAACACAAGCCCACAATTGTGGGATCTAGGCTATGATCGTGATAGAAGCGTGAAGATTGGCCTACGATAGTGACAAGTAGGCCCAAATTGTTACAAAAGCTCCAGGATTGGCCCACGATCGTGACCTGCATGCCACAATTGTGACCTGCACACCACGATTATGACAGAGAGCTTGCTCAAGTTCCATAATATTGTTTTATAGGCCACAATTGTGGCCAGCGTTGGGCCAAACGTGGGGACACCTCCAAACTCAAGTTTTCAAGGGACTTTTCAGCTCTTTCGAATCCTCAAAAAACCTTAGGTGACTAAAAGACAAAATATTAAAAAAGTCTTCCTTACACATATATATATATTTGGTAGCTACCATTCACATTTAGGACTATTCATGCAAAGTCATAATCTTATAGGTGCAAAAGGTGGGAACCGGGATTGATAAACAAGAGCTTCCATCAAGCTTTCGTTTTCAAGATTTTCATATACAAAAAGGGAAGAAAGCTAACACTATATTTATTTTATTTTTATTTTTTCATTATGTTTTGTATTATAGAGAATATGGATATTGTTGAACTTGTTCCTAATATGAGTGCCTAAATTTATTGTAGAGATTATTTTTAAACTACTTATTGAACTCCTACTTTTTTGTTTTGAATGAATGATGCTTTTGATAAATGTTGTGCTTAAACCTTACAATATATTAAGAAATTGAGTTGGGTAAATTGTATAAAGTTGTACAGTGAGAGTTGGCACCCTATAAAGCTGCATTTATTAAGTTAGTTGATAAGTTAGAGAGATATCTTGACTAATTTGTTGATTACCCATAGGATAGCTTCATAACTAGTTAAATTGGTGGACTAATTTTGCAGATTGAGAGATTGCATAGTCAATTCCATTTAATTTGGCTAGGGACATTTGATGACACCTTTACAGAGGCTGATTGAAACATTAGGACATCTTAGGTGAGGCATGATTCAATCAACGAGGTAGGAGGGAGATAAGATAAGGAAAAAGTGATCTCTAGTCGTTACTCTTAAAATCAAAGTTTCTGCACTTTTGTTACATTATTTGTTTGTTGCTAGTTTGATTAATTTAGTTTATTTTTCATTTTTATTATTTGAATTAAATTCTTAAACAAAACACAACTTGAATTAAGTGGTGCCTAAGCACAATCTCCGTGGGATCATATTTGTTTTTTACTACAAGTAACGACTCATATACTTGTAGGTTTTATCATAAAACAAGTAGTTTGCTTTTACATTCAACAAATTTTTGGCACCTTTACTGGGGATTCTATTTGGCTTCTTGTTCATACTTTGATTTAAGAGTGTTTGATACTCTTCCTTGTATATTTGCAGGTGCGTGAACATAAGGAGCATGAGAAGGTCTAATGAGCTTAACGAAGAATAGTTTTTAGACATTACATGGCACGAAAGATGTCAAAATAAAATACAAAGGAATATGGAAGAAGAAGGAGAGCAAGGATGAGCTGAGAGGACATTGATGGACTTTATGAGGCCGGTTTTCAGTCTTTAAGGAGTCATAAGGCCTACAATTTAAGCCAATAACTTTGAGATCAAGCCAGCACTCCTCAACATACTTCAAAGCAATATGCAATTTTATGGGTTGTCAAACAAAGATCCCAATGCCCATCTTGCTAACTTCATGGAAATCTATGGAACCTTCAGGTTTAATAGGATGTCTATTGATGCTATGAGATTAATATTGTTTCCTTTTACCTTAAAAGATTAGGTAAAGGCATGGTATACCTTACTCAGTTTAGGGCAAATCACTACTTGTGAGCAGCTAACCTAAGCTTTCCTGTCTAAGTACTTCCTGTTGAACCAGACAGCAAGAATCATCAAAAAGAAAACAAACTTTGTTAAGTGATCAGGAGTCATTGTATGAAGCCTAAGAGAGATTTAAGGAATGACAAAGAAGCTGCCCCACCACAACCTTCTAAGGGAGTTCCTTCTGTAAAAATTCTACAATGGTGTGAATTAGAGCAGAAGTGGAGTTATAGATGTAGCTACACGAGGGTCTTTGATGAGGAAAGCTCAGCTCATGAACTTCTGGAAGAGTTAGTGAGCAAATAGCTCCATGTGGTCAAATGAAAGGAGTAGACAAGGGTTCAAGGAGCGAAAAGGGATGATTCCAATTGACTCAATCATAGCCTTCTAAGCACAGATTACCACCCTTACTAAGCAATTGAGCAATATGCAAGGAGCTTCTTTATCCAAATTCAAGGCCATGCATTAAAATGTGAGCTATGTGGGCAGGAAAACCATGGCACAGCTAAATGCTTCTTGTTTGGAGCCAATGGTATAGAACAAGTAAATTACTTGTGATAACTGCAAAGAGGAAACAATCTATACTTTAACACTTACAATCCTGATAGAAAAGCCACCCAAATTTTTCGTGGATTACTAACAATTTAGGTGTCCAAGTGAGAGCAAAAGGACCTCTTATATTTTAACAAGACCAACTTAGGTCTTTGGAGAAAAAAATGGACAAGTTAATGGACGTATTGGGTTCAAAATTCTCAAGCCAAGAGAAAGGTCAAAGAAAACAAGAAGAGAGTTAGAAGAGAATGGAGGCAAAGGTCAAAGAAGACAATAAGAGAGTTAGAAGAGAATAGAGGCAAAGTATGACCACATTGCGAAGAACCACACTTCATCCATCCACAGCTTGGAGGTACAGGTAGGTCAACTAACTAATGCTTTGTCTTCTAGAAATGCAAGAGCCTCCCAAGCAACATCGAGGCCAATCTAAAGGAAAAATTCAAGGCAATCACACATAGGAGTGGCAAGTAATTAAAGGAGCGAAGTTTGCAAAAGGATAGCCAACGAAAGGAGAAGGTTAAAGGAAAAGAAAAGGTAGAAGAGAAAGAAGAAGAGAAGCCATATATGCCATCACCACCCTAAAAGCCTAAGATTCCATATCTGTAGAGGTTGAGACAACATCAAGTAGACACTCAATTCTCTAAATTCTTGGAGAAGTTGAAGAAGCTTCAGATTAATTTGTCTTTGGTGGAGGCATTGGAGTGTATGCCCAAGCATGTGAAGTTTCTCAAGGACGTATTGATGCAAAAAGGCACTTGGGAGCACAATTAAATTGTGACCTTGATGAAGAACTATAGTTCAATCATCCCAAGCATAGTGCCTTCAAAGCTATAAGATCCAGGAAATTTTACTATTCCATATGTTGTTAGTGATTTTGAATTTTCTAAATGCTTATGTGATTTAGGCATAAGTATTAACTTGATGTCTTTGTCTATTTTTAAGAAATTGGGGCTAAGAGATGCCAAACCAACATCCATGCTTATCTAACTTATGGATCAATCCATTAAGAGGTCCTTTGGGGTGGTAAAAGATGATCTAGTAAAAGTAGCTAAATTTATAATTCCTGTTGATTTTGTTATGTTGGATTTTGAAGAAGATATGAATTGTGCAATGATTTTGGGTAGGCCCTTTATAAATACAGATAGGTCATTAGTTGATATGCATGAAGGAAAACTGGTTCTGAAAATTGGTGATAAGTAGGTTGAATTTAATATGACTAAATCTGTGAAGAAGTCAGTGGATGGAAGTGCATGTATGAAGATTGATGTTGTGGATGATTGTGTGAAGGAAGTTGAGGAAGTTGTCAAAGTGCATAGGGATGAGAGTGTGAGCAAAGAGGAATTGTGTGAGGAGGGTAAGCAAGAGAAGTTAGAGAGAACTTATGCACCCACACCACCCTCCATTGTAAAACCACCCACTGTAAAACTAAAACCTTTACCTTCCCACCTGAGATACACATTTCTAGGTAAGGACCTCACCCTACCCATCATCATTTCCAGCCATTGGGATTTTGAACAAGAAGAGAAAGTGGTATAGAACATTAAGAAGAGGATGAAAGCTATGAGGTGGCAAATTTTTGATATTAGGGTGATTAGCCCCAATGTGGTGATTCATAAGATTAACCTTGAAAAAGGATGTAAGATAATGAAAGAGAGGCAAAGAACATTAACTCCAAACATGCAAGAAGTTGTGAAGAAGGAAATGAAAGAGAGGCAAAGAAGGTTAAATCCAAACATGCAAGAGGTTGTGAAGAAGGAAGTTGTGAAGTTTTTAGATGTGGGTATTATATACCCAATTTTAGATAGTAAGTGGGTGAGACCGATACAATATGTGCCTAGTAAGGGAAGCATGATAATGATGAAGAATGAAAAATGTGAAAAGATTTCCACTAGGACCATCATAGGATGTAGAGTGTGTATTGACTATAGGAAGCTCAATTTAGCCACCAAGAAAGACCATTTCCCATTACCATTTGTAGACCAAATGATTGAGAGGTTGCTGGCCATGCTTTTTATTATTTTTTTGATGGATATCAGGGCTTAATCAGGTGTTCATATTACCACAAGACCAAGAGAAGACTACTTTCACTTTTCCTTATAGGACTTTTGCTTATAGGAGGATGCCATTTGGTCTATACAATGCACTAGCCACATTCCAAAGGTTCATGATGGCCATCTTTGTGGATATGAATGAAGAATTCATGGAGGTATTTATTGATGACTTCTCTATTTTTGGATAGAGTGTTACAAAGATGCGAGGAGTCTCATTCAGTTTTAAATTGGGATAACTGTCATTTCATAGTCCAAAAGGAGTTGTTTTGGGCCATAAGATGTTAGATCCCAAACTTTTCTTGGAAGTTAGAACTATCAAATGAGAAATTGTTAGTGATTAGTCATTTGTAAAGAAAAGGAGAATTACAGAATTTGAAATGAAGTAGAAAAGATAGTTTAAGTACAGGATGGATTATATGTCAAATGTTGGAAGTAATAAGCTGGAAAATGTAGTTGAAACATGTTCACTATGTATGCTTCAGTGTTTTAGCCATAACATTTTCTCTAGTTATCCAAATGAGATGATTTTTAATTTTGATTCAAATAGAGACATAGGGCTACAAACTATTTGATGAAATCGAGTTTTAAATCAATTTTGAAGAATGTCAATGTTTGGATGGAAGTTGAGCATAGAAATATTGTTTCAGCATAAGAACAGTCTAAAAATGTTTGGAATATAACTTTTAGATTTTTTAAAAAAAATTCATAATTTTAGTGTTATTAAAAACTTAAGACAATAATAAATATTTTTTTAGAAGGAAGTGTTATCAAATTCCTTCAATTACCTAATCAGAAAAGGCCTGAATTTTCGGAAGGAGTTAGGCATGACTTAAATGAATTTTGAGGTCTTGATAGATTAATTATTTTTGGAATAATTAGCAGGTTGATGTAAGTAGGATTTTCTGACATAGGTTACTTGAATTAAAGTGTTAAGGTGGTAAGATTGCATAAGGGCATTTTTGGAAGATCACTTAGGTTGAAAAGTCTTAAGGCATTGAAGGAAGGGAAAATTGGACATTTCTTAATCATTAAGGGCATAATTGGAATAAGAATTGTTATCTTGCTTTTAAATGAAGAAGAAAAACGTGGATTGAGGGAGAGAAGAGAGAAAAACAAAAATAGAAGAGAGGAGAAGAGAGTTTCGGTGGAGAAGAGAGAAAAGAAGAGAAAGCTAAGTTAGGTTTCAATTTTTCATAGTTTTAAATAGTGATTTTCAACTTGTTCAAGAAGGGAAAAAGAAAGAGGAGCATTAGGGCTTCCATTAGAGCCATGAAACTCAATATTTGGTGAAGATTCAAGGTAAGTTTATAATTAATCTTTTGGATTTTTAAAAGAGTTTTAGTTTATAAAGCTTAAGAAATGTTTGGGTTTTAGTATTCTAGAATCAATTTTAGTGAATGTGTCATGTAGGTTCTCAATTGGAATTCCTATTGAATGGAATTTTGGGCTTATGTTAAAGGAAATCAAGGAAGGCAAGAGAAGAAAAGGAGAGGTCTCTTTGAACAAGTATTAAGCAAGGAAATTCAAGGTGGGTTTCATGTTTATAATTAAGTACTGAGCCATGAATGTTTCCTTTTAAAGCAAGAAATAAAATGATATCAAATTGCTTCATATTTATTGCATTATTGATTTTAAATGACTTGAGAATTTATTATATGCTTAGTATATGAATTTGGTTGATGGAAATGCACGTGACATATTTCATGTTCATTGACAATTATGTTTTTGAAATATGCCTTTATGGCAAAATGTTAAGAAAATCATGTTTTCGAAAAAGTGCCATTTAGGGCAATCTATTTTCAAGTCATGAAATACATGTTATGTGGGTTTATAGTGGTCTCCTAAGTTAAGTCAAGCGCATTTTGGCCAAATGCTTCTCTCGCCTGCCCGCTAGTGGCATGCAGCTCCTTTATAGACTCCCATAAGTTCACGTCTACGCAAGACCATTAAGTGGGATTGCGATAGTACATTCTGTTGACGGCTACATAGGACCATTATGTGAAAATGTGTAGTACATTTTGTTTTGGACTACCCAAACCATTATGATGTGCTTATGTGTATATGATTTTGTGAACAAGTTGATGAATGCATTAATTGTGTTGTTTGTGAATTAGATTACATGAAGAGAAATTGACAAACATGACTTTTATAAATTCAATATGAATTTTCTCAATCAAATGAATATTTTCAAGGTTTTGCTTATTTCTCCATTATAAACAAGTTACCCATGAGCTTTTAAACTCACGCCCACTCTCCTTCTCCTATTCAGGTGATGAGCAAGAGATCGAGTGAAAGAAAGTCAAGGCATCACTCCGAATTTGCACGTTTTGTTTTGTTTTGGAGTAGTTTATGTAAAACACGACTATAGTTGCATTTTGAGCAATTATCATTTAAGTATCTTTTTTATTTTGGGGATTTGTCAAATAATGTATTATGGCTTCAAATGCCATTAAATCTTTGTAAATTCTTGTTTTATGATGTTAATGAAATATGAATTGTGTATGGATGATGTTGAGTTGAAGTTAGGTATACTTGAATAGTTATGCTTATGACATTCCAAGTTGGTACAGTGCAAAATTCCAACTTTTTTCATAAGGTTAAAATTTGTGTTCTAACGTCTAGGGCAAAATTGTATTAATTTAGGTTGAATTAGACAAAGTTGTCTTCTTGGATGTTGTACTTTGTCTTTCTAGCTTTCCAACTCTATATAGTATGATATTTTTGGATATCGTAATTGAGAGATATGATCATTATAATTTGGTAATGTTGTATAAGGTGTATATCAGAATAGCTATAGAAAATGATGAGATTTAGTTGAATGTGATGAATCAAATGGGTTAACATTTGAGAGTTTAGAATTTTATAAGATCAATGTGGTGTTTGAATTGTTAGGAAGTGATATTCCACTAGAAGAGGTGAATTTGAGAAGATTATAAGTGAAAGTGATGTTAGAATGGATGTAGGAACCATTTGAGAGGCTTTGGAGGGAGTTTTGTATTACCTATGTCCGTTAGACGGACTTTAGGTCCATTGAATAGACCTTCTTAGGCCTGTGAGGACCCACATCCTTGCCCATGTCTGTTTAATAGACATTAAGTCCATTAAATGGACCTTCTCAGGTCTGGAAAGGCCTCTAACCTCGTGTATGTCCGTTAGGGGGACGTGTGTGTTCGTTTAACAGACATATACTATATACACTTTTGTAAATTTGAATTTTTTACACTCTAAATTGTAGAATCTCACTTTGGAGTCTTTATGAAAGTTGTAGATCTAGAAGTCCTATTTCAAACTGTCTAAGAATGACCTTAATCTAATATCTTTATTGAAAGTTATGTCAATTGTACCAAAACATGTTCAGTTTGATTGAGGACAAAATCAAGTTTGATTCTTATAAACATAACTTCATCCTCCGACCTCCAAATGAAGTGATTCTTGAACCATTAGAATCCTTTCTATATCTCCACAAAAATTGGTAGCTTTTGGTTTTGATCTGAAAAAGATTGATGGAAAGATAGTGAACGGTCAGTTGAGAGAGCATGATTGGGGTATGAACATACTTTGGCTTCCTAAGCATATCTTCATCTATAGAGCTCCGATTAAGATGGTTCTTACTTCAAAATAAACTAGAGACTTAGAGCTACAATTGTGTTAAAGAAGTCAAATTATGATTTTGGTGATCGACTGGTGCGGGCACACCACACTTGTGGGATGATGAGTAGTAAGGGTTCATTAAAATAACCCTATAGAGTAATACGCCCACGGTTTATGACTACGGATGTTGGACTCCAAAAATGGGGTTCAACACAATTGAACAGTTTCCTTATCGATTCAGTTAGTTCTTTTAGGAACCCCCTCATTAAACTTTTTTCCCACCCATGACATTACCATGGCAGTTTACCATTAATGACAAACTCTAACTCCTAGTATACTTTTCCTTACACGACTTCTCTACCCTTTTTACACTTTTTCATAGAATATTGTTCTGAATCATGTTTGAGCTTCAATTTCTTTTTCTTCTTATAATTAGGGAAATCAGTACTAGATATGTTTATTTTCTCTCTCTAAGTGGATGTCGACGATATAAATTCTTTAATTTCTCTATTGGTGAACCATTTTAAAGCTTAGGTGGGGACTTAAACACCAAACTTGAAAGGAACCCAATCAAACGTTTTGTCTTTTGTGCGTTTTAAGATTTGAAACCTCAAATCAAGATTTGTTCTTTTAGAGATCCATTTTTAGCTCCAGGTAGTTTTCACTTCCTTGCATATGTATTGCTTTGATATATGTTTGGTTGCAATGTTTGGATGGAGATGTTATGTATTTTTTATTCAACAATTGTACAACTATATATGCAACTAAGATACCTCTCTAACTGTTTATATGAATTAGCTCTTTCTCTCTCTTATGCTTTTCTCTGCCTTCTCTCCTCCTTATAAATTCTTCTTTCTTCTTCTCTCTTCTTCTCTCTTCGTCTCTCCTCTATTCTTTATATTTTCATAATAGTTGGTATTAATGCTTTATGATTCTCGGCCAAAAAAATCCAGCATGGCAAAAGATGGTTGGAATTAAGAGTTTGAGAAGCTTAAAAAAGCATCCAAAAAAATTGAAGAATCTCTTATTTGAAGTGACAAATGGATGAAAAAATTAAAGAAGTTTTCAGTCAATTTATGCAATCAAAAGGAATGGCTACTTAAAAAAAAATACTAGCACTAATGGTAGAAAGATGGATAGTGATGCTAAAGAAGAGAGGCTTGGGAGCAACTTAAATTTTAACATAAATACTGTGGTGACTGTAGAATAGAATAATGAGAAACATGTATGGAAATCTCAAGTTGGTGATTCATTCACCGTTGATGCTGACAATAAGGAGCAACACATATGGAAGTTGCAAGTTGTTGATTCATTCACTATTGACATTACTAGAGAAGAACTTGGCAGATAAATTAAAATCAACTCCATCTTTATAATCATGAACTTGAATATTTGAAGGAGAATAACAATCATAATATTTTTAGCACTTGGAGAAGGGTGATGAAAAGAAGTTCATTTTTGTCAAAAAAGAAAACATGGTTATTTCTTTTTTATCCCTTATGTAAGCTTTAATAAATTTTTTGTTAAACCTTATGGATAAAGTTTTCTAAAGTAGGAGACATTGTTACATGCTTTTTATACATCAATTAATGGCTATAAATGCAACTGAGGGTAATATAAAAAATATCCCTGTAACCGTTTCTCTGACATATGAAAAATATTTGAATTAACTATTGTCTTTCTCTCTCTTGTGCTTTTCTATGCCTTCTCTCCTCCTTTTGGATTCTTCTTTCTTCTTCTCTCGTCTTCTCTCCTTTATTCTTTGTGCTTTCATAACATAAGATTTCCATTACAATTATTTCTTTACGTTTTTCTGATCATTTTGGACAATTGATGATTTAGTATTCAAAATGCGAGATGTTCCCTTTCTACCTCTAACTTTTTGTAGTGTCTTTGTTTCTTATTTTCTTGTATATTTAAGAGGACAGAGAAGTTAAACACCATTATAAACTAGTTCTGGGTTTTGTAGCTATTACTTCATCACAAAATTTAATGTTAATGATTAGATTTTAAGTTGTGGGTTTACAAATGCTCTTTCTCTCTTGCTCTCTTTATTTGCTTAAAATTCGTACATCAACATCTCTTTAACTTTTAGTAACAACCATTTTTAGGTTCTTTAAGTTTCTATCCTTTTCTTGATTCCTATTAGCTATATTGTATACCATTTCACTGTTCAACTATGTTCTTCATTTTTTGAAGACTACAAAGTTAATTAGCTTTGTATATATACATAAAACCCTAAAATATTTATTTTGCATTAATGGTTGTTCCCATTTTTCCATTTGGACTTCTCAACCACCACAACCATCTCCAATTAGCTGTTGATTTATTTTCCATTTTCTACTAGTTGATTTAGTCATAAACATTTGAAAAGTTCTATTCTTTTTAACAAAAGCTGTTATTTTCCAATTTTTACTGTTATGTATGTGAATGCGATTGTCGTCATAATGCGAATAACTTGTGTTTACTTAATCCTAGTTGTCTCTAGAGCATTGTTAAAGTTTCCCTTTTTTCCTTCTCAAATCTATTTGAAATTTTTGCCCATTAACTACTTGTCATATGCTTTACCATCTTTAAAGCATTTTTTCTCTACTATGTCATTGATTCACCTACATTCTACTTCACCAATCGTCTTATATTTTTTATTACATATAATTTGTTAAATCGGTTACCTTTCCCTTCCCTATCAGTTGCCATCTATTCTTTGTCATCATTACTAATTTAGGATTTAGTAGGTTGATTTTCAATCCTCTTCCAGACGTTTCCTTGTCTGTCTTATGGAAACCTTATGCTTTAATTTCTTCATTCACAGATCAAGAGTGAGCCCTACAAAGGAGGAATTTCTTGTGAATGACATTAACTATGATGAGACTATACATAATTGGTGTATGGAATCTTAAACAAATCAAATAGGTTTGATTGTTTCCCTTCTTTAGTTAATTGGTATCTTATGAAAATTTCTTCTCTATTATATGCACTTGTGATTTGTTTTAGATTATGAATGCTCATGGTTGATTCGTTACTTATTAGTTGTTGGGATTTAGTATTTAGTCTTTATTAAACTGTTGAAAGTTTTGAGTTCATTTTTGTTTATAGCCTTCCATATTTAGGTCACTTTTTTAACTGTTTAGTACTGTGATTTAGCAATTTGTAGAAACCCAATTGCTATTTATTTATTTATTCAAATTAGTCTCCACTATTAGCCATTGGTCAGTTGCAAAGTAAGGTGAGAAGTGGCTATTATTGGTTCAGATTTTGGACTATCAAAATTTTGATTTGTTTATAGTTAATTGTACTTATGATTTTCATATCTGTTTAGTGCGATGCCCATTTTAGGATTTAATATCAATCCTTGTTTCTTTATTGATTAGTATTATATTCAATTAGTGAATTATTTGATTGGTCTTTTATAACTTGTTTTAGGCATTAAGGTAGAAGTGGTGGATTTGAATTCTAATAATAGGGCAAGGGCTAGTCCTTCAGTCCTTACAAGGAAGTCATTTGAATTAGTAGAGATTTTAGACAAATATAAGATTCATATAACACTGGGGGGGGGGGGGGGGTTTTAAACCAAAAACAATTAA
>JAOQMP010000006.1:23364202-23407111 GCA_027563575.1 Erythroxylum pedicellare
TGGTTACCTCATTGAGTTCACAAAACTCACCAAAATTGCAACGTTGTCTTTTCAGGACCGAGAGACGACTCTAGCTATTAAGAGGCTCTATTGCCGTGTAGATTGTGATTTGACCAGAGAAGTCATGGCTCAAAGGTCGGTCAGCTGAAATTTTTGGATGGCTTAGATAGATTTGATATATTATTCTCTTTCATATAGTACTTTTGTATTAGATTTTGTTGATGTACATGCAGTAAAGGTTGAAAGACACAATGTAGACTTTCAATTTTTGAAGAAAAAGAAATGAGGAAAAATTGGTTTAAAAAATATTGTGATTTCTTATGATGCTTTTTAAATAAAGATTGATATGATGCCATATGAACAGAATGTAGTGATCGAACATAGCTCGTCCTTATCATAGGATATGTACCGAAATGACCTTTGGGCGTCCCGGTGTGTACCCTGCGTCAGGGGGGTGCCACATAACAAAATATGTTTCAATTAATGAATTTCAAGGCTCAATTATTATATGATCATTTGTATATAAAGCATAATGTATAAATAATATTCAAAAGGAAACTCATTATGATCTTTGAAGGAAATTTCTTGATCTTTACATAAAATTTTAGGCAACTTTCAAAATAAAACATACTGAGCCTTTATTCATTATTTTATGCAAGAAAGCTAGTTTTGAGTTATACTTGGTTGTACTGGTGTATCAATTGGAAAAATTATTTGAGACATACATTATGAGCATTTCTCTTGACATTGAAAAAGATTTATAAATAGTTAATTTAAGACAAAATGAGATCATTAAAAGGATTCCTCTTCACTAGTGATAAACAACAACAACAACAACAACAACAATAACATCAACAATAACTTAGTGAAAGTTCACTAATAAGCAAGGTTTTAAGGATGTCTAATACTATGCAGCCTTGCCATAACTAATAGAGAGACTATTTTTGATATATCTATATAAAAAAAAGCATAAATATATTAAAATAATAAATTAAAAATAATTAAAAATAAATAGACATAAAAGATCATAAAAACAAAAATAAATAAATATGTATAAATAAAGTTATAAAAATACAGAAGCTATTACATGGAGAGTTCCTCTTCACTCATTAAGGGCCTGTTTGGCTAGATGTTAATTAATAGAATGAAATAGAAAGGAATGGGGTGGAACGGAACGGAATGATTTATAATGTAATATAGTGAAAAGTTGTATGGGAGGGATGGAAGGATTCATAATGTAATGTGATAAAATGTTGTTTGGAAGATGGATGTAATGAAATGTAATATACAATAAATGACTATTATAACCGTATATAACATTCCTACATAACCTAGAACTGAAAATGTAAAAACACTCAAATGCTATGATTTTAAAATAGCAAAAACCTGTGACTTGTGAAAAACATGTCGTGGTTGTGACTTATTCACGTCACAGCCATGACAAACAATTAAAGTCATGGTAGTGACTTGAACAATAACTTTTTTATATATTTTTTCTTTTTATTAATAAAAATTTTATTATTTTATTATTAATTATATACAATTTATTATTACTTATATAAAAATATTATTATTAATTATTTAAGAAATTTTATTATATTAAATATTATTCTATTCTATTTGATTTATATTTTAAAATAATTTATTTATATAGAAATATATTTGTGAATTACTATAAACATGTCACAGCATTGTGGCAAACAATTAAAGAATAAGTTTTTATATATTTTTCTTTTTTATTAATAAAATTTTAATTAAAAATTTATTATTTTATTATTAATTATATACAATTTATTGTTAATTACATAAAAATATTATTGTGTTGTGTTGGTTGTTATTAGGTTAGGTAAGAAATAATTAGTATTATGAAAAATTAATGAGGGTATATTAGATAGTATATATTTATTAGTTTACATTTTATCATAAACTTTTCGAATTAGAGATTTCTCACTTTTAATGTTTATAGTAGGACGGAATGTAACACGAAACCCTCCACTTGCATCTCATTCGATTCCATTATAAAACTTCGTTCCAATCGATAGAACTGTGTTACGTTCCATCTCATTCTATTATAAAACCCTCAACCAAGCAAACCCCAAAGGAAGACGATTGTGAATTATCAAATGAAGTTTAGAGAGTGAATGTAGGCCTAGAATTGTTCGATTGAACTATTTGTAATTGTTATATATTCACTTGTCATAATCATTTATTACATTAGGTAATTTATTCATTAATTTATAAATATGACCAAAAATGAATACACATAATTTATCTCTCCCTTATATGCCATTTGATAATCAATAACATTACTTTTAAATTTTGTCTAAGATCATCGTCTCATAATTTAATTTTCATAATAATGTTATTGTTAAAACATTTATAAAAATATAAAAACTATATCTTAAATCCAATTCAAGTTCTAATAAATTAAAAGATTCGCTTTAGTTTTCGATAAGGTAAAAAATAAAATGGTGAGTAAAAATAGTGAAGGATGATGATAAATTTAAAATTCATTTGTGAATATTATATTTATCTTATATTTAGTTGTTTAA
The DNA here is from genome assembly GCA_027563575.1 of Erythroxylum pedicellare. Classification (NCBI taxonomy): domain Eukaryota; kingdom Viridiplantae; phylum Streptophyta; class Magnoliopsida; order Malpighiales; family Erythroxylaceae; genus Erythroxylum; species Erythroxylum pedicellare. The sequence continues at coordinate 23,366,755 of JAOQMP010000006.1, forward strand.
ATTAATTTAATTTTTAATTTCTAGATTCATCTATATTTCTCATGTATTTTCTTTGTTATATTAAAAAGATATACCAAAAAAGTTTAAGATAATTTTTCTAGTTTTAATCTATGTGACTTGAGGTGTCATATGCCTTATTAATTATAAATAAAATGACAATGTCATACTACACAGGTAGAAAATTATCTTGTTTACAATTAAATAAATAAATTTATATAAACTCTAAAAATTATTTGACTTTAAATTTCTCTTTTTTAAAAAACTGAATAACAATCCGTTTGCTAATTTAAAACTATAAAGATTTCTTCCTAAGTTTCTTTTATTATGAGTCTTTTATTATATTTATCATCTGTTTCATAAGTTTTTATTAATAAAAAAATTGAAAAGATTTATTTTACGACAATTTATGAGGCTTTCATAGGGTATAATAGACTGATCTCCAGCTCTTAAAAGTTATAAGTGACTTGATGATATGCTTGCAGTCAGATCAGGAAGATAAAATTAACCGGAGAGGACACCAATCATGGGTATTCGCGAACCTTTCATGCAGAAGGATGATGAGGAAACAACTTCCCAAAATCTCATTGCATGCTCTAGTATGATATGAGTAGGCTCGTCCCTATGCTTCAACAAGCCTCTGGTTACTTATCAAAGGCAAGTTGAGTACCCTAAATAGACTCAAGAAATTATGCAAGCAAGCCTTTGAATCTATGGAACATCTTTACTATGAATGTCAACAGACGAGGTTATGGTTTTAGCTAACAGAATTATGTCACCTGAATATCTGTCACTGAAATTGGCAGGAGTTGCTTGCTTGGTGTTGCAAACAAAAAATGATGAAGGATACAGACTAGATCATATTCAAACTTGCCTTCAACCATAAATGTTAATGGAATATGGATAGAAAAGAAGCGGACTTATGCAATAGTTAACAATGTGAGGGACTAGCTCTTAGCTCAAAACTGAATCTGAAATGCAATAGGGCAGTGGCACTAAAATGGAGAATTCCATTAATGGCTTAACTGGCAATCGATAATAAATAAAGGAAAATGGGTGTTAATATTTAGAATAACCACTTGTGTTAATATTTAGAATAACAACTTGCATTCTTTTACTAATGATTCTCAAGTCTGCATGGATTTGAGCAATTTCATGCTAAAATCTCTTTGAAAGTTGATGAAGTATTTAACTTGATAAAAGAATTCATGTAGGATTTTTTATAGGATTTTTGGTAGTTTTCTTATATATCACAGTTGCATTAATTAGAGTGCAAGGTATTTGCCATATTGACAGCTTTTTGTCTCGAGCTAGTTTCCAATAAACCTCAACGGGTTAGTCTTTTGTTTGTGGAAATGCACCCAGAATAAGGTCTTTGAGTGTGATTGAGGATGAAAAGCAACTAAAACTCCAGCTCTCTTTAGGATCAAGTTAGTACAAGGAGAAACAATGTGGAGACAAGAGAATACAAGACTGTGCATAGTTCTAAACACCCAAATCTTTCAATGAAAATGCTACAGAACCTTTTCAATGAAGTGCTTAATTGATCGAAGACCAGCTAGGCAAAACAAGTAAAAAGCAACTTGATAGTATGAACAGAGAGACCTTCGGCAAGGAAGTGTACGACTGGAATTCATTCCCTAACCAAGTCTTCAAAGTCTAAAATTGCCAGGCTTTCCAATCATGATGATGGCAAATCCAGGGTGTTGTTGCATGTTCATACAACAAGCAAGCAAGAAACGCTAGCATTGTACATGGGGCACAAAGCTAGTCTTCTTAATTTTGTTGCAGGGATTTGCATTCTTCAACTTGAACTGCTCCAGCAAATTTCAATCATTGAAGACTGGAATTGCAAACTCCTGAACAGCAACCAGTGTAAACTCTTGCCATGGACTTCTTATAAATTGAAAAAGAATTTTGTTCCAGTACGAGTCACAACCACCTTAGGCTTTAGAAGTCATCCCTAAAACAGACGAAGGAAAGTAACATGGTGATCCATTCAGCTTTCTTGTCCAGGGCGTTCCTTTTATTAATTTTAGTGCAAAAAGTAGCACAATAGTCACTAATACACAGAAATAGAAGAAAGATGACCTAATTAAACAAGGTGTAATTATCATAATAAGTTAAAAATTGATGAATTCTCTGCAATTAAATTTGTAGCGTAAGCTAGAACAAGCAATGTGCCAAAGCATACGAGGAAGAAACATAGTGCGGCCTGCATATAACTGATGAACCAAAATATGATTGAATTAGTGTACTAGAAAGATTTGCTACGGAGTCTAGAAGAAAGGACAAAGAAATAAGTAAAAAGGACAAAGAAATAAGTAAAAAGTTCATAGAAGTAAAGGATGCAAGAGTTCCTACTCAGTGCAAATAAAAGATCCAAACCGCAATAAGCATCATATACATCAGACCAAAAAACATGGAAATTGAACCCAAATAACATATTGCAAACGAAAAGTGGTAGTCATCAACAGTCAACACAGGCAGTATAGATCAACATTTATATCCCAAATGGACATTGTTTTCCATCCAAAACAGTATAAGAATCGACTTAACTTCATCTAATTTTGTTTTCTGTAATACAGTAAAGCTGACTGGATGGAAAAGGCTAGTAGTGACTGGACAATTTCTAACAGTGGGAAAATAATCAATCTTCTTATACTCACAATTAGCAGATGTCAAACAGAGAATAAACATGACACGCAGGTTGGAAGTCCTGAATGGTAACTCTAGCGAGTAGTTCAACATTACCTTGAAAGATTATTATGCAAAAGAATAGTATTGTAATGACCATAGCAAGAACGCTGCTATTAGATGACGACGCTTTGTCTGTTCTCCTTTTCTTTAATGCCCTCATTCGTTCAATCCTTGCATGCTTCAACTTTGCAAGCTCAGACATTTCTCTAACCAATTTCATATCAGCTGCATCTAGGGATGGACCCCTCGGAGGGCGTGGAGGCTTGGGAGGCTTGTTGGAGATTCTGGTTTTCCTCTTATCTTTCAACAATTTATCACCTATGCTAGTTGTTCCCTCTTTTCGGATATCCTTTATTTTCCCTTTTTCATCACAAGTACTCAATTCGTCTCCCTTGGAACTTAAGTCATCATCTCCATCTATTGAGCAGTTGCAAATCATAAATCCACTCCTCAATCTACCAAGTTCTTTCTTTGGATGCTTACCCCCAAACTGTTGACATTCAACCTTATTCTCTTGGCCAGAAGTGCCACCAATTTCCAGATCAGCAATCGCATTGCTTTCTCTCAATTGGGCACGATCCATCTTTGCTCAATCTCTTCCTCTAAGCCCCTGATTAACACACAAGCCTATGCCTCCAATGCCCACAAGCTAAAACTTCACAGAAACAATCACTAATTGTTTAGGCAAAACAATTCAAGTGATCAATCCTCAAAATTCCAGGATCCAATCCTCGAAATCCCACCTAGGTAATGCAGCACTGCCTCCATTTTATGCTTTTTCGGTCAAATTAAATGCTAAAGAGCAGCACGATAATAAGCGAATTATACAACCAATCTAACTTGCCATGAAAGGTGAGGGAGGGTACACCATTCTAACTAAAACAGCTCGAAAGAGATCATTTTTCCTTTTGCATACATTTCTTCTGCATTAGATGCAACCCAAGAATCAACAAACATAAAGTCGCAATCTTGCTTATGCAGATTAGGGAATAAGCTGCTCGTAAATCGAATGCTCCATTTTTAATTCCAAAGAGAAGGGAAGAAACCAACAATCATGAGGTTTTTTTTTACCCAAATAAGGAACGAAAGAATAAAAGAATGTACAATCAGAACAACAAAAATGTACAATCAGAACAACAAAAATAGGTAGAGAGAGAATCTGAAATCCAACAAAGCATACCCTTTGTCAGTTGTTCGCGCAGTCGTTCCAAACGCAACGTTCGTGAACATTCTGTACCTTGTTTTTGGACATTTGTCAGATGAAATAGCTTGTTCTTCTTGTAATAAAGAAATGTGGCCTTGCAACAAAGTACCTCATATTTGAGCCACCAAAATATTATTTCTATAGCTTTCTCAAAGAAGTGATTCGTATTATCGTTATATCCTAATTAACTTTCGATCGTATTAATCTTATTTAACAAATTGCTAACAAAATAAGTGATTTCAATTTTATTTTATGATATTAGTATTTTAATTAATAAAAATATTCTTTATCTTTATGTATTTTATGAATTACATTTAATGTTTAATACTAAAGATAAAATATTTAAAATAATTACTTTACAATTGAAATTATAATTATAAGATTCAATTTTTATTTATGTATTATTACTAAATTATTCATAGTTATAATTTCATCAAATTAGGATATTGATATAACAGAAAAACTAGTACGTGTTATAGTTTTTTATATGAAGAAAATAATTGATCTCATAAATTAAAAGTATAGAAATACTTAAATAAATCTAGTAGTACTTTGAAAAATTCAATAAACTAACCCGATTATGAAGATATCAAATGATATATTACTTATGTGTCTATAGATTTTCTCATTATGATGGTTGTATAATTGATCATTAGATTTATTATTAACAAAGTATATTATGTGAAAATTATAATATTTTGGTGCTATTTATGACATATTCTATTTAGGTTGACTCAGCTAATAGCACTTCGATATAATATGAATCATATGAATATAGTTGAGTAAGCTAATAAAAGATTTATTACTGTAAAATAATTATAGAGAATATTTCATAGTTATTAATTAGTAATAATTTAAGGAATTTTTTGACTAGAATAAATTAAGATTTAAAACGGTCTTTTAAATATCAATATAAATCAATTACTAATTAGCAAGAACAAACATAAATAGATTTTAAATGGTATACACTTAATATATATTCTCTTTTCCAATTGGAATATTGGATGATAAAATGATTAAATTATGTATCATAACTATGTATAGTTAGGTTGTATCAAACTACTTCGACATTCTTAATATTTGGGTAGTCAAGACATGATGTAAAGCAGCAGTCTTATTTTATGATTATAAATTCTATAATTAAATAATTAAAGATAAATAAAAAAGGAGTTTTAATTTATCTAATTCTAATTATGAATTAGAATTAGAATTTATAATTATTGCCAACATATTAGGAACTTAATAGGTTACACACAAAGATTACTTAAAAAGAGAAAAGTTAATTTAAATTAAGTTGGACTCAATCATGAAGTTTAAGAAACTTCAATGATCAATTATGAAATATTTGATTTTATTAAAAGTTAAATTTCTTAGTCACCATAACAAGGGGGAATTAGGTATTCAAAATTTTCAATAACTTAGACCAAAATACTCAATATCAACAATTAATGTAAATAAGGATGGGAAAATTGCTTAATGTAAATCAATTAAAAATTTGAACTATAATTTAAAGAAGATAGGAAAGAGAAAATGCAAACTTCAGCAATCAACCCTTACCTACATCCACTCTTAATACTTTTCTTAGAATTCCCCTATAGTTTTTCTTTTAAGGCAAAAATAACCTTTGTATAATCTTTTTCTGTAAAGAGGTGCCCTTCTTATAATATGTTTCCAAGGTTAAGAGGAACCTCAATCCTACTTTGAACACTCTTAAGTACAATATCCAACACTCAAAAAGGGATTTAAAACTAAAAAATATTTCACTTATTCAATTGATAACTCCAAAAGGATTACTCATACAACTATAAGACAATTATGCTTAAATGATTAAAATCCACTTTAAATTGTGTAAAAGACACCTTAATGCTTTTCAATACTAAGACCAAGAAAACACTTATTTATAATGTTTTAGGACCCTCTTAGTTGTTGGAGCCAAGAAATAGTCGTTACAACTACTAAATTTAATGTATTGGTTGACTAGTATAGCATAATGGTTGACCAATATGCAATAAAGGCTCCAGATTCACTAGCTATTATAACACTAATTGAGCAGCAGATATGTTGGTCGACCAATGAATTCGCTACTCAATCAGAGTTCTAATGGTTAGTGAATCTGGAGCTTTTAATGCATATTTTCAACCAAAATGGTACAATGGTTAACAATACATCAACTAATGTTATAAAAAATTCATAGTACATCAAATTTGATAAATTTTACGTATATTGATTGACCACTAACTCATATAGGTCAACTAATTATTCTAAAAATATGATTTTAAGAACTTTAAATGCTCAAAACCAATTTTTTAATCCAATTATAATTTAAACACTTCCTAAAGTATTCTCTAGAGAGTTTTTGAAAGATCAAAATATTTTTCTCTTAAAATGAAAGACTTCAATGCTTCTTAATGAACATGAAGACTCTTACAATGAAGTGAAATAAAAGATTTATACATGATTAGCCTTTTAGAGCATTAAATAAACATAGTAAGATTACAATTAATATTACAAACTAAAAAATGACCTCGATAAGCCATGATCTTCTTTTATTCTTAATTTTATCTTCAGTTATACAGTTGTAAACTTCAACTTCTCTTTATCAAATTCATAAACTATCTTCTTGAGTTTATAACTTCAATTTGTTCCTATATTACTTTTCATTAAAATAATAAATTTATTAGTAGTAATTATGTATTGTTATCATCAAAACACAGATTGAAACCTCCCTTAATTCATCAATCTCCCATTTTTTTATGATGAAAAAACACTTGTGATATTAGAGAAAAATAATAAAATTAAGCATACAAATAAATACCAAGGTCATTAGCTCCCCCTTATTCATGCATAAAATATTATCCAATATCAAAAATAAAAGAGATATTTACTATTAAAAAATCCACACATGTAGATATCATAAATTTACTCAAGGATATCATATAAGATGTAAGAAATACAAAAAAAAAAAATTGATCACTCCTCCTAAATCTATTATAACCAATCTTTCTCTCCTTTTTGATTCACCAAAAATAAATCATTATCTGATAATGCAAAATGTAAAGTGTCATGCTCAAAATAACTTGTTAGAAATAATCAAAACATAATTAATTGAGATGATAAATTTTCTCACTAAAGAGTGTTATTTAAGGAGTTAAAACAAAAGGTTAATTTTGATATAAACATCCCTAGTAGTGTCTAATTTGAAATAAATCTCAATTTTGGTATTATGTCTAAGTTAAAAATTCAATTGAAGAATCAAGGGCAATTTTTGACAAAATTAGGGGTTAGAATTGTAACAAATAAAACTGCAATGTACAACAATCAATTTCATAAAAGAATATGTAATTTATAAAGCCCAAAAATTTCAAAAATAGAAACATGCAAAAGCGCCCAAAATTCCAAAATTGAACAAAATAAAAGATTTATTAATAAAATTGAAAAGAAAACAACTTTAACTATGAAGGCATCAATTTGAAAAAATAGCTTTTATTTAAGAAAAGATTGAAAATCCCCAAAATTTTAAGGGTGAGCTTTGGAGCAACTTTACAGACCAACTGGATGATTATAAGGTCATATGTTCAAGTTATAGAAATAACCTCTTTATAAAAATACAAAAGGAAGGCTACATACATTATGACCCTCCCCAAATCTCTGCAAAGTGGGGAGTCTTATATACTGGGTACGTTGATGTTTTGAAAATCTCCAAATTTGAAACCCAAAAATAAAAAATAGTTTTATGCAATTTAATGAGATTTTTATGAAATGGAGGATGATGTTTTTGAAGTAAAAGAGTGCATTGCTTAAGGTTTTGGAAGAAATAAACAACTAAGATGAAAAATAATAGAAAAGAGGATAAATAGTGTTACAATCATGAAGACTGGTCAACCAATAATTATGGTCATCCAAACCTATCAACCAAATATGGTACTCACTATAATAAAAGTCTTTGAAGGGAAAACCTAAATTGTTCAACTAGTAAATTATATTGGTCAACTAGTAAGAGTAGGTGGTCGATCAGTATATGCAACCAAATTTGAAACAAACTCAATAGAAAGAGAAAAACTATTGGGTGAAGTGATATTGGTTAGCTACAAGAGGACATTGGTCAACAAATGTTTTTATATGGTCACCAAGATTAGCAACTTAATAACTAGCAAAATTATTAGAAATAAAAAGGGGATGAATTTTGAAGATACTAGTCAACCATATTAAGATATTGGTCTACCAGTTGATCAAATAATTTAAGAAACTATCTTTGAAAATTAAAGCATCCAAAAACTTTAAAGTATTGGTAATATCAATCAATAATGGTCAAAAACATTAGAAGAGGCTTTAAACGTATAAATCATGCCTAATTGTCTCCTAATATCATCATTTATTAGTTTAGAGAACGTATTTCTCAATTAATTTAGTTATCAAAAAGTTTTAACTCAAGATTCCTAGTTGCATATAATATTTAAGTTTATATCCATAATATACAAAATAAATGTTTCACCTTTCATCACTAAGAAATTATAACAAAATTGATAATTAAGACCAATTACATGACAAATTTCTAAAGTATGAACTACTAGTTATATGTTGTTGAACATTACTTATGATATGATTTAAATGAAGATTCTTCTTGAGTTTCAATATATTGAAAATGTCTCATCCTTTTCATCTCCCTTTCTTAGTTCAATAATTGAATCTTTTATAAGTTTTTAATGATCATTCTTGTTCTTTTTAAGGACAAATTTCTCCATATTCTACATAAATGTTTTCAAGACTTTCTTAGACACAAAGGGATATATTCATTAAGACAAAAGGCATAAAATTCTTTAAAAATAATACCTAATTCAATGAATACATATATACTTCTTACCATTTTCTCTTTTACAAAGCTACAAAATAATCAAATTCATGTGCTTTAGGAACCCATATAAGCTTGGTTCCTTGACTTTTAGACTCTTTCTTTTTAATCCACACTTTCAACCATTTTCTTGCCATTTTATTTTTTAATTGGAAAAAATTCATTATAGGCTCAAAATGAGCACCAAATAGGAAAATGTACAAGTACAAAGATCACGTTAAAATATAGTCTCTCTAGACATTTACTAAATAATAAATAACATGAAAAATAAATAAGAATCATTCCAAGTTCTATCTTCTTATCATTGAATCAATATCACAAAGCAGACCCTATAGGTTAGCACATAGCTATCAATTTTGGAGTTCTTATATAGCCTATTATTCCTTTCTCTCAAGATGGAATAGACTCAACAAGTTAAGAAAAGACTGAGACTTAGTTGGTCTCTTCTCATTCTCCTATAAAGCTTGTCTACCTAATTGAGAATATCTTACCACTCTAGATATACAGATAGTATAGATCCGTCATAGGTTGCATCATAGCCCATACCACTTTAGTGTAGTCACATTGGAAAAAATAGATCTTCTTCTCTTAACGATTATGTTTATTTTCATGCTTTAGTAATTGACTTAGTATTAAGCTAAATCGTTTGTTTTGATTAAGGGGAGCATCAAACTTCTAGTCGCAAGTTGTATTAACAACAATTTTTGACTTTTTAGTTTCTAAAAGGGAATTGGGAGTGGAGCAGAGTCCTTTCATTTATATTTGATTTTTTACTTGAATTTCACATGTTTTAATGTGCAATTTCAAAATTTTAAAGATCGAGCTTTACTCTTCTGGTCTATACCTCTCTTCCCACTGCCTACATTAGGTTCCATTTTTTGAAAGATTTCTCGTAACAATAGATCTTAGGTAAGAAGAAAGAAAAAAAATATTTTGGCTTAGGTGATTTTCTCACCTTTAAAGATTATGTAGTTTTATTGTTATTTCCCAGGTGTTTGTTCATAAATAGAAATTGTTTTGTTATTATCAAGTTCTTAAAACCTAGATTAATAAGATTTGATTCCAAAATTTAGTCTTGGAATTCCTATTATCCAAGCTTTGACATTATTTCTTGCTTCATGTTTTTTCGCTACCTATATTGTAAAAACTACATTTGGCTTTGAGTTTATCTCTATTTTTTATGGTACAAAAGGTTTAATTTTTTATCCTATTTTGTTTGTTTCTATGAATCCTATGAAGAGTGTTTCATCTTGACAAGCTTTTTTTTTTCTCTTTGATTTCATTTTCACAAAATATGATCAAACTGTGTTTCTCTGAAAGGTAGAAGCGATTTTTCTTTTCTAACCTCCACAAGTTTGTTTCTACCTCTTTACTTGTTTCTTAGTGTAGAAACTTTGAAGCGATCTCTTTTTCTATGTTAGTGAAAATCCCCTTGAAAGTTTAAATCTTTTTTTAATTAGAACAAAAGTTTTTAATTTTGGGCTAAGATCTAATGTTGTTCTTTTTCATAGAAACAAAACATATAGCTTCTCTTAATTCTTGAAGCTTTGTGGTTGGATTTAGATGTTTGAGATTCATGTGGTAGTTTTATGTGATTAATTATTTTTCTAGGCTGGAGTTGTTTTGTCACTTTTTGACTAATTTTTGGACTTATTAGTACGATAACTTTGGGTATCCTGCTTTTAGTGATTTGGGTTTTTTTTAGGTTGGTGCACTCTGTTGTGTCTAACTAGCTGTTATATATATATATATTCTTTCTTTTATTTTTTTTTTCCATTTTTCTAGTGTTTTATTAGTAGCGCTTATTTGATTACTATTTTTAACTACTCCAGAATTTTCCTTATTTTGGTTTTCTGAAACTGTTGTAGTCCCTTTTTTTCTTGGGTGTTCCATTAGTATTCCTGTTCTTATTCCAATATTCACCGCCCAATATCAAATTTGGTTAACAAGGTTGAATCTTATTCCTAAACATTTACATAAATATTTATTTACACTGGTTGTCATTTTTCATGGTTGATTTCCTCTCTCAAGTTTTGTTGGAGTATTTAAGGACTTAGGACTCGTCTTCTTTAGCTTGTGGTGGGAATTAGTCTAGCAGTGGTCACTTTGACTATAGACGATAGAGAAAGGTCTAGTCTTTTGTAAGTTTTAGGTTTAAGAGAGCAAAAGATGTTGCAAGACTACAAATAGGTTCTTGGAACATCAAGACCTTTATTTAGAATTACTCGAGATATTAGACAAATATAAGATTCATATAGCATGCATCCAAAAGATAAAATGGAAGGGGTTTAAAGTGAAAGAGATTAAGGGGTCCTTACTTTGATACTCAAGGTGTTCGAGATGATAGAATAGGTTTAGTATCTTATTTGTTAAGGAACTTATAGATCATGTTGTAGGGGTAGAGAGGACTAGTGATAGGAATATGTTTGTAAAGATTGTGGTGAGAGGTGTTGTTCTCAATGTGGAGTAATGTTATGTTGCTTAAGTAGTTTTGGATGAACAACCTAAAATGCCCCTTCTTGGGAGCTAGATGAGGTGACTCAGCAGATCCCCCTTAGTAAGAAAGTTATCCTAAGAGGAGACTCTAATGGTCATATAGGGGCAACCTTATATGAGTATCCATGGACTTATAGGGGTTTTGGGTATAGGGATAGGAATAATAATGGGATTGCTCTATTGAACCTGGCAATAGCATTTGTTAGGTTCTGATCATACATCTCATACATAATATATATCAAATATATGCAGAAAAAAAATGGAACCTCAAAAACTAAATCTACTCATGCATATAGATATAAAAACAAAAACAGGAAATGTAAGATATTTACATACCTTTTTGACAATCTCCTTTGTTTTTTAATCTTATCCATGTTGGGTTGTCATAAAGCACAACGATCAACATAGATCGTCTTTAATGAAAGTTCACACAAAGATAGAAGGATGAAAGCTCACTAAGAGATGACTAAAATTCTTTCTTTGTGCTAGTAAAGACAATAACTCTTGTAAGAGTTAGAGAGAAAAAGAGCGTGTGTGTAAGAAAAAACCTTTTTTTCATTTCTTTTTTACATAAGATGCATGAAAATCATCTCTATTTTCTACACCATTTGGCCTTCCACAACCCCCATCATTAATGGAGAGTTATAGGAAGTTAATGACCATGAATAACATGCACTAATGGAAGTTTTGGGAAGTTAATGACCAAATTGGCATCCAACAATACTTGTTTATAATCCTTTCATCATATCGCGATACAATCCTGAAACACTCTCTTATATCTTAAATCACCATTCAAGACCATTTTACTCATCCATTGAATCTCCTATGTGTGTGACTCATTAGGTTTCCGGTTACGTTGTCCATTTGAATTAATAATAAATTCAAGTAAGTCAAGAGTAGTATCTAGTAACACGTCATGACTCCCAATTGACCGAAAAGTCAGTAGTTTAACTACAAACACCCTTCTATATGCAATGTTTCCATGCAATTCATCCTTTTACCATTTATACGCCACTTGGTTTAGAGTATGATCAAAGTGTCAACTCTCACTAGACTGACTACGTCACATCTAGTCTAAGTGATATTATATCTTATCCTAAGAATCTCATTACTCTATGTATCATTGAATACTCTCTTCATGACACATATATGCTTTTTCCAGAGACTCTCGAGTAATGACTACGACAAGAGGTCGTAGGTATCATCTCCTTCTATTAGAAGTGGTGAATCCTTTATTGGCTACTCAATTACTTGTGAATACCTAAAGTTGTACCCAATCACCACCCTATGAGTAACCCTTGAAAGGCACCGATTAATAAAGTCAAAGCACACGATTAGTATCCAAGATATCCTTGAGAAGTTCAAATCAAAGGATACTTGCACCATTGTTATGATGAGAATATCATTGACACTAAAATAGAATATCCATATGATTGTCGTATAGTAGGTAAATCTAATGATAAGCATCCACATGTTAACTCCAAACAACTCATGTCTACAGCTTATGAGATCTACTGTTTGATCCAATCAAGGAGTATAACATATGCTTGTATATCTGGATTAATGATATCTCATCTTATTAATCCAATGGCTAGGGAAAGTTTAGATACTACCATAATTACATATGATAAGAATCTCATTATTATGATCTCATCATGATTTCCTCTATGCTATGTTTTGTATCAAGGACTTCATTAAATCAATTTAAGATCAACATCAAATCCATAAATGTATGAACAACGGAATAATGCAAAAATGATTTGTATAATAAGTGCTAAAGGTGATTACCTTTAAAGAACTTCTCTAACAACATTCAGATTAATGATAACTAATTCCTTTTTAAGAAAAAAGAGGAACACTTAGTGACTTTTAAAAGCAAAATCATCAAAACTAAAATTTACTACTTCCTCATAATGAAGCAATCGACCTAAGTGCAAGAGCTGTAAGGTGATACCAAAATCTTGCTTGTCAACTCACTATAGAATGTAATTTTATATCTTGTAATTAAGGGATGGAGGAAGAAGAGAAGTCCTAGGAGGTGTACTAGAGTTAGATGATGAAATCTAAAAGGCGACACAGTGAAACAACTTAATGATATAGTAATATATAGAGATGAATGGAAATTAGATGGAGATGCTAACCAAATGTGGGAGAAAGAAGCAACTCTCTTAAGGAATACAACTAAAGAGATATTAGGGTTTTCTAAAGGACTTAAGGGTAGTAAGATGGAGTCTTGGTAGTAGAATGAAGATGCATGAGAAAAGGTTAAGATTAAGAAGGGTTCCTATAAAGCTCTATTGAATGGTGCAATAGAGGTAGAGAGAGTAATTAATAAAGAAGGTATAAATGGAAAAAGAAAGAGGTGAAGAAGACAATCCTAGTGGCTAAAAGCAAAGCTTACAAGATTTTTTATTGAAGGAGAAAAGGAAATTTTAAGTTTGCAAGAGCTAGGGAACAAAAAACGAGAGACTTAGATCAAGTTAATTGTAACTTGGCTCATTGCAATCATATTATAGGGGAAGAAATTAAAAGAACTTTGAGGAAGATGAAGAGTGGAAGGGTGGTAAGGCGACCATATGAGATTCCTATAGATGTATGAAACAACTTAGGCCTAGATGGTCTTCCTTAGCTAGTCAAGTTTTTAATATGATCCTTACATTCTCCAAAATGCTAGATGAGTAGAGACTTAGTATGTTAATTCCTCTTTATAAGGATAAAGGGGACATCTAAAATTTTAAAAAAAATATAGAGGAATCAAACTACTAAGTCACACTATAAAGTTGTGGGAGAAGGTAATTGAGAACAAAGTAAGAAAGGTTTCTCCTATATCATAGAACTAGTTTGACTTCATTCCAAGAAGGTCCACGATAGAAGCTTACATCTCTATAAAAGATTAATGGAATATTACAAGGAAAGACGAAGTATTTTTATTAATTTATATAAGGTATAAGATATGATACTGAGGGAAATTGTATAGAGGTGTTTAGAGGTTAAAGGAGTTCTTATGACCTATATACATGTGATTAGGGATATGTACAAAGTTGTAAAGACTAGAGTAAAAATGATAACAAAAGATATAGAAAATCTTTCTATTGGTATTGGGCTACACTAAGGCTCCTCAATAAACCCTTTTTTGTTCATAATAGTGATGGATGAGCTCACCAAGCATATTCAAGGGGATGTTCTTTAGTGTATGTTATCTGCTAATGATATTGTCTTATTGGATAAGACAAAAAAAAGTGTCAATGTCAAGCTAAAATGTTGGAGGGATATGTTAGAGTCGAATGGATTTAAGTTAAGTAGGACTAAGATTAAGAACATAGAGTGTAACTTTTGGGGCTATAGGGTGGCTACCACTATGGAGGTAAAGTTATACCACAGAAAGAGTATTTTAAGTACCACGGGTCTATCAGCTAAAGTAATGGAGAGATAATAAAGATATATTCCACAGTATCAAATCAGGGTGGCTTAAATGGAGAAATGCATTAAGAGTTTGATGTGATAACCACTCAAGCTTAAAGGTAAATTCTATCACCTAATGATTAGGCCGACCATGCTATATAAGGCTGAGTGTTTTCCCATCAAACAAGTGCATAGTCATAAGCTAATGGTGTAGAGATAAAGATGCTTTGTTATATGTGTAACCTTACTAAAAGAGATAAGATCAAGAATATAATGGAAAGAGATAAATTAAAGGTTGTTGGTATTAATGAAAATTTAAGAGAGACGAGACTTAAGTGGTTTAGACATATTAAAAGGAGACGTTCTAATGTTCTAATGAGAAGATGTGAGAAAATAGTACTTAGATATTGTAAAAGGAAAAGTGGTAGGCCTAAAAAGAACTGAGAGTAATCAAGAATGATATGACTTTGATGAAACTTACCAAGGACATAACCCGCAATAGAAAACTTTAGCGTACTAAGATATGAATATAGGATCTCTCATTTTCATTCTTTTAGGTTATTTTCAACAATTTCCTTCAAGTTTTTCATTTTATAGTTAGCATATACTTGTTTTTGTAAAACTTACCTCCTAGTTATTTATCCTGTATAATTTCTTACTTAGCTTAATTACTTTCTTGACATAGCTGGTTTGAATTATTATTGTACTTGTCTTTTTCTAGTTTCTGTATTGATTTAATTATTTTATCTATTATTTTTAATCTTTACCATTAACTATATGTATGATATTATGTATTGTATATTTGTATATTTTATTTGTAGAATTTATTTATATTTTATATTTTTATTATTTTGCATTGCATGTGGGTTTATTGGAAATAGCCTCTCTATCAAGTAGGGTTAAAGTTGTGTACTACTGGACCTCCCCAAACCCCATGTTTCAGTGGGACTCTTACTAGGTGTTGTTGTTAACGATGTTTTCATTAGAAAAATAGATGGTTTATAATTTTAGGCTTGAGATTGTATAATAAATAGATATGATCATTTGAACCAATCAACATATCTTTGGTTTTTATTATGTGCCTTCCTGCTAGCTAAGTAACAAATGAGACTTTAGGCATTAAGCACACTTCCAAACTATGTTAAACTATTAAATTGAAGGTTACTAAGGTCTAATGGCTTTGAGACAAGAAATGTAGGTGAATTCTCTACTTTTATTAGGTAACCAGTGACATTTAGACTAAAGGAGTAATCTAGAAGATACACTCGAATTCTATCGCTACCTTTGAAGCTAAAAGACTAAGTATCTTGTTGTATAATTTCCATAACTAAAGGTTGAATAGGAATTCTTACAATTAGAGGGAATAAATCCTTCCTAAAAATTAAAGACTTTACTTTGAACGATTATCAAACCAAAACGTAAAGGTCTATCAATTGTCAATATAAGTTTTGATTAGAGCATAGATTAGTTGCCTTTTCCTTAACATTTGAATGAAGTACCGCAAGTGCTCTTTCTTCTCTTTAATTTTCCAGAAACTATTCTTAAGATAGTATTCATTAGTCCATTTAGACCAGAGAGCCTCCTTATCAGTAAACAGCCTCCATATTCTTTTTGCAACTAGAATTGGTTGACTCATCTACATAGAAATAAACCCCTAAAATAACTTCCTGTTTTCCCCAACAAAGCTACTCCCATTTAATTTTTGTGCCTTTAAAGTTATCAACACTTCCAATCTATCAAAAGTTCTTAATGTATTTTTCCAGCTCTTTATTGATCTTCTTTGGAAGAAATATATAAGAGCTCCAGTGAGTGTGTAGGCTCCTCAATACAGAAGAAATAAGTTGGAACATCCTTTCGTAAGAAAAAGACTTGTTTTGTTAGGAAGTAATTCCTTTTTTTATAGCTTCCAAAAAGAGACAATCCTGATATCTTATCTGCTTAAAGGAAATGGGGACTCCAAGATATTTAAAATATAGGCATTGAGTATTCAAACCAGTTAACAACCTTAACCTAGAAGAGGACTTCACATCAGAGGAGAAGTAACACATGCTTTTGTGTTGATTGACACTCACACCTAAAATTTTGTAGAACTTATCAAGAGAATTTTATAATATAGATATAGAATTTTAATCAACACTATATAATATAATCAAGTCATTTGCAAAGCTTAAGCGACTGAGCTTTAAGACCTTGCATTTGTGATGAAACACAAAACTGAGGCTCCTTAGAGTATTCTTCTTAATAAGCCTAGTAAGGATCTCCAATGAAACAATAAAAATGCATGGGGAAAGAGGATCTCCTTGCCCTATCCCATTAATACCCTTAAATAGTTTACATGGATTACCATTTATAAGAGTGCTAAAAGAAGAAGTTAAAATAAAAGAAGTAAGGAAACCAAACCATTCAGGGTAATAAAGGATAAATTCTATTTTACAGTATCAAAAGCTTTAGAAAAGTCCACTTTGATTAACCTAATCTTCTCTCTAGACATTTTTTTCCATGCCTTCTTTCTAAACTACCCTTCTACCTTTTAAATTTTCTATTTTTGGAAAGTTAACCAACAATTTTGATTTCCTACTATTTTAAGAGTCATTTTTGGTGAGGCACCTGCTAGGTCTTACCATCATAGAAGGTTACTAAAAGGCCTTGCTTCACATTGAGGATTTCAGCATTATGGTAAACCTCTCCTAAGAAGAATTCCTAGATTTACATTGAGAGGTCCAAAACGTTAGAAATGTTACAGTTAAAGCATCTTTAACTTCAAAGGCTAAAATGGTGAAACAAGGTGAATCTTCAGCGAAAACAACCTATTGTTACTTACAAAAATATATTTGATATTCGAAAACATAAAGGGAAACTAAAGCATTTTTAGGATGTAATGGTGGATATTTTCTCACTTCACTTGTCAAATTACTCAAAATTGGTCCAATAGTGTGGTCCTCAACTTTGGTAGGCCTTTTCTATAGAAAAAGACTAGCTTTTCCATCTATTAAAGCCTAGGCAAAAGATGGAGTAAGAAAGGGCTTGAGAAGATAATGCTCATGGAAGATGGTTCATTTATATTCAAATTCATCTATGAAACATTCTTAAATGATATACTAGAGTAAGGACCTTGACACATTAGAGGCCACCCATGTTCATTAAGAAATGGAAGCAAGGTAAGGATTCTGACAGGGGAATTATTGATAAACGACAAGCATAGAAAGGATAAACTAAGCTAAGATGTGTGTGGAGATTAAGAAAAATGTTGACTTACTTGATAACATTTTATAATGAAGCTAGGAAAGGTAGGAGATCTACTAAAAATGGATATTTTTATATCTTATCTATGGAAGCCAAAAAAATTTAGTAAAAAATTGATGGCTACTAGAAGAAATTCAAATTTGGTAGATATAAAGAACTAATAGGACAAGAACCTGCAGATGATACTCACACTAATAAGGAACAAGATACAATAAAGTCAATTGAAGTGATTGTGGCTGATTCACAAGAAGAAATAGAGGAAGTTTCAAAGAATACTATGCTAGTGCACAAATCTTAAATAATGATATTGATGAATCCAGAGACAATAGAATAGATTTGATCAGAGAAGGAACATCATGGAAAAGGAAGTTGAAAAAGAATTCATTAGTTACTTTTGGAGAAAATTAGCAAGAAGAAAAGGGAAATCTAAGCAGAAAGAAGATTTATCCCCTAATAAACATGACAATACTCGTTTTGAATGTTAGAGGGCATAATAACCCTCTTAAAAGGCAAGCTATGAGAGAGGTCATTTGGGAGAAGAAGCCTCGTTGCTTAGGGCTTCTAAAGACGAAAATAAAGCAACCTCAAATGCAAAACTATCTCAACTTTTCAGGTGCAAATTGGAAAATCCTCTCTAACCATGCTTTCCATTATAATGGAAGGCTTATATGTTCACACAATGTGAAAAAAAAATCATAGTTAAAGTAACCTGGTAATTATATCAAATGTTGCATGTCAAATGCTAGATTTATAAAGTGTAGGCCAATTTTCAAATGTCTATAATCTATGCCTCCAAAAAAATTTCAAAGTGACAAACTCTGGGAAGATTTTAAAGACATATATGATAGGATATCAGACCCTTAGGGGATATCTAGGGATTTTAATTGCATCTTATCTCCCATAGAAGTATAAAGAGGTAAAATCCATCAGGTTAGAACTTATAAGGAGCTACCTGATCTGGTAAATGATATAGGCCCGGTGAATGTAAGTTTCAAAGGCAAAATATTCACCTGGACTAACAAGCAATAAGGGGAAATATTGATCAAACATAAGTTATAAAGAGTGTTGGTAAATCAAATTTGGCTCCAACATTTCCCACCTTATTATGCCCATTTGGGTGATAATAGTTTCTCTTATCATTATTGGATAGAGATTTTGTGCTCTTTCCATTCTAAAATATTCAGAGCATCTTTTAGGTTTATCAATTTCTTAGCACTAAAACTAGGATTTTAGGAATTAGTTCTCGCTAAATGGATAGTGGCAGTGATAGGATTCAAAGCTTTTAAGATCATGAAGAAACTTAAAATTGTTAAGGCTATTATCAAGGACTTTGTTAAATTACTGTACAAAGGGATGTCTGAAGTTAAGAATAAATTGAAGCTTACACAATATAATTGCTATAAATATCCTCACAATAATGCCATGATAATTTAGGAGAACCAGAGATTAAAGGAGTACCAGGAGGTTCTATCTATGTACAATTTTATTTTAAAACTGAAATGAAGGACCCTGTGTCTAAGAAGAAATAGGAACAATATAAATGAGTTGGTAGACAAGAATGGGATTCCATATACCAATCAGGAGAAGTTATAGGAAATTGCATTGCAATTCTTCTCTAATTTAATGGTATCAGATAACAACATTACCTCCAGGTAATTCAACTTTAATAGATTCCTTGAAAATTGAATCAGTAAGGAGTTAAAGGATTCTTTGGTGTCACCCATTACATAATAGGAAATTAAAGTAACTCTTTTTGGATTGATCTTTTTCAAGGAGTGTTCATCACTAGAAGATCTATAAATGACAACATAATGCTTATTTAGGATTTAACAAAAAATTATGCATTAGGCAAAGCCATCAGAAGTTGATGCTTCAAAATAGATTTCTTTAAAGTGTTCTATACCATCTAGTAAAGTTTTATGCAATCCTATCCACTAGCTCTTGGATTTCCTGAGAAATTTAAGGAATGGATAATGGTATGCATTACTACGACCTTTTTTAGCATTCTTATTAATGGAGCTCCAACCCCTACTTTCAAAAAAAACCTAGAGGAAAAAGACAAAGGGATCCTCTTTCCTTTTACTTATTCACATTAGTTATGGAAGCTCTTTCCAGGATGCTCAATAAACTAATTTCCTACAATGGCATATTTCAAAACCATTATAAATGTAGAGAATTGAGAATCACTAATTTGATCTATGTTGATGACCTTATGTTGTTATATGGTGCTGATTCATAACTTATTGAGATAATTTTAGGAATCCTATAGTTATTCTCAGCTTTCTCTGGCTTGAAAGTCAATATAAACAAAAGTAACATGTTTGTATCTTTTCATGTGAGGAATAATTTGAATTGAGTAGAAGAGATGGATATAAAATTCATTACCCATCTTTCAAATATCTTACATTCCCATTTCTACAACTAAAACAAAATTTAGAGACTACCTTCCTTTGATTGAAACATACAAGGCAAGGATTAATGCTTACCAAAATAGGTTCTTATCATTTATAACTAGGCTCACTCTAATTAATTATGTCTTAAATAAACTATATGTGCATTAGAGTGTGGTAGCGTGTCATAACACTACACAAAATAACTAGACCTAAAACTATAGCTAGTGATGAGTCTAGGTCAATCCTACAAAGAGTGTGTGTAAAGCTTTTAAAATGAAAAGAATCAGTGTTTAGGTTATAGGGGGTTTGTTTTTTTCGAATAAGTAAATAAAATAAAACTAAACTAATGAAGTAAATTAAAGAAAACAATCAAAAATAAGAAAAGTGATGAATGTATTAGGGATTCAGTCGTTGATTTAATCTCGGCTTACACACATCTTAACATGCTTCATTAAATTGTTATTCTTATACCTCTCTTAGCAAATATTAATTGTAAATTAACAACAAGCTCTGTTAATCTCAGTTTTCTCTTAGATTGTGTTTAATTAAAGCAAGCTCTTTAATTAAACCTAGCTATTAGACAACTTAGAGCAAACTCTTAAGACTTAATCAGACAGTCGCATTATGGGTTAGAAACACAGATTAATCAAGGAAACAACTACATAAGCTCGGGTCATTTAACTAAATTTACATTATTCTTAATGATTAGACACCACTAGTTTCCATAAATAAATCCAAACACAACAATTACATATTGTATTTAACATTCTATCAATAGGTTTATACACAAACAATCTAACGACAATGAGAATAATGATCATTTATATATGAAAACCACCTCTGAACTAGTGTCAAGAAGCTTAGCCCTTTATGGCCTTTATGGGTCTCCAAAATAGCCAACTCTCTGTCCCAAAAACTCCAAAAATGATTCATACCCTTTTCTATTGTCAATGTATTTTATTTATACTAAAAACTAGGTTTTCAAATGCAAGGTTATAAAAGTCATAGGCGTGAGCATAATGGTCACAACTGTGAATGGCTTCACTAAAGCTCACGACCGTAAGCCTTTATGTCATAGGCGCGACTCAAGTTGTCACACCCATAACTTATTCGCCAAGGTCATGAGTCTTGCGCTCTTAATTCTTTTTGGCATTTTCTTATCTCCTCTTGCTCTAATTCTTCTCTTCTTGTTCTATAAAGACAGTTAAGTATGAATCTTAAGAAGATTGCTCAAAGAGTGTGCTTTCAACTCACTTTAGCAATTATGCTTCCAAATTGTACCTAAAATCAAATATGAACTAAAGTGAATTTCTTAAGCATTTTGAAGCATTTAATCACTAAGTTTCATGGATTAAATTTATCAACAATTAAGCACATATCAAGTTCCCCCATATTTAGCTTTTGATTGTCCTTGGGCAAATCATCAAAATCAAAGTCACAATTCAAGCACTTTCATAATTTTCATATTTCCTAAGAATAAATAATCATAAGAAAAGATGAATAACTTTCAAAACTATAACAAGAACTTGACATTCAATGCTTCTACTCATGATCAATTAGCATTCATCACCTTAGAAATTAAGTAATCTAGAGGTAGACTTGAAAAAAAATGTGTTTAAATATGATAAATTCATGGGTACACTCAAACACCATTCATGATCATGATATTCCAGAACCTTGCATTTCATTTCATTTCTTCACTAGGATTTATATGCATAATCATGAATCAGAGGACTTTTCAAGGTTTTAATTTGGGAAAGGGTAAGGTGAGATGTATTTAGATAGTGTAGTACAAAAGAAATTAAAGCTAGTGAAGAAAAAGTAACACGCAATGCAACATCAAATGCAAAAACTAACATTCATTCAAAATTAGGTACCATCAACTATGATGAATGCAAAAACTATGTTTTATAGCTCAAATTCAAGCTCTCATACCACAAACCACGTGAAGCATAATTAATTAGAATGGATCACTCATAAAAATTGATGATAACAATACATTAAAACTATAAGGAGTGATCCTTCAAAGCAATATATATGTAACGTCCCAATATCCCATGTTAGGGGCTAGGACCCCAGCAGAGTGTAAATAAGAGTATATTGAGAAATTAGAAGTGCATTTCATGCATCATATGGCATATTAAATATGTGAATTGTGTTGATATTCATAAAATAATTGCACATACATTCATTGACATTTTTCAAGTATAATTGATCTATAAATATGATTAAAATAAGAATCATGGATTAATTGTCTTGAAAATTAAATTGGAGTGTATTAAAATTGATTTGGTAATTTTGGTGATATTTTGGATATTTTGGAAATTTGGAGTTTTTTTATTTAAAAACTGTAAAAATATGGACTAATTATTTTGTGACACATGGATAAATAATTAGGTGATATTTAATATAGGTAATTAGTTGACAAATGGTAGCATGAGTGAATGACAAATGAACTAGTAAATAGGAGACATGTGGCAGCTTAAGGAGGAGATAAATGGCTTACATGCTAAATGACACATGTTAAGGTAGTTTGGAAACACCTTACACCTAATTGGATTAAGTTAAGTTGCTGCTAGAAAATTCCACCCTCCTTTTCTCGTTTCTCCACCGAAAGTTGCTACTAACACACATCTCTGTGAATTGATTTCAACCTTGCTAAATGACCACATCAACTTGATATTTTTAACCTTTACAAGATAGTCAAAGAACCAGAATTTTTTTGTTCTTTGTCCTAGTTGAAAATCAACTTGTTTTTACCTTTACTTTGTTACAATCTCACAAGCTTGGAGGGCTAGATTAGCTTAAGGTTTTGAGATAGAATTTGAGCTTTACAAGTAAGCATAAATCTGAGCTTTAAGGCATGTTAAATGGTATGAGAATGATACTTGAATTGGAATGAAATGCATGTGATATTGGTGAAGAAGAATTGTTGGAATATGGTAGCTGTAGTGTTTTCTCTGAACATCCTTTATTCTTTTTGTTATAACTTGTCCTCCTGAAATCCAAATGACATGAGACTTGAACCAAGAGACTCATAACACATTTTTTCATCTTCAAAAAAATTTATGAACATCTTAATCCATTAGTAAAAGATTGATGATGATAAATTAGGATGAAAATTTTGAGGTGTGTTGGAATATGATAACTGGAATATTTTACTGAACATGTTTCTATATTTTGATTATATCTTGATCTTTAGATTTCTAAATGAGATGATTCTTAATTTAAATTGAACTAGAGACATTTGAATACAATTTTTAAGAAGAAATTGAATTTTAATTTTATCCTTAAGGGTCTTGAAATTTATTTTGAAATTGAGTCTTAGCTTACGCTATAACACTACCCGTGACAGAAATCATGTTCTGTTGTTGTCAAATAAACTATATTGATGAAGGCCAAATCAGAAAAGGTAAATATATATATAAAGTTGTAGCTTATTCTCTTAACTTTCAATTGGTATAAATTTTGTAATTTTTGGATATTGTAATTGAGAGATATGAGTTGTACAACTTGAATGCATGATCATGCCTTAGCCAAAATTTTAAAGGTACTCAATATATAGTATTTTGAGGATAACTTATAGAATAAAAAAACAAATTGTATGATCTTGGTATCATTAGAAACTTAAGGCATAGGGGAACAATTGTCTAGAAGAAACTATTATAGAAATACACCATTTTCCTTTTCATAATGATCATGTAAAGTAGACCCGAAAGTCTATGTTGAAAAGAAAGCTGGAATAGTTAACGAGTGTATGAATTTTGACACATTTAGAGTACAATTGATCTTTGCATCAGTTTATTATAGAAGTATACCCGGGCATATGTCATTGAACATGCATGTTACATGATATATTTATAAAAATGCATATTCAGTTACATGAATAATTTGGTAACATGAAATTGTATTTGATTGCATATAGAAGAGCAAGTCGAGCGACCGTTTCCAAATATTGTTGAAACTTCAAGACAATAAGCAAAAAGGGAGAAATTGTGAGTAACCTAAGATGGTCTCACCTTAATTTGTTCTGTTTATTATTGAATTGAATTTGATATGTGCTGATTGTGTTCTGAATTTCAGACAATAATTGTTCAAGGTGATTCCTGCAAACATCATTGGAAGTGCTACTTGTATGTGAATGAGATTGACTAATTAAATTTCATATGTGCTAATTATGTTCTGAATTCTGGACTATAATTGTCCAAGGCATTTGATGCATGTAAACATCATTGGAAATGCTACTTGTATATGAATGAGATTGACTAATTGAATTTCATATGTGTTGATTATGTTCTGAATTTCGGATAATAATTGTCCGAAGCATTTGATGCATGTAAACATCATTGGAAGCGCGATTTGTATGTGAATGAGATTGACTATTTGATTCTTAACCGAAAAGTTAAATGTTGGACCTAGCCCAATGATTACCATTAATGCGCAAATACGAAAATGAATGCAATTGAAAGTGATTGAATGTGATGACTAAATTATGGCATGCATTTCATTTCAATGCATGTAATATACAGGCAATTGTGACTGATGTTACCAGTAAAAAAAAGAGCTTAAAGCTCAGACATTGGTGATTAGAGCCTAAGGCTCAATGTGTTTAAAGAGCCCTATATCCTCAGCGGATAAGGGATAGTATGAAAAAAAACCCAGTATCCACAACAGATACGGGACAGTGAAAAGGGCACACAGTCACAACAACGTAATAAATGAATTGAGTCTCATAAACATTGCATTCAAATATGATATGAATAAATTGAATAACTGCATTGTTATGATGACTTCCCTGGTATGAATATGTGATAATGAATATTATGAACTTGTATTTGAATTATGATATTTATGAACAAGTGATTCATAATATTACTTAATGTGATCAAATTGATGTGAATTACATGATAATATGAATTGTTGTGTTGTATGACAAGAGTGAACCATCGAGCATGGTTACTTTACTGAGTTTACAAAACTCATTAAAATTGCAACGTTGACAATTTCAGGTTTAAGAGAGTGACAACCTAGCTTCTAAAACTACATAGAAGCGATTTTGTATAACTTTTGGAGTTCATATATGGCTCAAAGGTCAGTTAGATGGGACTGAAGAAATAGTTTGTTTTAATTTTTGTTTAATTTCCTTATATATGTAGCATATTATGTAAAATGAGTTGTAACCACTCTGGGTTGACATTGTAAAATATGGATGATGGTTAATGCTACAATTGAATTATAGATTGAGAAATGAAATGAGGAAATTTTTGGTTTTTAAACAATGTGTTATTTATGGTTTTATTTACAATGCCATGTGATATAGTGAAGGTGAAATGGTTAACACACCATTTCTATCGGGCATGTGCACGTGTGTTCGAAGGGTGCATGAGCATGTGTCAGATAGGAGTGGGGTGTTATAATATACCTGATATGCATCATACTCATATCACCCATTCCATACAACTTTAGGAGGAGAAACTAATTGTAAATAAATTTTCAAAACAATTACATTTCCTTCTTGATAATTTTGTTTAAATATTTTTTTCTTTTCTTTTTCCTTTTCTTTTCTCTTTTGCTTATCTCTTTTTTCTTTTTATTTTTCTTTTTTTTTCTTCGATAAAAATTGAACAAAGTTACATTAACATGGGAATTTCATTGATAATACATAAAATGGCATCCCAACAATTATTACCAACCCACATACATGCACACCTCCACACTTATACTTTTATGCATCCATAATCATCAAAAATCAACAAATGTTCCACTAACTTCAAGGCTTAGGTAGGACATTTGGTTAGGTTTAAAGCATATAATGTGGTCAGCATAAAAAAAGGAAAGTAAATCTTCAGGGGGTTTAACAAAAGGATCATATCAATAGGTAGACTATTTGGCTAATGAAACTTGTAAAACAAAGAATACCTATATCATTTCCATGTTAATCCTACTGAAATTGCGTACACATTGTTAAATTTTCGTATATTGTTAGTAGTAAGAATCTTGACCAATTCTTGTAAAGATGTACCTAAGTTTTGTTGGCTCTCTAAATTTTGAATGCTAGACCTTATATCTTATGAAAATTGCCTTACATTCTACAAGAAATGTTGAGTATTAGTAGTAAAAGAATTAATCAACTCTTCTAGAGATATAACTAAATTAGTATAAGAAGCTTCTAGTCTATATGGGAATTGTTATCCATCCTGTAACTCATCTAAGTAGTAATCTTGCTGGTTATTCCTTTAATAAGCTAAGTTTGGTTGATCACTCTAAGCTTGGTTATAGGATTAGGAATATAGGCTATAGTTAAAATTGAAATACTCTTGCAAAGACATACTCCCTTTGTAGTGCCTCTCTTTGCCTTTCTTCCTTCTTTTTATAAACAAATACAAGCAAAAGTTAAAAGATCAAGAAATAAATGTATAAACAAATATATACATAACAGCAATTAAAATCAAGAACAAATTTATGGTAGTGTGTTGTAACACTACATAAAATAACTAAACCTAAAACTATAGCTATTGATGAGTTTAGGTCGATCCCACAGAGAGTATATGTGAAGTTTTTGAAATGAAAAGAATTGGCATTTAGCTGATAGGGGATTTTGTTGGTTTTGGAATAAGAAAATAAAATAAAACTAAAATAACAAAGCAAATTGAAAAAATCAAAAATAAGAAAAGTGATGAATGCATTAGGGATCCGGTCATCGATTCAATCTAGACTTACATATAACTAATAGTGATGAATGCATTAGGGATCTAGTCATCAGTTCAAACTCATCCTACACACAACTAAACATACTTCATTGAATTGTTATTCACATACCTCTCCTAACAACTGTTAATCGTAAATTAACAAAAAAGCTTTATTAACCACAGTTTTCTCTTAAGTTATGTTCATTATAAAACAAACTCTTTAATTAAACCCCACTATAGGACAACCTAGACCAAGTTCTCTAGATTTAATCGGACAACTGCATTACAGGTTAGGAAAAAAGATTAATCAAGGCAACAACTACATAAGTTTAGGTCATTTAACCAAGTTATCTTATCCCTAATAATTTGACACCATTAGTTACCACAAATGAATCTAAACACAATGATTATATATTGCATTCAAAATTCTAGCAATGGGTTCATACACAAACAATCTAATGAGAACGAGAATAACAATCATTCATACATGAAAGCCCAAATATATAAGCATTGGATAACATATCAATCCCTAAATTAAGAAAGAATGACAAACACAATGTAGATATGCTTAACTGTGTTCTTCGGCATCGATATAAACTCCAAATTGGTGTCAGGAAGCTTACCCCTCTATGCTCTCCATGGTTCTCCAAAATAGCAAGTTTTATGTCGTTCCTAAAACCCAAAACCCCCTAAAATGATTCATACCCTTTTCTACGGTCTACATATTGTATTTATACTAAAAACTATGTTTTTAGGTGCAAGGTCATAAAAGTCACGAGCATGAGCATGGTGGTCACATTCGTGAATGGCTTCACTGAAGCTCACGGCCATGAGCCTTTATGTCATAGGCGTGACTCCAGTTGTTATGCCCATGACTTAGTTTTCATGGTCGTAAGTCTTGAAATTTTCTTTCTTTTTTGCATTTTCTTGTCTCCTCTTACTCTAATCCTTCTCTTCTTGTTCCATGAAGACAATTGAGTGTGAATCTTAAAAAGATGGCTTAAAAAGTGTGCTTTCACCTCACTTATCTATTATGTTTCCAATTGTACCTAAAATCAGTTATGAACTAAAGTGAATGTCTTAATCATTTTGAAGCATTAATCACTAAGTGTCATGGATTAAATGTATCAAAAATTAAGCACATGTCATAGTGCTAATCTAATTCTTCCTAAAAGAGTCATCAAAGAGATTGAAAGGTGTATCAAAGCATTCTTATGTCCTATTAAAGCTGAAAACTCAAAAAGGGAAAAATTTAAGCGAGAAGAGATAGCTATTCTGAAGAAGATAGCAGCATAGGAATCATTCTCGTATCTCTTATACAAAAATTCCTCTCTTAAGTAAAAGGATTTAGAGATTATATAATGACAAAGGAGCACTCTAGATCAAATGAAATAATGAAATTTACGTAAAAAAAATTAATGTTTGTGACAATTGGAAACCAACATCACTTATGGTACTTCTCACATATGTTAAAGTTGAGAAGCTAGTTATACCCTTGGATCAAGCATATATTGGGGAATGGAGAAAAAGGTTTGGTTTGGGTATGATAATTAGATGGAACACAGTCTTTTATTCATCACAAATGACCTCCTACATCTAAATAATCATATTCGTTAGATGTTAAAGTCTCCTAACTCATTCTATATGGGTTTTGGAATTACAACTTTAGAGGATCCTCTACATTCTCCAATTAACTATCTCAATTGCTTCAAATATATAGAAAAGACAAAATTAGATGGTTAGGCAACACTAATGGTAATTTCACTAAGGAGTCTTGTTACAAGATTTTTAGAACTAATCAACAAATTGTACTATGGTATAGGCTAATATGGAAGCATATATTGAATCCCAAGACTTTATTAACCAGCTGGTTTTTTATTAAAAAAATAGGATCAGAATTAATCATAAGTAGTTTGGCACTTTTGATCCTATTTGTGCCCTTTATAAAGTAAAAGAGACAAATAGGAATAATCTTTTCTTTAAAAGAAACTCTTTAAAGTTATTTGGAATAGAGTGTTACATCTCCTAATGGTAAAGTATCAAGCATATTAATAGAATGGTGATATATGTTTAATTGTTGATACATTTAATCATTTACACTTGGATAGAAAAATATTTAAGATACTCACTTTAATTCATATATGATTTTAGGTACAATTTAGAAGCAAAAGAATTAAAGTGAGTCGAAAGTACTGCATTTGGGCCATTTTTTGAAGATCAATACTTACTTGTCTTCATAGAGTGAGAAGAAGAAAATTAAAAGACAAGAAAAAATATATACAAAGAATATGAATTAAAATTGCTCAGCTATTCATGTCCCTTACAAGAACCATGCAGCAGGTGGATACCCAAAGCATCAATACGGTAGCAACAAATGTGCAAAATATGCCAACAGGTGGAAGCATGAGGAAACGCCAACACGACGCAGCACAAGAGGATAACACCAAAGAACAAAACAATAGTGGGAGAAGTGAGAAACACAGATCATGAATTTTACTAAACGTAAACAGTGTCTACGTTTCATGCAACGTTATGCATGAAACACAGATGGGCGTTTGGCCAAGATGTTTGCAAGGGTTAAAGGCATAAACAGTGACGGTGACTGAAAAACATTAATTTGTCACATCAAGCTATAGCAGCATGGAAGAGGAGCGTGAAAAAGAGCAAATAGAGAAAAGAGTTTTGTGAGAGAGTAATGAACAGAAAAGGGAGGTGTAGTGTAGAAAGAATAAGGGGGTTTCAGCAAGGGATATATAAGTTAGCCTGAAGCATTTTTTCGAGAGAGATCTATTGAGGGCTAGATATACGCTGACAACTAGGGTTAAGTATTTTTTATTGTTTTGCTGTTTCTTTCTCTCATTAAAAAAAACTAAGGAAAAACTTGGGTTAATTATTAATCCACAATTAATACTTACTAGGAAAGGTTTGAGAATAACATATCAATGAAATATGCTTAATTAGGGTGTAGGCTGAGAGTGAACTAAAGAACTAGGTCCTTATCGAATTCTCCACTTTTATCATTTTTTACATTTTTTAATTTGTTTGTATTAGTCTAGTTTCATTTTAATTTCTTGTTTAAAAAAATCCAAACCACCTGATGCAGAACCCCTAGAATCGACTCGATTAAGAAACCCTTGATCGATCGAATCAAAACTTTAACCTAAGAATTCAAAGTTGTTAGAAGATCCTTTAACGCCTTGAACCAAGATTAACAATGCAATCAAAACCTAAAACACACAAAGATATCAAAAGAATGCCACAAGCAATCCGACTAATCACTTGATAAGTTTGTAAAATCGGTTTGTAGAGAATTTTAGGATTGAATCCCTCACAAAGTGACTTAAAACTATTCTCAATGTAGTTTGAATAGGAAGTGTAGAAAACCACCCTTTTAAGTCTCAAAAAGTGGGCCTAAAAATGAAAAGTCAATTAGGAATTCCTAACAATTTTCCAACAGAACATCCTTTAGTAAATCGAGCATATGCTTGGCTATGGACCTCCAATTAAGGAGAATCTTATACCGTTGGAAAGTTAAGACAAAAATCTACATGTTGATCAGTCAGATTGATTCGGCCTAAATATATATCAGAATTTCAACCCAACTCAGAGCACGTGAATAGTGTTATTGCCTTGATGTTATTGTTTGTAACTTGATCTCCAAAGGTCTTTTCTTCATCAACCATGGTACATATAAGCCCACTAAAAGCTTCTCGAAGCCTCTTAGCATTAGTTGACTTATTTTTCAACTCTCTCTTGAGCTCACATCACCCCCCTTTTTCTAAACACTGATTAATTTCATTTCATAAACTTTTTACACACTCTCTGTAGGATCGAACTAGACTCACCACTGCTATAGTAGTAGTCTGATTATTTTATTTTGGCTAGCATTACGACGCGTAATCAATTTTGACATTGTTGCCAGGGAGTGCAGTGTTTTAGTTTTTGTTTATGATTTAATTGGTGTTTTGTATATATTTGTTCGTAATTGATTTCTTTTTAGTTATTTCGTAATCTTTTCATTTTTTGTTTCGTGTTTGTAAAAAAATATTTCGATATGGATGGAAGTAATTTATTTTATAACTCATATTCTCAATCCTATAACAATAATTAGACTGATCAACTTAACTTTTGTTATGGATGTGATAATCTTCATAATTAATTCCATGATAGTTCACAGGACGCACAATAATTCTCATACAGACTAGAAGTTTCCTTTCACGACTCTGGTACATATCTGGAAGAGTTGATTAATATTGTGATCGCTAACACTTTGCAATTACAGCAACATACTCTATAATTCCGAAAAGAGGGAAGGTAATTTCCAAAAAATACATAGTTTAGGGCCCAAGATTCAGAGAGCCAACACAACTCAGGTACATCTATAAAAGAAATGCTTAATATTATGGCTGCTAACAATCTTCAAATTCAACAGGATATGCAGTAGTTCCAACAGAATATGCAATAATTATTTCAGCAAGGTGTACAACAAATCTGATAGGATGCTCTACAATTTCAGTAAGATGTATTGCCTTGATGGGGAGATATCAATCATCTGGAGCCGCAAAGTGAAGAGTAGCAGTTATATCAACTCGAGGTGTATCTAATGGACATTTATGTAGAAACTTTACAAAGTGATGAGGAGCTTGAGAATTTTGAGGTCAACCCTCAACTAATTGCTTGTGTAAAAGAAGCAGAGTAGGAGCTTAAAGTAGAAAAAGACATATCTTTTAGCTCAAAGGTAAATACTGAGTTCCATTTTATTGTTGAGAATGACTCTTCACTTTTACATAGCAGACTGGAGGAATTAAATGAGGAAGAAAAAGGCGAAGAGATATTTGAGATCTTTTCGGAGTGTATGAACTCAGCCGAGATTGAAAGTCAGAGGATAAGGAAGATGTTGAATATGATGGATCATCAACTGAGACCCTATCCTAAAGAAACTCAAATGGAGGAGCCACATGTGACACCTGAAGATCACATTTTTACCATATGCGTTAATATATAAATGATTAGGCATTCTTTGTTTCATAAGCTACATTAGCCAAACAACCTACTCTATTGACATGGTTTTCCCTTATGAACCCCCTTTGAGCTTTATACCCTTTTTTTGTATAAACCACATTTTACACTTTTAAACTTAACCAAATGTCCTACCTAAGCCATAAAGCTAGTGGAACCTTTGTGATTATTGAGTTTATGGATATACAAAATTCTATGTGTGAGGGTGTACATATGTGAGGGTTGGTTATAAAGTTGGGATGTTTTTTTATATCTTATCATTGAAATTCCCATGTTAATGTAGTTTCTTTTAATGAAAAGAAAGAAAGAAAGGGAAAGACAGAAAAGAGAAAAACACAAGAAAAGAAATGAAAAGAAAATGAAAAAGAAAGAAAGATAGAAAGAAAGAAAATGAAAATAATTTGTTTAAATAAATTTATAAAGGAGGAAGTGCATATGAGTTTGCAAAGTAATTCATGATTAATGCATCTTCCTATAGTTGTAATGAGTGTGTTATTTGAGCATGTTGAACATGCAGTAGATGTTAGCTTGGAAGGTTCACTCTTGTGGTTTCAATATATTATTGGCATAAATTGTATAATTAATTCCTTTGGATTGGTATGTGCTTCATGTGGTTGGTGTGTGAGAGTTGAATAGGGTTGTGAAATATAAATATTACATTCGTCATAGCTGATAGTACCCAGTTTTTTATTGAGTGTTACTTTTGTTTCACTAGCTTTGATAGCTTTCATACTACTTGACTCAAACACATCTCACCTTACCTTTACCCACATTGCAAACTTGAAAATTCCTTTGATTCATGATTTTTCATATGAACATCAATGGTGGAGAAATGAAATGATATGCAAAGTTGTGGAATGACATGATCATGAATAGTATTGAGTGTACCTATAGATATATTTTACTTAAACACATTTTCTGAGTCTATCATTAGATTGCTTGATTTCTGAAGATGATACTTGTTGATGGATTAGTAGAAGCATTGAATGTTGAATTCTTGCTATCATTTTTGAAAGTCATTCATCTTTTGTTATGAATATATATTCTTGGAACATTTAGGAAATGAGTCAATGTTTTGGGGTCTTTGAGCTTAATTTCAATGTTTTACCTACGGATAGTCAAAAGTTAAGTGTAGGGGAAATTGATATCTGTTTAATTATTGATACATTTAATCATTTACACTTAGTGATTAATGATACAAAAATGCTTAAGATACTCACTTTGATTCATATATGATTTTAGGTACAATTTGGATGTAAAGAAATTAAAGTGAATCGAGAGTGCTCCATTTGGGCCATTTTCTGAAGATCAATACTTACCTGTCTTCGTGGAGCACGAAGAATAAAATTAAAAGATAAGAAAAAATATATAAAAATAAAATGAATTAAAGTTGCTCAGTTATGCATGTCCCTTGCAAGAACCATACATCAGGTGGATAGCCAAAGCATTAATACGGCAGCAAAAAATTTGCAAAACATGCTAGCAAGTGGAAGCATGAGGAAACGCCAAAACAACACAACGCAAGAGGATAGCACCAAAGAAAAAAACGACAATGGGAGAAGTGAAAAACACAAACCATGCATTTTACTAAATACAAACAACGCATACCATGTTTGTGTTTCATGCAAACATTATGCATGAAACGCAAACATTTGGCCAAGATGGTTGCAAGGGTTAAAGGTGTGAATAGTGACGGTGGACAAAAAAAGTTACATCAAGCTATAGTAGCATGGAAGAGGAGCATGAAAGAGACAAGATAGAGAAGAGAGATGCGTGAGAGAGTAGCAAACAGAGAAGGGAGGCACAATGAAGAAAGAATAAGGGGGTTTCGGTTAGGGATATATAAGTTAGGTTGAAGCATTTTTCTAGAAGAGATCTACGGAGGGGTAGACATCCCGACGCTAGTTCAGAAGTGACATTGACGCCAACAACCCATGTTAAGTAGTTTTTATTGTTTTGTTGTTTCTTCTGTCATTAGAAATTGATTGTGTTATCCTATGTTAATTGATTTGGTTATTATGTATGGATAATTAAATTTTCATTATTGTTTAGCTATTTGTGTATAAACCCATTGGGTATTGTGAAAAGATGATTTTAATGCATTCATTAAATTGTTTAATTGCAAACCCATTGCTAGAATTTCGATATAATATATAATTATTATGTTGAAATTCATGTGTAGTGACTAATGATTCATAATTATTAGGGATTACATGTCCTAGGTTAAATGGCGTATCATATGTGGTTGTTGCCTTGATTAATCGGTTTTCCTAATTCACAATGTTACTGCCTAATTAAATCTAGAGATCGTATCCTAGGTTATTCGGTGGTTAGGTTTAATTAACGATCGTATCTTGATTAAACAAAACCTAAGGGAAAATTCGGGTTAATTATTAACCTACAATTAATAGTTTCTAGGAGAGGTTAAAGAATAACAAATTAATAAAATATGCTTAATTAGGGTGTAGGCTGAGATTGAACTAAAGAACGGAGTCTCTACCGAATTCTCCACTTTTATCATTTTTGCATGTTTTATTTAATTTGTTTTTATTAGTCAGTTTCATTTTATTTTCTTCTTTCAAAAATCAAGCCCCCACTAAACCTAATCACCGGTTAATTTTATTCCATAAACTTTACATACACTCTCTGTGGGATAAACCTAAACCCGTCACCACTATAGTAGTAGTCTAGTTTTTTTTTTTTGACTAATGTAATGACACGCGGTCAGTCTATACATGCTAAAGGTGGTTTCATACTTTATTACCTTTATCAATGATTATTCTCGATATAGGTATGTGTATCTTAAGAGATATAAATCTGATGCCTTTAAAAGGTTTGAAGAATTCAAAAATGAAGTTGAGAAACAACTTAAGAGAAGTATTAAATCACTTCGATCGGATCGAGGTGATGAATACCAAAGCCAAGATTTTTTGGATTATCTTAAGGATAATGGAATATTCTCCTAGTGGACTCCACCTTACACGCCACAATACACTGGTGCGGCTGAGAGGAGAAACCGAACCTCATTAGACACAGTGAGCTCTGTGATAGGTTTAGTAGATTTACCAAAATCCTTTTGGGAGTATGCAAAACTTTTGTTTATATATTAAACAGAGTCCCATCCAAGTCAGTTGACGTTGCTCCATATAAGATATGGACTAACAAGAAACCCTATGCTTCTTATATGAAAGTTTGGGGTTGTTTTGCTTAATTGAAGCGGATTTGGTTAGATAAGCTTGAAGCTAAATCTGACAAGTATATATTTGTAAGATATCCTAAAGAAACTATAGGATATCAGTTCTACCATAATTTAGAACAAAAGGTGTTTGTGTCAAAATATGTTGTCTATAGAAGAAGATAGCGGGAGCAAAATTGAACTTATGGAAGTTTGAGATACTCAAACAGATATAAATTAACTACTTTGACCCGATACTATTATTCATGAAGATGAAACAATAGCTCAACCTTCTGACACACAGTAAGTTCTTGGGTCAAGTAGGATATGTCATGCTCCTGGGAGATACAGATTTCTCGTAAGTGAACGTAACGATGTATTGCTCATAGAAGATGATGAGCCTACTACCTATGAAGAGTTTCTGAAGAGTTTAGTATTTGAAAAATAGCTTTAAGCAATCAAATTCGATATGGATTCCATATGTGAAAACCAAGTATGTAATTCGGTTAACCCACCCGAAGGTATAAAACCCCTAGGGTCCAAATGAGTTTTCAAGAAGAAAACTAACATGGAGGGTAATGTGGTTACCCATAAGCTAAGCTTGTAGCTAAAAGTTATCGTCAAAGGCAAGGTGTTGACTGTGACGAAACGTTTGGCCCAGTAGCTATACTTAAATCTATTAGGATACTCCTAGCCATTGCCGCTCATTATGATTATAAGATATGAAAAATGGATATGAAGATGGCTTTACTTAATGGAAACCTAACCAAGGATGCGTATATGACACAACCTGATGGTTTCATATCCATGAATGGAGAAAAGGTATGCAAGCTTCAGAATTCATTTATGGATTAAAGCAAGCATCCAAGAGTTAGAATATCCAATTTGATGAGACAATCAAAGATTTTGGCTTCTCACAAAATTTGGATGAGTTGTGTGTGTATAAGAAGGTTAGTGGGAGTGCAATCGTGTTCCTTGTACTATATATAGTTGACATATTACTAATAGGAAACAATGTCTCAGCTTTGCAATCAGTCAAAATTTGATTAGCCAAGAAATTCTCTATGAAAGACCTTAGAGAAGCAACTTATATTTTGGGGATAACAATCTATAAAGATAGATCTAAGAGGTTGTTAGGTCTTTCTCATTCTACATACATAGACAAGATGTGAAAGAGGCTTAGCATGGAGCAATCCAAAAGAGGTTATCTTCCTACGATATATGGGATTACACTCTCTAAATCTATGTGTCCAAAGACACCAAGATGAGAGGACTCGCATAAGTTTGATTCCTGATACTTTGGCTATAGGATCAATGATATACGCTATGTTTAGTCCTATACTCGATTTATCGTATGCTCTAAGTGTTACAAGGAGATACCAATCAGACCCTAGTGAGGGTCATTAGGTGGATGTCAAGAATATCCTTAAGTACTTGAGAAAAATTAAGGATGTATTCTTGGTATATGGAGAAGGTGATCTTATGGTAAGCGGGTATACTGATGCCAATTTTCAATTGGATAGGGATGACTCCAAATCCCAATCTACATATGTATTCATACTGCATGGTAATACAATCAGTTGGAAAAGTTCCACACAAAAGATGACTACAGATTCGACGAAAGAGGCAGAGTATATTGCAGCTTCAGAAGTGGCAAAGGAAGTGGTTTGGATCAATAAGTTTATTATAGAACTTGGTGTGGTTCTGAGCATCGCTGACCCTATGCATTTGTATTAACAATAATGGGGTTATAGAGCAGGCTAAAGAACCAAGGTCTCATCAAAAGTCCAAACATGTACTTAGATGCTACCATTTGATTAGATAAATCATTGATAGAAATGATATCAAGATAGAGAGAGTTCCCACTGATCAGAATATAGTTGATCCGTTAACTAAGCTTATTTCCCAAACGAGTTTTGTGTCACATGTATATACCTATGGCATTAGATATCAAAGTGATTGGCCTTAATGCAAGTGGGAGGTTATTAAAGAAGTGCTCTAAAGGCAATCACCTTTAGCATTTATTATACAAATCATTTTATGATTAACAAAGGCATTTTTTATTATTTCGATGTTCATACATTTATATATTTTATGTTGATCTTAAACTGATTTAATGAATTCCTTAATACAAAACATCGCATGGAGGAAATCACGGTGAGATCATGATAATAAGATTCCTATCATGTGTAATTATATTAGTATCTAACCTTTCCCTAGTCATAGGATTAATGAGATGGGATATCATTAATCCGAATAGACTAATACATGTTATACTCCTTGATTGGATGAAGCAGTAGATCTCATAAGTTGTAGACATAAGTTGTTTAGAGTTAACATATGGATGCTTACTAAAGTTAGTAAGTACAATGGATTGACCTACTATGAGATAATCATATAGATATTCTATTCTAGTGTCAATGATAGTCTCATCATAGCAATGGTGCAAGTATCCTTCAACTTTAGGTGCTCAAGGATATCTCCAATACTAATCTTATATTGACTCCATCCATCGATGCCTTTCCGGGGTTACTCATCAGGTGGTGATTAGGTACAACTTGAGGTTTTCATAGGTAATTAAGTAGTCAATAAAGCATTCACCGCTCTTGATAGAAGGAGATGATGCCTATGGCCTCTTATCGGGCTTATTACACGGGAGTTTCTAGCCAGAGCAGATATGTGTTATGAAGAGTCTTTAATGATACATAGAGCAATGAGATCCCCAAGAGACAAGATCTAATATCACTTGGACTAGATGTGTCGTAATCAGTCTAATAGGAGTTGACACTTTGACCATACTTTAAACCAAATGGGGTATAGGTGGTGAAAGGATGAATTTCATGACAACATTAGGTATGGAGGGGTTTGTAGTCAAACCTCTTACTTTCATGTCAATTATAGGTCATGACGTATTGTTAGATATCGCTCTTGACGTACTTGAATTAAGTGTTAATTCAAGTGGACAAAATAACCAGGAACCTAATGGGTCACACACATAAGAGATCTGAATGATGAGTAAAATTTCTTGAATGGTGATTCAAGATATGAGAGAGTGTTTCACGATTGTATCACAATGTGATCATGGTAGAAAACATTGTATGGAATGGATTAGAAATAATTGTTGTTGGCTGCCAATTTGTTCATTAACTTCCCAAAACTTCCATTAATGCACAATATTCATAGTCATTAACTTCCAATAACTTCCATTAATGCATGTTATTCATAACCATTAACTTCCTGCAACCCTCCATTAGTGATGGGGATTATGGAAAGCCAAATGGAGCAAAAAATAGAGATGATTTTCATGCATCTTATGTAATACATAAGTGAAAGAAAGGTTCTCACACACACTCTTTTTATCTCTAACTCTCATAAGAGTTCTTGCCTGTGCTAGCACAAAGAGAGAGTTCTGGCCATCTCCTAGTGAGGTTTCATAATTTTATCTTCTTGTTGCCTTTCATTAGAGATGATCTATGTTAATCATTGTGGTTTACGATAACCCAACATGGAGAAGATTAAAGAACAAGGGAGATCATCGGAAAGGTTTGTAAACATATTACATTTAATGTTTTTGTTTTCTATATCTAAATGTATGAGTAGATCTGGTTTTTTAGGTTTTGTTTTATTTTTTCGACATATATTTGATATAGATTATGTATGAGATGTATGATCGTAACCTTACAAAGCCTCAAGGGGTGACCGACAAGCAGATCATATTGAGGGCCTTTCCGGTCTCACTCAAAGATGCAGTAAAGGAGTGGCTATTATTTGACTTACCGACTAGAGGTGTGAATACTTGGCTAGAGATGAAGAGAATATTCTTGGAAAAATATTTTTTGACCTCAAAGACAGCAAGTATTCGAAAGGAGATATGTGGTATCAGATGTGAAAATCAAGTTACCATAAATTGGGACTCATAAAGGTCTGTTAGCTAACACCTAAAGCTTTCCCAGATGAAAATTCCAATAAGACTTTAGAAACTACTAAACTTTAAGATAGGGAAACCACTGACCTTGTGTTCCAGGATTCAGATGAAATGGGCGATGCTACTTGTGAAATGTTTGAGGTAGGATCAAACCTAAAATGCTTTATGAAAAACCTAACAAACAATAGCAACAATCATTAAAAACCAAACCTAATATGCTTCATGAATATGTGATCAAATATAACGGACCTTAATTATCGCATAACCTAGTTTTTGGATAGAAAAATAACTAATTAGGAGCTAGTTTATAGAGGAAAAATTTGGATATACTAATGGTAAATTTTTAATTGATGATTTGATTTTGTAATAGCAAAGCTTTCTTCCACATCATCATACACTTTGACCTTTCCTTTATAGAAATTTCCATATTAACTTCTCTTTTCATAAGGGTATCCTCTTTTAGGTTTTTCAATATTTAAGCAAACTTTTAGCCATTGAAGGCTTAATTCAAAAGGGTCTCCAAACATAAATGAATGGTTTCAAAAGTTATAAATTTATAGGAAGATGCAAGCGATTAGAAGAGAACACTTCGAATGACATAAGTGGAGCTTATGGAACATTGATCAATCTATGAAGGTAACCAATATTTAAGCTCAAGAATTTCTATATCTTAATCCATTAGATGAACAACTTGTTGGATCGGAAAAAGAAAGCATGCTATATTTGGAGAATCAGTAGATTTCAAAACTTTTTAGATAGCTTATTTGTAGCAGAAGCAATATATCCAAATCATCATGCTAGTCTATGCATGATATGGTATAAAGATAATAATAGACATAAATAAGATGAAGAGTATTATCGACTCCTTTGCTACAGCTTTAATTCCTTGCTGCACTATCCTCTCCTTCTTCTTATATCCAAAACCTTTTCTTTGTTAATCTATCTTCTCCTTGTTGTTGTATCCTCAACCAATTTGATTTACCTCTTATTCTCTTAGGACAACTTAGTTAACAAAATCCTTTGGTGGGAAAGGAGAAGAAAACACTTTGGAGGAGTATTTTCTTAGGAAAAAAGAAGGAAAAACAATGAGACACTCTCATGCAATTTCTTATTTTTTTCATGCAAGATAAGAGAGAGAGTGATAAAAATGTAAGAACACCTTCTTACTCACTCCCACTCTCGGTTAACAACAAAGGAAAGAAGAGTCTTCCATCCAATGCATCATTTCTTCATTTAATCAATCGTAAAGAAGCCATTAAATGAGA
>JAOQMP010000006.1:23427640-23440162 GCA_027563575.1 Erythroxylum pedicellare
TTAAATTAACTTTTATAAATTTCAAAATCTAAAAATTTGTAATATATCTTAATTAATAAATATTTTTAAAAGCTTTCATTTTACTTAATTTTGTGAAGGTAATTTTAGTTTCTTCACAAAATAGCTACCTTTTACACTCACGTCAACTAATATATTTTTTGCCTAACCAACACACGTATTATTCTTGTGGAGAAGAAAATAAAATACTAAAATCTAAAATCCTTAAAACACCTCTAACCTGAATTCTCCTGGCCGCCACCCCTCCATCTTCGCTACACCATCCCCCTGTCCTAATGAGTAATAAATATCTTGGTGATGTAGCAACATTCATATAGGATATACTTACTATTCTGTTCCTATATATTTTAGCATGCATGTTTTGGCCTTTAAGCGGTGACATCAACTTGGGAATTCTGGACTTTACATTCTCAGTTTTGAATTTTCACCTCTACTTTACCAACTTAATCGCAATTATGAATAAACTTTCTAAAGTTCTTTATTCAGCTTTCATCTGAATCACCTCTTCTCCAATGTTTTGAAGTTTTAGGGACATGATTTAGACATCAATATATAGTTAGGACATATATGTGCTCTACCTAAAATTGGATGCATAACTACTTTTGTTTCTTTACTTATGTCAACAAATGCTAAATAAATTGGTCATTTTGTTTCTATTCGTGTTTTTTCTATTTCTCATCTTTTAGTGCCAAAATATTATGCTTCTTTCTTCCATGCCCAATTAATAAGCTCTAGACTCTTAGTCAAGTTTGAATAAAAACATATACTGTAGTGTATTTAGAATGGAATTTACTTCAAAGAAGAGCTTCAACTGATAACCGAAGCTGTGACTTCCCCCCCTTCAATATAACTCCATACTCCACCAGCTTCACCACATTCAAAGAATAATAATTTTTTATCAGCTCTAAACGGATTTGTTAAGCATTTTAAGAGCTTCACAACCTCACAAACTTTAATATGTTTTAATATTACAATTATTTGTAATAAATAAATTTTAAATTTCGATATGGTAAGGTGTTGGAAAGAAATAACATGAACAAATATATGCTAGGAGTAAGATCAAGGATATGGCTCTTGATGAACTTCAGATGCTAGTATTAAAAGGAATGTCATAATATAAAGGGCATTGAGTAATATCTATTTAATACAAATTTCCTAAAAAGTTGATGAGATGAGTTTAACTTACACCATGATAAAGAAGGGAGTTCACATGGATGGTGTAGAGAATATAAAGATACTGATGATAAAGTTGTAATGGTAATAGATGGTGCGAGGCATTTTTCACAAGGAAGAAATACATTATGTTTAATCCCAAAATGGAAATGAAGGATTTTTGGTTTGAAATTGTAGTTTAAGGATGAGATGCAGTTTAGGGAAGTAATTTGAAATTAGGCAATTATAAATGGATATGATGCTTTAATGACAAGATCTTGTATAATAATTGAGGTTGTTTATAAGTTACAATGTTCATTTAGGGTATGTTAGTTGGACTATAAATGAAAAAATATATGTTATAAAGATAATGAAAGACAAGCGTAGTTGCACAAAAATAAGCATGCTTTTAAAAAAATAGATAGGAAATGAATTTTTGTATAAGTTTAGGAGGAATAAAAAGTGGGCAATAGTGAGATAATGGATAATATTTAAAGAAAGCATATGTTATAAGTGACTAAATCCTAGTTTTATAGAGCTAATAAGAAGCTATTGGGATGCTACAAGGATCTATGGAAGGTTATTATATGAAGTTATGGTCATATGGAAAAGAGTCACGATGGGCAGATAAAGATGGACAATTCATTATTCAAACTAAACTAGATGAAAAGTCTAAACAACCAATGTTTAAGAGATTTTATATGGGATTCAGTATATTTAAGTATGATCTTATTGGTGGTTGTTGAAAAATAATTTGATAGATGGATTTTTTGAAGATATTCCATGGTGGTGTTTTATTAGCTAAAATTGGTTGTGATGGAAATAATTAGATGTTCCATATATCTTAGGCTATGCTTGAAAGGGAGAATTAATAATCTTGGCATTAATTTTTGAATATTCTTATTGAAGATCTAAATTGAAGTAGGAATGCATAGACTTTTTTAAATGATCAAAAAAAAGGCGATCTCTAAGTATTAATACAAATTACGTTCATTTCTGTATGTTCTTTGAATTATTCTGGTTACATTACTTTCTCTTTTTCATTATTAAGGCTTAATGGATGCATTAAAGAATTTTTTCCTAGAAATTGAGCATAGGAAATATGTTTGACATGTCTGTGCAAATTTATCTAATTTGTATAAAGGCCACATATATAGAACTTTATTTTGGCAAGCGGTGAGTTGCAAAATGAAAATGGACTTCAATAAGATAATGAAGCAATGAAGAGTATACTAAAGAAGGCCTACAATGTCTTCAAAAAGTAAGGAAACTAAAGACTTTTGTTATGGCACCTGTGTGCACAAAACCAAAGTATGAAATTGTTCATAACAACATATAAGATACATTTAATGGATTCATTTGTGAAGCTTGTAGAAAAAGCTTTATATATTTGCTAGAAGATGTCTAGTTACCTTAATAACTTAAATTTATAAAAACGGGATGTAATGCTTAAATCCACAAACAATATATAACCAAGGGTTAGGAAGAATCCAGAGGTTGCATAATGGGAAGAAATGCACTATATTACTAAAACTAATGGAAATTTGAAGTTTAAAATCACACATTCTGTATACTGAGTGCATTGTTGATCTACAAGCACGAACTTGTCAATGTAAACTTTGGGATTGAAAAAGGTTCCTATGTAAGTTTAGTAAGTGTTAAGGCAATGAGTTAGTGTTAGAAGCAACCAAATCTCATTAACCCAATTCACCCTTAAAAACCTTTAATAACCAAACCAACCAAATTCTTTTTCCATTTTAGTCACTTTTCTATTGTCTCACCTTTCTTGCCCTTCTTATAAGTTTTTATACAATTATTTGTAGGACAATTCTAACATATATATTCAACAATAATATATGCTAGAATAACATATAAGGTAAATGTGGAAGAAAACGAAATAACTCCAACATTTTTTTTGCTTGAAGAGATTGCATTTTGAAATTCTTCTAAGCTCTGAACTACCAATTTGATGGTGTATAATTTTAGAACATAAAAGAAGCTTAGGGACCCAAATATCTGCTATAAAAACTATATCAATGTGCTTCCATTAAACACATTGATTGTTACCATAAAAATATGACATTAATATCTATTAAATTCATAATGTTGGACCACCATTTATAGGAATTAAACTAAAATATGAAAAGTTCTCATTTTTTCCCAGTTAGTCCATACGTTTAACTTGGCATCAAATACTAATCTGATCCAAATATAATATAAGAATCACGGTAATAGGTCCTCTAGTAGTTGAGTATTATCTTCTGTATATTACAATATACTATATTTTGTATCAACCCGAATATATTAGCATTACTTAATGAATAAACCATATGTTTATTCTAGGTCCAAATAATTAATTTTCTAAAAATTCAATAATGTGCACCATAATATGAGAAAATATTATAAGAGTTTCATGAAAACTGCACTGTTCATATAATTAAAATTATGTAATGGAACACAACCCCATTCTAGTAATATGATCCTTGAACTTCTTTGGTGCAATGCCTTTTGTTAAAGGATCAACTATCACCAATTTAATGATAACGTGTTGAATGACCACTTTCTTTCTCTTAACACGTTTCCTTATAGATAAAAACTTAATGTTGATGTGTTTACTCCGACTACTACTTTTGTTGTTTTTAGCCAGAAAAACAATAACTAAATTGTCATAATATTTTCTCAA
This sequence comes from Erythroxylum pedicellare, assembly GCA_027563575.1. Lineage (NCBI taxonomy): Eukaryota > Viridiplantae > Streptophyta > Magnoliopsida > Malpighiales > Erythroxylaceae > Erythroxylum > Erythroxylum pedicellare. The sequence continues at coordinate 23,431,494 of JAOQMP010000006.1, forward strand.
TAGCTAAGAAATGGAATCTATAAGTCTAACCCCATATATTTAACTCTTTAGCCACACACCATATGATGTAGCCTCAAAACAAGAAATAAACTCAACCTTGTTGATGGAAGTAGCAATTAAAGACTACTTGGTACTCCTCCAAGATATGGCTCTAAGGGAAAATATAAAGATATAACTTAATTTTGATTTTCATGAATCAACATACCAAGCAAAATCTAAATCTTAGTACCCTATTACCTCTAGATTGTTGGTTCTTCTATATATAAGCATGTAATCTTTGGTCCTTTGAAGTACATCTCTCCAATGATCTAATCCTATATTGCTCTATTATCTGTCTAACATTCCAATACAAATACAATGTTATACAAACCTGAGTATGCATTGAGCTTCCTTCTGCAGAAGCATATCTTAATTTCCTATAGGATGTTCTCCCCCATATCTTACCATTATATTTGGTAGTTATAACCTAAGGACTTTTAGTTGCCTTCAAATTCTTAAAGTTCTCTCTCTTATAGTTCAAAGTAAAGTCCTTTCAACTTATAGATCTAACTCAAGTAGTAATTCGAGACTAATTTTAGTCATAAGCTAAAGTATCTAAATCTTGAAATCCAATAAAAATACAAAAATAGAAATTTCTAAAATAAACAAATACAAAAAGAAGAGAAATTTTGATTAGATTAATAAAAACAAAATGTTCTTAATCTCCTAATCCCCGTTAATAGCATCAAAATCTTGATGAGTGTTGACAATTTGAACAATATTTATGATCAACCAAACATATGCACTTACCAATTTTGTAATATAGTGTAGTGAATATGATTATCATTTTTATGAGGACTATAAGTATTAGTAATGGCTATCTTTCTATTATTTAATATAACAAAATGAATGATTGACTTATAAGAAAGCATTAACAAAACCAAAATTAGTAATGTAAAATAAAAAAGCAAATAATAATAATGAAACAATTAATTGATATTCAAGATCCTTATGTAGAATCCTTCTATAACCTTTCTATACATAAATTTATCTAGATTCAGTTTTTAACCCTAGTTTCTTGGTCTAGTAGAAATTTCAAAGTTATAACTATATTCTTTCTCAAGAAATACAACTCTTATCCTTAATTTAATTAACTGAAATGTCATTGTGATCAAAACCCTTAAGAATGCATTATCTTATTCTATGACTTTCTTTGTTACTAACTTAGAAGATTTATGCAATCCTATCTCAAACATTTAGTGCAACTCTTATTATTCATGTCATAATCTATTCATACATGTATATGAAATATAAAATTGAGTTAAAAAACACTACCAAATTTCAACCCAAACACAAGAAATAATCATGAATAATTTACAATATAACTTAGGTCTTTTATTAAATCAAAGAAGCTATCCAAACAAATTATCCTAATGTTCATTTTATCTCATTTTAGTTCATACTAAGATAAAGAAAATCAATAACAATCAAGAAAGAATACAAAATTTAAAAAAATTCTCGTGGATCTTGAAATCTTGAAGTTCTTCACTTAATTCTCGATGGAAATCCCTTTCTTTCTCTTTAGAGTTTCTACTTTCTTATCACAAGATGCTCTAGTTTGCTTTTTATATCATATACCCCCTCTTAATATTCTCCCTAATCTTTTTATATTAGAAAACTCTTATAAGATAATACCAATATGGGTCTAACACAAATTTGTGTTAAACCTATGTTGCTCCACCTTACTTTTATATAGAAAACCTCAAACTTTGTTAAAATTACTATCAACAAGAATCTCTAATATAAACTTATGTTAGGGAACTAAGTTTTGAATCCTTCTTCTAAAATCCTGCCAAATTGTTCCAACTTGTTTATAATTTGCCCAAATATTTTTCTCTAATATAAACTTATGTTAGGAATCTGAGTTTTGAATCCTTCCTCTAAAATCATGCTAAATTGTTCCAATTTGTTTATAATTTACCCAAATATGTTTATTCACTAGGAAGCTAAAATAAGTTCTGAAAATAAAATAAAAGAAAATTGAGTATCAAAACCTATAGAAACCATCAAAAAGCACTTCTAAAGTCATGCTAAAAATATAATCTAATTCACAATTATTACTCTCCATTGTGATATACTAAAATTGGTGTGTTTGAATTGATTTTAGGGTAATGGATTATTGTCATTAGTTTCTAAGTTACAACAATGAGATTAGCAATAATCGTATCTCCTCCCTAAAATCATCAAAGATAGTAGGTTGATTATGCGATTCAATGTTTGATAACGTATCTAATGTTGAATTGTTGTTTGATTGCTAATAGTTGGGGATGGCAATGGGCTGGCCCATGAGCCAGCCCTGCCAAATATTTTTAAATAATTTTTTTAAAATTAAAAATATATAATAACATAATTTTTTAATTGAGTCTAGGTTTAAGCTGCTCAAGCCTAAGCCTACCTGAAGCATAACTTCTCTAAGTAAAATTATGTTGTTTTGTTTAGAATAATTAAGTCTCGAATCAGTATGAACCTGTGCTTAGTCTATGAGCCGATTCATTGAAAATAACTAAATTTATATCTATGAGCTAAAAATTATCATCCCTACTAATAGTGTTGGAAGTCTCGATTAAGACTCATTATAACGAACTTTTTAAAATTCTTTATAGAATATATATATATATATATGGAATTATTGACTTTTTTTACAGATAGCACCAATTGATGTATTTAGTTCTACGCTTTGACTCTTGTTTGCCGACTCAAACCGTTTTGACCAACGAAAAATCATGAGGTATTTAACTCAGACGTTTTGGCTCCAAATCTTAAGTCAGGAAATGGATTGGAAGAGAATGGATGTATTTATTTGATGAGTTTGGAATCTCAGTTTTGCTTATATAGGTTTGGGACACATCGTTAGCATATGAGATATAATTGTGGGCATGTCACTTCCCTCGTAAGGAGAGGATGGAAACTCGAGTACGAGAGCATTTGTCAACCATTAGGTTACGTTACAATCCTGGCTTACAAGTGCGAAAATGCTTTGCCATATTTGCCTCCTACGTCAGCTTCAAGCCAGCACTTGATCCTCACTTCTCAGAGTGCATCCGCTGTGAATTGCTACCTTACCAACAATCTGCAACGATTAAACACTAGCTGACCACAGTAGTTTTATCTGTCGCAGCTTTTATTTTTTCATAAAGTTTGATGAATTGTTTCGTTTCTTTTGGTGATTGATTTTTTTTTTTCCATGAAGATATCAAGAAAACCTTAAAAATGACTCTCCTTCTACTAACTCTTCCTTATTAAAAGCTCTCGGCCCTAAGATTCGTAACATACAGAAGCATAACATTGTACAGAAATGCTCCTTGATGTCTAAAGCATCCTTCTAACTTGGCTAGCTGTTAGTAAGAAATTAAAAACCAAGTACAGAATTAGACGATCGACTGATCAGTTATGCATTTATGTTGTCTTGAACCTGAATCTATCAATTATTTATTTTTTCAATGCAGCTAAGCTAGCACTCTGGAGCAGAATGCAGCACAACATAAACTTGTTTTGTCTAATAATCAGTACAGAAGATTGGGGAAAGATCAGAAATGTCTGTGCCATAGCTTGAACAACCTTTTGTATTCTATTAGGCATGAAAGGAATCAAAGACTATTCAGGAATTGTACAACAGAGAAATATGCTCTGGCTACTAGAGAAATACTAATAGCTCACAAAGCTACCGATGGATTCAAATACTCACTCAAATGAAGATGGAACCCAGGGTAACCAATATCATCACTTCTGCTAACTGATTTGATTGATCTTTGGATATCAGATTACGAGGATGTTTGTAACAACCTGTTTCTGTATAGACTTATATTAATACTTTGTAGATTGTCTGGATTGGGCAATTTAACGAATTCATTTAACTTATTTAAAAAAAATGACTCCTTGCAATCTAATTATTCATTCTTGACATTGTAGACAATTGTTTGCAGTCCAACTCGATATTGACCTTCGCTGTGAGTTTGTGACAGGCGACGTGCAGGTTTATTCTGAAGAAGGGAAATTGCTTTGTCCGAGGTTAGAACGTAAACTTGTGCTGTTTAGAAGCAGCAACTGGGCAGGCTCGTGCTTGATGGCAAGTACTAGGAGCTACTTACTCCACGTACACTGGTGATAGACTTAAGCTTTCTTAAATAGAGGCCCACTGGAAGTCCAAGCCCAGTTTGTATCAAGTTTTAGCCCAACTATTACGTGATAGCTACCAAAATATCTGGATCCTTAGCTGTTTAAGATTGGCCAGATTAGGATCCTTGGATCTCATAAAACTTTTCTTTTTATAAAGTTTGGTGAATTGCCAAAGAGCCCAACGTGTATTGTCAATCAGAGCATATACCTCTGAATTCCGAAGGGTGACAGATAAAACAATAGTTGTGTTTTTGTTTGAAATATAATTGCACTACATATATATATAACAATCAGATTTATTGAAGAATCTACATGGATATTTAGCACTACTACGTCATCTTAATATCAAAACAAATTACCGAATAAGAAATTCCCAACTTCAAACAACTTAGCAAAGGCTCATTTCGGTGACCAAATGACGCATTCTAGTTAGCCATGTGCAATATTATGCCTGCCAAAGGAAATTTGAAAATGAGATGTGAGTGAGTAGTTCACTATGAAGATTTGAATATGAGAGACCATACCCCTACCTTGCTCGCAATATTGTTGGAGAGCCAGTCCAGTCCCTCATAAAGGCCTTCGCCAGAAGTAGCACATGTGCTCTGAATATACCTGAAGAGGGGATAAGGGATCAGACAGTAATTTGTGCGCTATTTTTTTCCAATATAAAAAAAAGCATCCTAAAGGAAAGTAGAATGTTTGTACGGAAATTCAAGGGAAGGTAGCTAGAATCAACATACCAGTGGCGTTGACGAAGTGAGTGAAGACCAAGCTTATCAGTGATCTCAGCCGCATTCATAGCATTTGGAAGGTCTTGCTTGTTAGCAAACACAAGCAGCACAGCATCCCTCAATTCATCCTAGGCAGAGATAAAACTTAAACTTCAGAAGAAGTCATCACACTGCCTGACTTGTACCAAGTTTTTAAAAGCATGAACAGGGACTATATTATCATGAACGAGGAAATATTTTTAATTAAAAATCATACGTAACTCCATTTCAGAGGAAGCTGGAGAAACAGGGGTCCAATTCCAGCCCATAAAATCTAGTTGCAGCAACATCAAATCCTAGCTCAACTCTAACAAATCAGCTACTTAGCATAAACTAGATATATAACTTGTTTCACCAATTCCCATTAAATTCCATAAATGTCAAAATGAAGCTTATACCTCATTCAGCATTCGATGCAGCTCATCCCTTGCCTCAACTATACGGTCACGGTCATTGCTATCAACTACAAAGATAAGTCCTTGAGTGTTTTGGAAGTAATGTCTCCATAGAGGTCGAATCTTATCACATAAAAAAATAGAACAAACTGAGACCGTGGAAACTGAGTAATTTTGATAAACAATTCATCAACAAATTTATAATCAAAGTTTCCACAGAATAAAAATGTTGAAACTAACACATAACAATAGTTAATATGATCAAGAAGACACGATATCACTACACTCTTGCTCCATAAACAAGAAAGAAAAGGCAGATATCAATCAGGTTTTACAAGGCTGGTGATGGGCAACGCCGTGAAGGTCAAAAAATGCAACAGCGTTTGAAGCACCATTACATTATCCCTTTCCTAAATTCATAAGCATACTCACATTTCTGTAGACACATGTAAGCCACAACACAAATAGCCTCTTCTCAAAATGAAAAGGGAAAGAAAAACAAATGAAGTGGCTTGTATAATTTAGCTTATGAATGTGTTATGTGCTGATGGCAAAACTAATCAACACATGACCGTCCATAAGCACAACACAATCCATAACACCATAAAGAAGATTAAAGTACAAAGAAAAAGATGTCTGCCACAACAAGGATAACCTTTCCTCATTCAACCATAGGAAAATCTTAAAAGACAAGATGCCTTTAGTGAATGTGGCTTATGCTTTTGTTGCGTGCTTATGAGAAAACACCGAATCAGCACAAGACTTTCCACAAGCATGCATATCACCAACAAATGAAACTTAGAAAAACCATGTTATGTGGTACAACTGAAATAAACTTCAGCCACATAGCAATATATTTTTCCTTCATCAAAGATAAGGAAAAACCCTAATACAATGTGGGTAAAATAACTAAAGCTTGTGATTATGTTAAGTGATAAGTACAACACCATGCAGTTATTCGCCACAACAAGGATATCCTTTCCTGATTCAAACATAGTAAAAAAATTTAAAGACATGTTATCACCCTAATACAATGTGGGTAAAATAACTAAAGCTTGTGATTATGTTAAGAGATAAGTACAACACCATGCAGTTATTCACAACAACAAGGATACCCTTTCCTGATTTAAACATAGGAAAAATACTTGAAAGACATGTTATCACCATAATACAATGTGGGTAAAATAACGAAAGCTTGTGAATATGTTAAGTGATAAGTACAACACCAAGCAGTTATTCGACACAACAAGGATACCCTTTCCTGATTCAAGCATAGGAAAAACTTGAAAGACATGTTATCTTTAGTGTATGTAACTTATGTTTTTGTTGTGTGCTGATGAGAACACCTAATCAGGACAAGATCGTCCATAAGCACACATATCATTGATAAATGAAATTAATAAATCCATGTTATGTGAATAAACTGAAATATACCTCAGCCATACAGTGACTATTTTTCCTTCATCAAATAAAATAAACCCAAAACCATGATACAATGTGGAAAAAGTACATATAGCTTTTGACTAAGAGTTGTGTGATAAGCAGAACATCAACCATAATGACATATAGAAGATAAAAGCACAAAGAAAAAGATGTCAGCCGCAACAAGGATAGTCTTTCCTCCTTCAACCTTCGGAAAAACTTGAAGATAAGTTGGCTTTAGTGAATGCAGCTTATGTTTATGTTGTCATAAGATAAAAGCACAAAGAAAAAGATGTCAGCCACAACAAGGATAGCCCTTCCTCAGTCAAACATAGGAAAAACTTGAAAGACAAGTTGGCTTTAATGATGTAGCTTATGCTTCTGTTGAGTGCTGATAAGAAAACACCTAATCAGCACAAGACCGTCCATAAGCACACATATCACTGAGAAACAAAACTAAGAAAGATCATGCTCTCTGACTAAACTGAAAAAATTTCAGCCACCCAATAAGTAATTTTTTCCCCTTCATCAAACTGTCACATTATGTAGAATCATTCAGATTATGTAGAATCATGCAGCATTATCTAGAAGATTGTATAGCTATAGAAATCATGTAAATTTGATTCCACATAATCTGAATGATTCTACATAATCCGACACAAACAAAGGAAAAACCTTAACAGAAGGTGGCTAAAGTTGATATAGCTTGTGATTATGTTGTGTGGTAACAGAGACAAGTAATTAGCACAGGACCGTCCACAAGCACGTAGTACCAATCTGACATAAGAGCATCAGATTGTACACATGTAAGCAAGTAGCATTAACATTGCGAAGACTCATTATAGAATAGTGTAGTATTAGCATTTTATACCTTGTCCTGACCACCAACATCCCAGACAGTGAAACTTATGTTTTTGTACTCCACAGTCTCCACATTAAAACCTGAGGGGAATTAAATAGGAACAACAAATTTACACCCTTGAACAAACTGAGATATGGCCACTATTATGTCAAGGTTCAGAAGCGATACCGATAGTTGGAATGGTAGTGACAATCTCTCCAAGCTTAAGCTTGTATAAGATGGTAGTCTTACCAGCAGCATCAAGACCAACCATCAAAATTCGCATTTCTTTCTTGGCAAACAACCGGCTGAAAAGCTTCGTAAAAGAAAGCCCCATCTCGTTTCTTCAGCTGAATCCCAAATGGGGAAACCATATTAAGAAAAAAATCATAATAGATTACCTGCTAGGTATCGTTTCAGATCTAAACATTTCTTATATATAAAGAGCAAAAAGAAATTAACAAATCCAGATCCACCATGACATAACCAAAAACCAAATCCACCAATAAAACCAATGAAATTCACAATAAACAAATAAGTTTAAAAGTGCATAGATATCATACGGATAGAAAGAGAGGAAACGGAACTCACCTGAAGAAAAACGGAGAGACAGAGATGGAGGCTGCTATTGCGCTATTGAAGTTGAGAGGAAATGGGCACTTATTTATTTTGAGTACTGCGTCTCATTCGACGGCTTCTTTTTTCACGCTGTTACTTTGCTTACCCATTTTCCCGAACCCTAGCTTTTTCACTTTCAATTTTTATTGATTCGATCGAAGGCATCAGCCTTTTTTAGTCTTTTCTCAACAAAAAAAAAGAGTTTAAACTCTTAACTTTTTAGACTTCCACTCATTTTATTTTTTATTAAAATAATTAATTACAAGAGATTTCATAAAATTTATTCACATAAACAAACTAAATTAAATAGCTTTACTGAAATTATCCAAATCTAGATTAATTTATAATAATATTCATTCAATTAAATTAGTTATTAATTATTATATGATAATAAAAATAACTTTTTATTGAACTTTTATTTATTATATATTAGCACTAGTAAATAAAATTTTAATTTCTCCTACTTTA
>JAOQMP010000006.1:23461199-23473523 GCA_027563575.1 Erythroxylum pedicellare
AATACCATCATAAAACAAGCATCATCATCATCCATAGCATCTTTTCTAACCATACCTTCCAAACATGTCAATAATGGATCTTTAGATATAAGGGAAGGAAAAGATGTTACCACACAAGAAGATATGACATCCACTCGGTTGCAAGTCGGTGTATCACTTAGATGTTTGAGTGATCTGTATATGTTGAACCTTACCTTCTCACCATTTACATGCAAGGTTAGTTCCCCTTATTGCACATCAATAACTACGCCTCCAGTAGCCAAGAATGGTCTCCCAAGTATAATCGGGACCTCCTTATCTTCTTCCATATCAAGCACCACAAAGTTTACAGGGAGAATAAATTTGTCAACACGAACAAGAACATCTTTTACAATACCTCGAGGATAAGTGAGAGAACGGTCGACTAGTTGGAGACAAATTGTCGATGACTTGACTTCTCCTAATCCCAGCTTTTAGAAGATGGAAAGAGGTGTGAGATTTGTGCTTGCACCCAAATCACAAAGCACTTTACTAAAATATGTGTTGCCGATCTCACACGAAATTTCTCGAATCTTTCAATTTTTGTGGCAACTTTCTTTGCATGACCACCTGTTGTTGCATCCACAATGGTTCGAGTTTGGCCATTCAACCCGTTGTAGAACATTTCCACTTGTACCCACTTTTGGTATCTGTGATGTGGACACTTTCTCAAAAGATCTTTATACCTCTCCCAAGCTTCATGTAATAGTTCTAAGTTATGCTGTCTAAATGTACTGATCTCAACTCTTAACTTTGCAGCTTTATCGGGTGGAAAAAATTTAGTCAAGAACTATTGTGCCACCTCTTGCCAAGTTCGCATTCTATTAGCAGAAATTGAATGAAGCCAATTATTTTCTTTGTCCCGAAGAGAAAATGGGAATAAAGTGAGCCTAATGTCATCTTGTTTTGCCCCTTTAATCTTGATAATGTCACATAATTCCTAGAAGCTTGCAAAATGATCATCTGGATCCTCCATGGGTGCTCCTCCAAACTGATTTGTCTGAACCAAATTGATGAATCCAAGTGAAATATAAAAATTCTAAGCACAAACATTAGGTCTTTGGAGTGATAATTGTCTACCACTGTAGGCTGGAAATATTTCCTAATAGGACATTAATGCAATTGTTCTTATTCATTTCCATTATCTCCTCTTCCATTTCCTTCGGTCTGGCCTCTAATTGAGCTAATCTTTGAGCCATTTCATCCCTCTCTCTTTGAATTCTTTGAACTTCTTCTGCTTGATTTTCCATTTTCTTTTGTTGATGAATTGACTTTATTGTTCTTTCCAACTTTGGGTCAAATTGACTTTCTTACCCTTTAGTGGTTCGGGGCATACAATCCTTTTACACACAAGCTGTGTAAGAAAACAAAAATGCAAAAAGAAAAAGAAACAAATAAGTTACTCTAGGGATAAAAAGAAAACCAACAAGTAAATATCAAACTAACTATAGAAGTAAACATTCAAACATTAATCCCCAGCAATGACGTCAAAAACTTGTTCGTGAACCGCAAGTGCACGGTTGTCGAAGTTAGTAACAAATCGGTAAGAACCGAGTCGTGTCCACAGGGATTATGAGAAAGTTCAATTCTATGCTAGCTAACAATATTTGAAATCGGGTTGGGTGAAATTTTGAAAAATTTAAAAGCAATGTAGAGAATATTAAAAACTTAGAGGAAATTTCTAAGCAACAACTCAATTTAATGTGACCACAATAACTATGAATGTGACAAATCTATGCAAAAACTAATTAAGAAAAGAGTGTAACAATTGACTAATTAAAAGTATTAACGGTAAAGCGGAATGACTTTCTCTTAGGGAATGATATTTTTGCTAACCTTAATATTGAATTAGCTATCCTCCACAAATGAATAATAATCCCTTTCTCCCAAAGGTGAATTAATCTATCTACTCTAGACATCACTTAATAATCCCTTACTTAAGTTCTTCCTAGAGTTTCTTAAGTCCCAAATCTTCAATTTTCACCTCTTAAGTTTCTTAGGTCTCCTAACTCACAAGAAAATCCTAGTCGAAATTTCCTTCAATCTTATAGCAAAAACTACCATTTTCTAAGGATGAATTTATACCAAGGCAATTTTCAACAATCTAAAGGAAGAACAAATAAACCTAAGGAAACTCAATAAGCATATGAATATTGAGTTATGGATTCAGCAATGTTCAAAATTAAAGTATCAACAAAAATATCAAATACCTAAGAGAAATTAAAGTTCTAGCCACATATCATCATACCAAGCAATCTTATTGGCCCCCAAATTTTTTTTCTTGATGAATAAGTATAATTTACATCAATTATAATGTTTTTATGAAATTTGTGGAGTTAATTCTTATGTTGATGTAGCAAGATTATATGATATCGATTGTTTGGATTAAAGTGTTAAGGTTATAAGTATGTTCAAGGGTAATTTTGGGAAGACCATTAAGGATAAAGAGCATAAGGCATGTAAGGAAAGATTTGAATTAAGTTAGAGTTAATATGGTGTTTAAGAAGATTAAAGGAGTTAGGAGGTAAATGAAAGAAGGGAGAAAATGGGAAGACCAAAGGAGAGTTGGGGTATTTTTGGAAGGACAAGACCAAAATGTAGTCTTGTTTAAGAAAAAGAAGAGAAGCATTATGAGAGGCAGAGAAGAAGAGAAAAAGAAAAGAAGATCAACCCAGGGTTTTGGAGATTTTGAAGACATTGAAGCTAAACAAGTAAGTATAAACATTAACCCTTCTTGATTGTTGGAAGAACATATTTAATGATAGTTAGAAGTGAAAATGAAGTTGAATGTGTGTAAGAAGTTATTGATGAATGGTATATGAAAATATTTTAATTTTTTAGGGTTAATGGTCAAAGATAGATCATAATGTATTTAAGAATGATTTTGGGTTGAAATGAAGCTGAAAATGAAGTAGAAAGGATGATTTTTGTATAAGATGTGTTTGGTGTAAGATGCTGGGGGTGAGAAATCTGGAAAATGGGACGAAAGGGCTGAAAATTTGTAAGTTTATGTGGAAGTTCATCGTGGCGACGTCGAATTTTCTTGCACTGAACATGCTTCGGTATTTTGAGCATAACATTTTTTGTGGGTATCCAAATTGAGGGATTGATGATTTGGAATAAACCAAAGACATAGGGCTACAAATTATCTGAAGAAATAAAGTTTTGAATTCAGTCTCTAATAGCCTTAATATTTAGTTGGAAGTTAAGTACATAATATTGTTTCAGCATAAGGACAGTCCCAATGTTTGGGTTATAACTTTCAGATTACTGAACCAAATTAAATGATTTGGTATCACTCGAAACTTAAGACAATGAGGAACATTTTTCCATAAGTGAGTGTTACCAAATTTCTTCAATTACATGATTAGAATGATCATGGAAAATTGACCCGAAAGTATAGATTTTGAAAGGGCTATAGTTTAACTTTAGCATTTTTTATTATTGAAGCCTTATGAATTTCCTTTAAATGTTATTTGAATGAGAACTTGGTTTGTTATAAGAAACCAAGAAAACCTTATCCAAGAGTAAGAGTAAAGACAACATTGAACTTAGATTGTCATGCGAAATTAGGTGGGTAATATATTTTTGTTTATTATGTCATATGGGCAAGTTTGTCTTATTGGTGAATATATGTTAAATTGCTTGAGTTGAATGCATGTGTATTGTACGTTAACTATCTTGACAGTGAATTATTGTGATTGTTGAAAATGCATTGTGATGTATGAATTTTGGTCAAGTTATGCCATTGAGACATGTCATGGCATTTTGTATAAACGAAAAGATGAGAAAGCATGATGAGCATGAAAAGTATGAATATGTGTGAAATGAGTTAAGCATCAAAATTTGATTGTGTTTGGGCAAGAGAGAAACATTTTTTTAGTCACATGTATGTTGATCTATAGCCTTTTCCCAGCTGCCCACTTGAGACCACGATATCCTGAGAAATCGGACTCGTTTTGTTCATCGTATAAACTTCGGTTTGTCTGTTTCATTCCACTGAACTCTCGATCTATTTATTTGCGCATTGCATCTTTGAAATGTTAAGTATGATACATAATTGAATGTTATGATCGAATGCTTAAATGTATATGATATGTTTTAAGAGATAGCATCCTGACTATGAATATTTGAGTTAGAATTTGTGGATGATTAACTTGCTAGCTAAAATAAGTTATAGATGTATATGAATGAATATAAGTATATGCTTGAATTGTATGGCTCATTCCCAATGCCTATAAATGTATAAGCCACTGAGCTTCGCAGCTTACCCGATTACCTTCCACTCCGCAGGTGAAGAAAAAGCAGAATAAGAGGATTATGAACCTTGCAAGGCATTTGGCAAACTCCAAGATAGCTATATTCAGTAATTAAGTTAGTTCAGAAACTGTTGGTATTTAGAATCATATTAAGCATAAGCATTCAATTGTATCATATGCATTTTGTATTTTTTAATAAGCCAATAGTGTGGCTTTTGATATGTAAATAAAGTTTTTCAAACTCTTTTTCTTTAGTAATGAAATGATGAATTGAAGAAGTTTTATTTGCATATGTCCAGAGTTAATTTCTTTTTTAAAATGGTTGTGTTGAAAGAATGGTTTGAATGTATGTATGCTTTATGTTGAATGTTGGTGGTCGGGTTTTGTCCGAAGGTTTTGCCACGGCAAGGCTTAGAGTACGCTGCAGCGAACCTTGCCCAAAGGATTTCTGTGCTATTGGTGACTTCGTCGTGGCGAACTATGTGAGAGGAGACTTTGTCACAATGAAGTCAAACTTTCGCTGTGGCGGACCTGCCACTGCTGAAGCTAAAAAATTTTCGAATTTTTGAAATTTTTGGGAAATTAGAGCCTCTTAATAGGTACCATGACCCTGGCGCCAACACTGTTGGTATCAGATAGCGATAGTTGGACTCCGAAAATAGGGTCCAACAATTTTGTTCCATGAGTTTTCATAATTTATGGATTATTCGAGTTGAGGACTCGAATTGTAGAACTCTATAATGGAAAATAATGATTACTCTGCAATGTTGCTAATCTTGGAAATTAATATGGAATATTAATTAAACACTAAAAGATTAGTTTGTGGACCAAATGATGGTGAATTCTACAAACCATTCGATAAGGGGTTATCAGTTTAATCATACAGATAAATAATGGAGATTATGGTATTCAACAAACCCTAAATGAAACATTATTAAGATTGTGTTTATGTCATTAATGTTTCATACATGTCTTGAATTCTATGGTATGAGATGTTCATTTTCTTACATGAGAAATGTGTCTTTGTTGGCATTGTCCAACGTTAACCGTAATAGGTAGTTATATAGATAATGCCATAGTATGCATGACTTATGTAAAGGATAAATGTTCATCAAGAATTCTATTGTCCCTTGCGTATGATATGAGCAATAATGTCTACGGGTCCTTAATAAAGTAATATTTTATGCATGCAATATGATTAAGGAGTTAATCATATTTACAATTTACTTTGAAAATCAAGAAAGAATAAATTGGAAAAAATGACATTTTCCAATCTTGCATTTATTCAGGATATTATGAGACACGAGATTTGAAACGGGCAATTATTGCATTGGGATTGTGATTTACATACGATACTTACCATCTATGTCATTTGAGTAATTTTAATGTATTTTGCTAGATACTGCTTATGATGTATAAAATTAAAAGGGGTTTTAATTCTATTACCAACATGACAAAGATCCCAAAGGGTCATACCAAAAAAGATTTGATTAGAAAAGGAAATTATTCTACTATATCATATGGAGATATGAATATGATGATAAAATTAATTATAAGTGTTATAATTATTTTCGTCGTCATATGGTATTGGAATAAATGTTATTAGATAACAAATTTGATCCTAGATAAATTTGTTTCATGACATGTTATATAAATTATTTCTTAACAAAATAATGCATATAATTATATGGTACAGTTATATGACAATTGGGTCAAATGTTTAAATTATTTTGAAACATGAGATAAATGGAAAAGTGGCTTTTTAAATGAAAATTCACATGGCCAACCTTGTAAGAACATGAGTTGTCCATAAAATGAAGATAAAGATGTGCATAAAGCTTTTTGACTAAGTTACCCCTTTTACTTTGTTTTTGGCTTTATTTACACAATGGAATTTTAGACAATTAAAAAGTCTTTTTATTAACCATAATTCGTTTAAAAGGCAAGAGTATTTTTGTATTTTTGGAGAGACTCCTAGCTACTGTTGTTTTCTTGTCTTCTTTATGATAATTTTTAACTTTTTTTTAGTAAATCAGTAAATTAAATAAATCAACAAAGAGTTATCTATATATCAAGAGATTGCCAAAGCTGCAAATCTCTTTCCAAAACCAAAAGGAGTAGCCTTGTCTAAGAACACAAGGAACATTATTTGAGCCTTATGAACTGCAACAGCCACAACAGCCAACCTATATATATTTACCAAGCAAGATGACCTTGTAGGAAGGTACATCTTAACTAGCAACACACACATTTTTAGGTTTACGTAGTAAAGCAATGAAGTAAAATAGGCTAATCATTCTGCTACTAAACTAGAACCAGACTTTCAAGTCACTATTTAAAGGTTTAGCTTACTAACTGTGTTCTCCTATTTTCAGCTTTTTCCTTTTCTCTTTTGTCTTCCTCCAAGCCGATTATCTTTATCCTTCTTATAAGACACAAAAAATTTTGCCATTTAGCTCATGTGTTAAGCAATCAATCACCATTAAATGGTTTATTTTGTGGATTTTCTAGGATTAAAGGTAAGCCATTTAAACACCATCTAGCTTTGGGAACCATTGGGATTTCTAATCAATCTTTGGTGGATTCCTTGGAGTGCATCTTATTTCGTGCAAAGGAGACACAACTATGAGCATGGAGACCTAGTCGTGAGGAAGGAGACATAATCGTGAGACCCTCTATTTGGTTTGGAGACCAGCTCTAGGTATAATGGTTCATATGCTTTAATTATAAGCTATTTTGGCATGTGAAATGGTTGCAAGACAAGATCGTTTAGCTTCTTGTTGGTTACCACTTCAGCCCTCACAAAATTGACAATAAGATTAGGATTTTAATCATATATTTGGTTACTCCCACTACTATTTTCAAAATAATATCCCTCACTAATATTGGAAAAGATTAATCTATCAAGTGGACTATGATCTAATTCAAATTTAGTTGATCTTGAATTCGATCAACAAGTCAATTAAACTTAAATTAGATAGATAATACGGTATCAATCACATCTCATATGACTAATAGATTAGTTAGGTGGAAACTCTTATCAAAAAAAATTATATGTCATGAGTTTGCTTATTACAAATCATACAATTTTAGTTTAAAAAGACCCATTATGATAAGACTAAACAAACTTAGGTTAAAGTGGCCTTAAGTTTGCTCAATAAGCATAATAATAAACAAAACTCTAGTTTATTCTTATAATAATAGAAGATGACAATTATGTTCTAAACATATACATAATATTTTAACGATGGATTTAATTTTATTCATCTCATCAAATACAAAATTGTATGTAAAATATATGTATATATATATATATATATTAAACCTATAAATAAAGCATGCAACTTATGCAAACTAAATTACATCCATAAAGTTCCAAGCTTTGTTTAATTCTAGTTGTTGATCTTTCATATTCTAAAATAATATTTTTGAACTCATTCATTCATAAATGAATTAAATTCCAACTCCAAACAAAAATTTAATTTGACTTGAAAACACTTTTGAAATCTAATTCAAAACTCTTTACAATTATCTTGACTCGTTTCGAAAAAAGAATAATTGACAATGTTCAATAAATTATAATGCTTTTTAAAATTTAGAAAAACTCCTTATTCAAAATTTTATAAATAAGACATTCTAATCTAATTAGAAAACTATTTTTATTCTAATTAGAAATTATTCTTCTTTAATTAGAAAACTATTTTATAATATTAAATGAAACTTATTCGCTCCCAGATCTCAGTACTTATTACTAAGCTACTTTACGAGAGGATCGGGTAAATATCCTATGAGAGGAAGGCCAGAAGCTCCAAATTGTAATGAGAAACTTAAAAACTCATGTTTTACTCAATTTGGTGAGTCTCAATGGTCACCCTTGTGCACTCCTAATGTGACACACAAACTATTAAAAACCATATCTCTCAATTCTAATTTCCAAAAATACTTCATACCATTGGAAAGCTAAGAGGATGTGCTACAACTTTCATGAGACAACTTTGTCTAATTTGGCCTAGAATAATACTATTTAATCATTGAAATCAGAACCTCAACATCCACACTGACAAACTTAGCCATGACCAAAAATCTAGCTTCGCAGCGGTGAAGTCACAAGCTCAAGCAAGAGCACCTCTCGGGTATAGTTTGCTGCGGAGAACTTTTTGTTTCGCCACGGTGAACTATGAATATCAAGTCCAAAGACCATTAGAGAAAAGTCACCGCGACGAAGCCTCATGATCTAGCGCATGCACCCTTGGGGACAAATACGCCGTAATGAAAGTCTCGCTTAGCTGCGGTAAAGTCTCAAGATCCCACGAGAATACCTCTTAGGAAAAGGTCACCATGATGAACTATATGGCTTTGCCAAGGCAAAACCTTCAAACCAAAACCGAGACCTGAACATCCAACAGCAAAACATTCACACAACCTTTCATCACAACATCCTATTCCCTTACTAACAACATACAATTCTATTCCCAACAACAATTTTAACAACCCAACCAAGAGTATAAATATAAACATACACAAAAGGTCTTCTTCAAATCTTAATCTCATTACTAAACCAAAGTTTTCAAACAGCTTTAGTCGTATATGAAAAGCCACATCATTGGCTTAATAGAAAATACAAAATACAACTAATGTTCATGTTGATATGCTTATAAAGCTATCCAAAAGTGTAGTTACTAACTTAGTTACAAAAGTTACTATCTTTATTTCGAAGTTTGCCCAACTTTGCAAGGATAAATGATCTTCTCATTCGGCACCTGAGGAGTGGAAAAATAATGGGTTGAGCTACTAAGCTCAGTGGCTAATACATTTATAGCTAGTGATAGCTCAAAGATGCATAGTTCAAAATGTCATTACATAGAACACATCATATATATTTAACCATCATAATATAAGACTCAAATGTGTATCATACTCAACAAATCAAAATGCAATGCACAAACATAATGGATCGAGAGTCCTATGGAACAAAATGGAGAAACTGAAGTTTACAACATGAACAAAATGAGTGTTTCTTAGGAACTCATATGCCACAAGCAGGCAACCCGGAGAAGGCTTTAGGTCAACGTGCACTTGACTAACAAAATGGTTTCTCTCTTGCCCAAACACAAGCAAATTCTTATGCTCAATTCATTTCATCATATGATCATATTTTCATGCTTCTTATGTTTTTTCCTCTTTCGATTCATACAAAATGTCATACATCATTAAAAAAAAGAAATTGGGGTCGAACAATTCTCCTCCCCTTAAAGAATTTTGTCCTCAAAATTCTTACTTGTGTCTACAACAAGGTGTGGATACTTCTTCTGTATGGCTTCCAAAGGCTCCCATGTTGCCTACTCTCTTGCATGGTTATTCCATAGGACTTTAACCATCTTCACAGTCTTATTTCTAAAGACCTTTTCCTTCGAATCAAGAATCTCCACCGATTGTTCTTCATAAGTCAAATCCTCTCTTAATTGAACCTCTGAAGGTTGAACTATGTGTGAAGGATTTGATCGGTTTTTTCTCAACATTGATACATGGAAGACATTGTGAATCTTAGATAATTCTGGTGGTAAGGCTAACTTATAAACTAAACCAATCTTCTCAATGATCTCATAAGGGCCTATGTATCTTAGACTGAGCTTGCACTTTTTACCAAATCTCAAGACTCCCTTCTATAGAGAGGCTCTAAGAAATACTTTATCTCCTACTTCATATTCCATCTCCTGCCTATGTGCATCCGTGTATCTCTTCATCCTATCTTAAACTGCCTTGAATCTCTGCTTCATCAATTTAATCTTGTCAATATTAACTTGTACCAATTTAGGTCCTACAAGTCTCCTTTTACCTTCCTCATCCCAATAAATGAGAGTTATGCACCTCCTACCATACAAGGCTTCATTCCTGAGTAGTAGGAATTATTGTAAGCAAAATCGATTAAAGGTAGATGATCATCCCATAAGCCTTTAAATTTCATAACATAATCTCGTAACATTGCCTCCAAAGTCCGTACTATCCTCTCTATTTGATCGTCAGTCTGTGGATGAAAAGTCGTGCTAAAATGCAACTTAGTTCACAAAGCCTCTTGTAAGCTTTTCCAGAATCTAGAAGTGAATCTGGGATCTCTATCCAAAACTATAAAACTTGGAATCCCATAAAGTCTGATTATTTCATCTATGCATTTCTTACCCAAAACATTCAAAGAATATGTTTGTCCAATTGGCAAGAAATGTGTTGACTTAGTTAGCCTATCAATAGTCACCAATATTGCATCATGCTTCCTACTATTCCTTAGCAATCCCATCAAGAAATCCATTGTAATCTTCTCCCACTTCCATTAAGGAATAGACAAAGGTTTAAGCTTACCAATAGGTGTTTGATGTTCTACTTTAACTTGTTGGCACACTAAGCATTTTCTAGTATACTCCATAACATCTTTCTTCATTCCTCTCCACCAGAAGTGTTCTTTCAAATCTTTATACATTTTTGTACTCCCTAGGAGCATTGCATAGGGACCATTGTATGCCTCATCAAGAATTTCATCCTTCAACTCTTGCATATCTGGAATACACAATCTGTTACCTACGACCATCAATACATCTTCTCTTATCTTTATTTTAGAGGACTTACTATTTTTAACTTCTTTTCTGAGCTTGCTTAAGTACTCATCTTGTTCCTGCAATTCCTTAATCTTCTCATTCACCACTACTCTTATTCTAAAATTGGCCAATATACAACTAGATTTGACTTGCCTCAATGTCACCATCAATGTAGCACCCCACTCCCAGAAGGACCCGAACCTAACATCGTGGGTGATATCCGAGTCCGTGCCCTGCGAGGGTAGCGTGCTAAAGCACTCAATCATTCATAAATCGATATAATAAATTTTTTTCACAAACACAATATGCGAAAATCTATAACCAATTTAGGCCCATTTTCATTCACAAACATTTCCAATCAACATAGCCCTTTGGGCCCTTTCACAAATACAATACACTTTAGTCATAATGCCTTTACATACAACATAAATCATTTGTACAATAGTTTCAGAATATACAATTTTATACAAAATAGGAAAAACACAAATGCAGATGCGAACTGATCCTAACCTTTATCCCTCACTTACGCTGTAGGTATACTCCCGTTGGCCTAACGGGGTATTCTTCTGATCCTGAAAAATAATTGCAAATTTTAGGTGAATTTTTGCGAACTCAATGAGGGACCATCATCGATGGCTCACCTAGTCACATAACACACATTCACATTCACCATATTTCACAGTTTTGCACTCATAACCATTTAATCATTCTTATTATGCCTATGCAGTGTGCATGAGACTCACTTTCCCTTTGTTACTTTGTTGTGACCGAGTGCCTGAACAGTCCCATATAGGGCTCATTGATAACTGTTCCTTATCAACTTGGGGGATATAGGGCTCATTAAATGTCGAGCCTGAGGCTCTGATTCACTTTTTAGCTCGAAGCTAGTTTTCACTCGTTGAGCTTTAAGCTCTGATCGGTGGCTACTTTGGTCACAACTCCATTATGTTTCATGCATTCATGAAATGGAATGCATCAATCACATTTGCATGATCTCATTCAATCATATTCACATATCATCGGACCGTAGTCTGGCATTCAACATTTAGTTGAGAATTCACACTTTCATTCCTATACAAGTGCACATTTAGAACACATTTAACTATTACCTTAAGTACACATAGTTCATCCAATTCACATTCAAGTAGCACTTTAATATCCAAATCAATCATCACAATTATCAGACCTTCTGTCCGGAAACCAAACATAAATAACCACATCTAAATAATCATTCAATAGTCATATAATACAAAATTTCAAATAACAAATAATAAAGTGAGACCATCTCGGTCTGCACACAGTACGCTCCAGATTATCATTTGCTTCCAAATTCTGGGAACACCTGAATGCAGACACTTGACCTGCATAACCCATTTATGCAAGACGCCCATTTCACACTCATCAATAATTGCACACATATAAGCATTTATTTATGCATAATTGTATAGGTGGACTGTGTA
>JAOQMP010000006.1:23493877-23513870 GCA_027563575.1 Erythroxylum pedicellare
TGGTGCAACAAATTGGTGGATGAATGTATATGTTTGTGTTTTGTTTTGAGAGTATGAGAATATGTTTTATATTGGGTATTTATGATCAAGTATGGAATAAAAAGTGTGTATGGATGATGTTGAGATGAAATTAAGGTATAACTAAAGAAGTATCAACTTGAAATGATGAATGTTGAATATGAATTGTTTCAGATCTAGGAATGAGATATGTTATGGAAAAGACGGTAGGAATTCATGGATAATGACAATTAGTTATAAGTGATGAATTAAATGAGTATATATTAGAGAGTTTATTGAAATAAAATTTTTATTTTAATTGTTATGAAATGATGTTGAATTAGAAGAAGTGAATTTGGGAAAATTTGGAGTGAAAGTGAGGCTAGGATAGATGTAGAAACTATTAAGAATGCTCTTGAGTGAGTTTTGTCTCACCTATGTCTATTAAACGGACATTAAGTCCGCTAAACAGCCATTCTTAGGTCCGAAAAAGCTCCTAGCCTCATCCATGTCCATTAAATGGACTTTAGATATGCTAAATGGACCTTCACGGGTCTACAAAATGTCCCAACCCCGTCTATGTCAGTTAGGGGTAGGATGTATGTTTGCTTAGTGGATATTCACCGTGCACTTTTAGAAATTCATGATTTTGACCCTCTAGATGGCAAAATATCTCTTTAGGGTCTTTATAAAAGTTGTAGATCTAGAAGTTCTCTTTGAAAGTGTCTTAGAATAACATTAATCTGACATCAACAAAAAAATTCATGCCTTTTGTCCCAAGATATGTTTATTTGTAGATGATTGATTTATCAATGTTTTTCCCAAAGATATTTAGGCTTGATTGTGATCTTAAATGAACCTAGTTGATGTTGCATTGATCTATTAAAGTAAGGAAAGTGTTTTAGATGTTAATAAATGATTAAAAGATCATGTTAATGAGTTGTGAGACATATATTAAGGATATATATCCGGGAATTTCATTGAATATGCATTGTACATATTTCATATACATAAATATGCATTAGTGAATACTTATAATTGTGCAAAGTTTTGATGTGTATAAATGTGTATATTTTGCATAATATAGAGGAATATATAGAGCGCCATCATCCAGACATTGTTGGGCCTTCGAGGTAATAGCTTCTGAAGCAAACTATGAGTAACCTAGACGGTTTCACTCAATTAATTGTTGTGTTAGATTAAATTTTGAATTAGCTTATGAATGTGATTTGATTGTATTGATTCTGGATAATGAAGGTGTGAGGCTTTTAATGCTTGAATGTGATAGTAAAGTACTACTTGTATGTGAATGTGAAGAAATAAGTGATTTCTTAACTGATTCTTGAATACCGGACTAAGGTCCGAAGATAAATGTGTCCTTACTGTGAATGTGAAAGCATGTGATTGATCGAAAATACGAAAATGTGAGCATTCCAATAGATGAATGTATGAAAGATAAAGGCAGTTATGACCAGAGTCGCTAGTGTAAAGTGCTTAAAGCTTAGACTATGATCAGAGCCTCAGGCTTAGTTGTGAATGTACCCAGAATCCACTAAGAGATATGGGACATTATCTGATATAGTTCGGTATCTACAAGAGATATGGGCTAGTAAAACGACATTCAGTAACAACAACAACAATAAATGAAAGTGAGTCTCGTGTGTTGATGTGTTGCATGAATTGAGTGAACCATCAATGATGGTTACCTCATTGAGTTTGCAAAAGTCATCAAAATTGCAACGTTGATTTTTCAGGACCAAGAGAGGACTTTAGCTACTGAGAGACTCTACAAGAAGCAATATTCTTGTATTTTTGGAAAGAAGAA
This sequence comes from Erythroxylum pedicellare, assembly GCA_027563575.1. Lineage (NCBI taxonomy): Eukaryota > Viridiplantae > Streptophyta > Magnoliopsida > Malpighiales > Erythroxylaceae > Erythroxylum > Erythroxylum pedicellare. The sequence continues at coordinate 23,495,700 of JAOQMP010000006.1, forward strand.
ATGGATCAAAGGTCAGTCAGCTAATATTGGTGGATTAGACATAATTTTTGTATAATTGCTCATATGTAGCATAGTTTGTATTTATTTTTGTCATTGTACATATTCAGATGATATTGTAAGGCTACAATGTACATATTGTTTAAGTAATGAAATGAGGGATTTGGTTTTTAAATATTGTGTCTTTCTAGATGGTGTCTTATAAGAGAATAAAGAATGATGATGCCATGTTGAAGTGAATGTTGTGAAAAATCTAGCATACCATTATCATAGGTTAGGTACTGGAATGTCCTTAGGGTGTTTCGGTATGTATCCTGTAGTAATAGGTTGCTACATTTTTCATATACAAGTCTATAGGGAGTTATTCCGTTAGGTGTTTTGAAAGCATTCCTATAAGCCTAAAGGGCATTGTGTAACTTTATTGCCTAATCCTATCTGGAGTTGTTCACCGTCTTTTCCAAAATTCTTTTCAACTCCCTATTGACAACTTTTACTTGGCCACTAGTTTGTTGATGGTAAGGTGTAGCAATATGGTGGTGCACTCCATATCTTTTTAAGAGAGCGTCAAAAGATCTGTTACAAAAGTATGCACCTCCATCACTTATTATAGTATGTGGCACTCCAAACTAGTTGAATAACTATTTAATGAATTTTTGTATTGCCTTTCTATCATTGGTTGGAGATTTCAATGCTTCGGCCCAATGCAAAACATAATCCTCTCCTACTAGAATGTACATGTTTCCTATTGAAGACAGGAAAGGCCCCATAAAATTGATGCCTCATACATAAAAAACTTCCACTTCTAAAATGTTGGTTAAAGGCACTTCATCTCTTTTAGAGATGTTACCTATTCTCTAGCATCAATCACGTTGTTCTATGAAGGTCTGAGCATCCTTAAACAATTGTGTCCAATAAAATCCTCACTCGAGTATCCGAGCCACCATTTTGTTGGCTCTATAATGTCCAACATACTAACCTTCATAACATTGCTTTAGGACATCTAACATTTCTTCCTCTGGAACACATTGTTGCATTAATCCATCAGCGCATGATCTATATAAAATTGGTTTATCCCATATATACCAGTTACAATCATGTAATATTTTCTTCCTTTATTAGTAAGTTAGATCTGAAGGAAGTTTAGCACTTGCAATATAATTTGCAATATCAACAAACCATGGTGTAGTAAAACTTTTAAGGAGCATTAGGATTTCGTTAGGGGAAGTTTTCATTAATATCTTCGCTTATCTTGCATTCCCGTCCTTCTAGTTTGGATAAGTGGTCTGCAACCACATTTTCTGCTCCCTCCTTATCTCTCACCTTTATATCAAATTCTTATAAAAGTAGCACCTTTCTAATGAGCCTTAGTTTTGCATCTTTTTTGTTAAAAAGGTATTTTAATGTTACGTGATCAGTGAATACTATTACCTTTGAACCCAAAAGATATTACTGAAACTTATCACATGCGTACACTACTGCAAGTAGTTCCTTCTCTGTAGTTGTGTAATTTATATAAGGTCCTACAAGGGTCTTACTGGCATAGTAAATCAAATGCAATCTTTTATCTTCCTTTGGCCTAATATGCAACCTACAACTTCATCACTTGCATCACACATAACTTTGAATGGAAGTGCCCAGTCTAGTGGTGATAGAATTGGTGCTGATATTAATGCTTCCTTTAGTTTGTTAAATGTAAACATACACTTGTCATTAAATAAGAAGGGCACATCCTTAACTAAAAGGTTTGTCAAAGGTCTTGTGATTTGCAAAAAGTCTTTGATGAATCGATGGTAAAATCTTGCATGGCCTAAAAATCCTCGCACACCTTTTACATTTCTTAGTAGTGGAAGTTTCTCTATCACTTCTATTTGTGCTCTGTCGACTTTGAATCCTTGGTGTGAGATTTTATGCCCTAGCACTATCCCCTCTTGCACCATAAAATCGCATTTCTCTTAATTCAGCACCAAGTGTGACTCTTCACATCTTTGAACAAATCTATGCAAATTAGTTAAACACATCTCGAAAGAATCTCCAAAATCTGAAAAATTGCCCATGAATGCCTCCATGATAACTTCTATCATGTTGAAGAAGATATACATCATACATCTTTGGAATGTGGCTGAAGCATTGTGAAGTTCGAAAGGCATCCGTTTATACGTGAAGATACCATAAGGGAAAGTAAACGTAATATTTTCCTGATTATCAGGGTAGATGAAAATCTGATTATATCCTGAATATCTATCTAGGAAGTAATAAAACGAATAATGAACTACTCTTTCTATCATTTGATTTATGGACAGAAGGGGAAAGTGGTCCTTCTTAGTCACTTAATTGAGTTTGTGATAATCTATACATACTCTTCATCTTGTGACCATTCTTGTTGAAATTACTTCTCCACTACCACTTTCTATTACTGTCATTCCACCCTTCTAAGGTACACATTGTACTGGGCTAACTTATTCACTATCGGAGATGGGATAGATTATCCCTACATCTAAGAGTTTGATTATCTTCTTCTTGATCACCTCCTTCATGTTAGGATTTAACCTTCATTGATGTTTCCTTATTATTTTACATCCTTCCTCTAGGTTTATTCGGTGCATGCAAATATTTGGGCTTATGCCTTGAATATTGGCAATCTGCCATCCAACAACTTTCATTCACTTTTAAACAACTTCTACCACCTTACTTTCTTATTTCTTATCCAATTAATTCGATATTATTATTGGTAATGTTTGACCTTTACCTAGGAAGGTATGTCTGAGATGTGCAAGTAAAGGTTTAAGCTCTAATGTTGGTGGTTTTTATGTAGATGGTGGTATGGATGCTTTAGTTCGAACAAATTTATCTTAGATGTATTTGAACATCTGACTCCTCCATCTCATCATCTCCTTTGAAAACAAGTTTATGATACCTATTGTCTATTTCCACTTCCATTAACTTTACTTCTGTAATGCAACTTTTGATTTGTTATTGTACATTTTGATCCATAATTTCAACCTTCATGCGCATATTGCTCATTATTGGATTCTTTAAGGCCTTATTCATATTGAATTCAATTTGACCCTCACCTATTTGAAGTGTCAATTTCCCTTCGTGAACATCAATTATGGCCTTCCCTGTATTCATAAATGATCGACCTAAGATCAGTGGGTAGTTCTTATCTTCTTCAAAATCAAGAACCACAAAATCTACAGGAATAATAAAGTTGTCCACCTGCATTAGAATGTCTTCCACTATTCCAATCGGTCTTTTAATGGATTGATTAACTAATTGAATCAACATCCATGTTGGCTTGACCTTACCTAGTCCTTACTTTTTGAATATCAACAAAGGCATAAGACTAAATTACACAAACACTTTATGAATTCAAATTCACCAACCACACAGGGTATTGTGAAACTCGCTAGATCTTTCAATTTAGATGGCATCTAGCTGATGACTATAGAACTACAGATGCCAGTTAGAGCTACCGTTTGATTATTTTCCTATGTACGCTTCTTTGATAATATGTCCTTTAAAATTTTTTCATATTTAGGCATATGTTCCGATGCCTCTAAATAGGAGAGAATTATTTGTAGCGGTTTTAATTTCTCTACAAATTTTGTGAATTACACATCTAACTTCTTCTTTTACAATCGTTAAGGAAAAGGTTGATATGGTGGAGGTGTGGCATAATGAGGGTAGTCACTGATATTAATTCTTTCTCCATTTCTTGATCTTTCTTAACAGGATGATAGGCTCCTCTAATGTCCTTGCGGGTGGTTCAAGTTCTTTCCCACTTCGAAATGTAATAGCCTTTAGTTGCTCCCTTAGTTTTGTTCTTGAAATGCTAGGAAAACTTCCCAAATTTTGCATAGAGAAAGCGTTTGACAATTGATGTACTTGGATCTCTAGTTGTGGATTAAAGAGGTATAGTTCTTTGTTACTTGATCAAATTTTCCTTCTAGCTTCTTTTGTGCATCATTTAAAGTGCCAAGCTTATCTAAAATCTTATCTAACTTTGATTCCATTAAGTTTGGTTTATTTTATTGGAAGCCTGAATGTCCTTGAGGTTTGAATTGTCCTCTAGCATTGTTTGTCTAAGAGAAGTTAGGGTGATTCTTCCACCCAGGGTTATAAGTGTTAGAGTAGGGATTGTTTCCCGTCCTCATCCATACTAGGCTCCCATATAATTTACTTGCTGTGGATCACCTTTCTTTATTAAGAGACTGTCCACTATGTCATGGTCTAATTGGCCACAAAGTTCACACTTAAGTTATATGACCTTCACCAGAGATGAGGTTGAAGCTTTCATGTTGTTGAGTTGTCTTGTCAAGTTATCAATCTTTGCTTATATTTCCATCATCTGATCAACAGCTACAATTACTTTTTATTCACATAATGTAGTAGTCTGTCTACTTTACTCATTCGTCCATTCTATCTCTTATATTAATTCTTTCTCTTTATCCAATGTCTTCCTTATTAATGATCCTCTTGAAGCTGCATTGATCATACCTCTTGTGTGTAGGGTAACTCCATTATAGAATGTTTGCAACAAAAATTCTTTAGGTAAGTTATGATGTGGGCACTTTCGTTGTAAATCCTTGTATTGTTCCTACGTTTCGTAGATCAATTTCCCATCACCTTGTTAGAAGTTGTTGATTTCCTTGATGATCTTAGTAGTTTTAGTTAGGAGAAAATATTTATCTAAAAAGACACAGACTAACTTATCCTAAATGGTAACATTGTCTGGGTTAAGGGAGTGATACTAAGCCTTTACTCTATCTCTAAGAGTAAAGGGAAAAAGCCTAATTCTAACAGTATCTTCCGACATCTGATGGTACCTAAAGGTACCATAGATTTCCGATAAATTCACTATGTGTGCATTAGGATCTTCGTTTTCCAGTCCATAAAATTGCACGTTTTGTTGAAGCATGTTCAGGAGAGCTGGTTTGATCTCAAATGATTCGATTTGTACGGGTGGTCCAACTATTCCTTGGCTAGCCGTATTAAACCTTGGTCTCATAGAGTCCATAAGGGTCCTTTGTTGACGTTCTTGGTTTGCTCTGTGGTCCAAATCTTGATGAAATTCCTCACTCATTGTTGTCTTTTTGATTTCTTCTTCTTTGATACGTCGAGCTTTCCTAATGGTGCATTATAGTCGAGTGATATCTAAACCTAATATTTCAGTTGCACGACTCGAAATTCTCGTGACTCTTGTGTTCATGCAAGAGAAAATTTTCATAAATAGAAAAGGAAGAAAAAATAAAAATAAAAAGTAAAAACTAACTAAACACCTTAAACTATAGAGTTAAACTATCACCTCCCCGACAATGGCACTAAAAACTTGATCCCAGTTTTTCAATATGACTAAGTTTTAATATTTAACCTCGATATTTTGCAAACGTACAGGTCGTTCAGGTAGCACCTAAGGTGTTGATCCCATGAGGAGGGTTAATCTAATCCTAGAATCTAAGATTGGAAACTATTAAACAGAAATTTAGCAGACAATAAATTTAAAAACGAGAACTAAATAAATTAAACAACCAAATCAAATAACAAAACAATAATTGACAATTAACACTTAATGAAAACAATCAACAAACAATGATTAAAAATTTTAGATTAAAATGAATAATAAGTAATAGAAATTGATTGATATTTTGAACGATGATGGCACACCCTAGAATTTAACCTAGTGAGTTAACCAAAAGAGAGAAATGGAAAATTGTCTATCTTTAATGTTAACCTAACCGATTACGATTTATCGAATTAATAATTATAGATGATCCTAGGTTCAATTACTCTCTCTCAAGTTATAATTGAACTTTAAAAAATAAACCCTAGTCAGATTATGGGAAGTTGTAATCTCTCAGTTGACAACCTATCCAAAACCTAATAAGTTCTTAAGTTCTCTAATAAACAATTGGAAACCTACACGTGATCTCTCAACGCAAGATTTACCAACCTGATTTAATTCTAAATCTATTAAATTACCTAATTCTTGTTAGCCCAATTTAATCATTTTTTTCTCGATTCACCTTTTAGTTTATTATCAAGATATGAAGGACATAATTAAACCACAGTTAATTCAATAAACACATAAAACAATCAGATTTCATTAAATCAAAAATTATATTCCAAATGTGAGTATAGAGCATCAGTTGATAATTCAATTTTATCATCAAACTATATAACCCAATTCTAAATTCAAATAAAATTGAAATACATAGGAAATAGAACTCGAATGGATGATGGGAGGCTATAACCTTGGAAAGCTTCTTATTTTAGGAAGCATCTCGAGTTTGCGTCTTCTTCCTCTTCTCTTTTCCTTCTTCTACAGGGTCAAAAAGGTTCAAAAAACTCTCAAATTTGACTTTTTTGTGTGTTTGCGAGTCTTCCCGACCTAGCTATCTATCACAATTATAGCAAGAAGCCACGATTGTGGGCCAAGTCTGATGCTTCTGTCATGATCGTGGCAATTTTCCCAAAATCGTGGACTAATTTCCCTCGCTTCTGTCATGATCGTGGTTGATGGGCCACTATCGTGGGTTGTTGTTTCGGTCCAAGTCTTTTCGAAACTTTTCTGTTCTTCACTATTGAACCTGAAACACTAATAAACACATTAAGGTACCTCAAAAACATAATAATTAAGCTCAAATGCTTGTACTAACAAATAAAAACACTTGAACACAAATAATTGTCAAACTAACACAATTCTACCAAAAACACATACTAAACAATTGAATAAATGGATAAACACATAACAAACTATACCCTAAAACATGATGCATTTCACACTTATCAGTATAGAATTGGGAATAACAGTTTGACAATAGGATTTTTGAATGTTGAGATGTTTTAAACTCACCTTCGGAGTCTTTGAATTAATGAAATCTGAATGTTTACGTGTTTATTGGATTTGTTGCGGTTTAATTATGTAAGTGCTCGATAATAAACTAAGAGGGTGAATCGAATGAAAAATAATTAAATTGTGTTAATAAGAGTTAGGTGACTTAATAGAACAAGAATTATATCAAATCGGTAAATTGTGCAAATAGAGATCTTGCATAGGTTTCTTATAGTTTATTAGATAACTTCAGAACTAATTAAGGATTTAGATAGGTTGTTAATTGAGAGATTGCAATTTCCATAATCTGATTAGGGTTTATAATTTAGGGTTATTATAACTTGAGAGAGAGTAATCAACCCTAGGATCGTCTAGAACTAACAATCTAATAATTCATAATCAGTTAGGTTAGTATTAAGGATAGGTAAAATTCCTTTTCTCTCAATTGGTAATTCCCTTAGGTTGATTCTTATGTGTGTGTTGCAATTACTGAATTATTAATATTTTTGTGATTGATTCTTACTTTTAATTTATTAATTAAATTAAATTCTCATTTAGTTTCGGTATATTTGAATTTTCTTTATTTTTCTAGCCTTAGATTTTAGGATTAGATTATCCCTAATCGACACCTTAGGTACTACGCTAACAAACTGTGCCCTTGTGGATTATCGAGGGTTTTATTACAACTTACACACATCAAAAACCTGATCATCTGTGAAATGCAAACGTTTTTTAGATCTAATAGATGCATCTGCTTTAATTGAAGAGGTGAATAGCAGACATAGACCAAGCATTGATTCGTCACATCAAGAGAACAGTAGTGAGGTTGGAGAGAAAACAGAAGAGTGGAGGCATAAGAAGGTCTTCGACTAGGTTATAACATAGGGGTTGAAGCATTTTCTTGGGAGAGACACATGAAGGGCTAGACATCCTAATACCAGTTCAGAGGTGACATCGACGTCGATAATGCTAGTTAAGTGTATTTCACTATTTTTGTTGTTTCTTTCTCTCATTAGATATTGATTGTGTTATCTTATATTAATTGAATTGGGTTTTGTATATAGATAATCAGATTTTTGTCATTGTTCGGTTATTTTATGTGTGAACCTATTGGATATTATGAAAGAATGATTTTAATGAATTCATTAAATTACTCATTGCTAGAATTTCAATATAATCTTTAATTGTTATGTTGAAATTCATATGTAGTGACAAATGATTCGTAATCATTAGGGATAACATAACCTAGGTTAAATGATGCATCGTATTTGGTTGTTGCCTTGATTAATTAGTTTTCCTAATTCGTAATGCTGCTACCTAATTAAATATAGAGATCATATCGTAGGTTATTCGGTGGTTAGGTTTAATTAATGATCATATCTTGATTAAATAAAATCTAAGGGAAAACTCAAGTAAATTATTAACCCACGGTTAATAGTTGCTAGGATAGGCTTAAGAACAACAAATCAATAAAGTTTGCTTAATTATGGTATAAGATGAGATTGAACCAAGAAACCGAGTCCCTACCAAATTCCTTTCTTTTATCATTTTCACAATTTTTCCTTCATTTGTTTTTATTAGTCTAGCTTTATTTTAATTTATTATTTGAAAAATCCAAAATCCCCTTAACCTAAACACCAATTAATTTTATTTCAACAACTTTACACTCTCTCTCTATGGGATTGACCTAGACTCACCACTGTTATAATAGTAGTCTAGTTATTTTATTTTGGCTAGTGTTAAGACGCGATGTTAGTTTTAGTATTGTTGTCGGGGAGAGCAGGGTTATAGTTTTTGTTTATGATTTTAATTGATGTTTTGTATATATTTATTCAAAATTGGTTTCTTTTCAGTTATTTTGTAATCCTTTCTTTATTTTGTTTTGTGTTTGTGATTTATATATAAAAAAATCATAGATGGAAGTAATTTTTTCTTTAACTCTTATTCCCAATCCTATAACCAAGGTTGGACTGATCAACCTAACTTTGGTTGTAGATGGGATAACCATCATAATTACTTCTATGATAGTTTGTCGGACACACATTCTTGTTTTAAGTTTTCAATCAAAATAAGAGAAAAAATAAAACAAGCAAACAAACATTTTCTCGTTTGCTATTGCTTTGGGGATTATATAGTCATGATTAGAGTGTGAATTAACTAGAGAATTTCATAGCAACTTTAGCATGTACTTTTACTCTTATGAATGATCGATATGCATTATCTTTAGAAGAATAGTGACTAGTGGTAGACAAAGCTGGTGAGATTTTGAGCTTTATTAGACTGACACATTCATATCAGTCTCATTGTCTTTTGATAACGTGTGACCTTCATGACATGTACATCCTGATTTTGCCTTGAATTTATATTTGAGACCACATTTTTATCACATGCACATAGAAATGATTAGGCATTCTTTGTTTCGTAAGCTACATTAGCCAAATAGCTTACCCCATTAATATGATTTTCCCTTATTAACCCCTTTGAGCTTTATACCTTTCCTTTTGTATAGATTACATTTTATGCTTTTAAACTTAACTAAATGTCTTACCAAAGTCATAAAGTTAGTGGAGCATTTGTGATTAGTGAGTCTGTAAATGTAAAAAAGTGTAAGTGTGGGGGTGTACATATGTGTGGGTTGGTTAATGTTGGGATGTTTTGTTATGTCTTATCATTGAAATTCCCATGTTGATGAAGTTTATTTTAATTTTATAAGAAAAAGAAAGAAAGAAAAGAGAAAAGAAAAAAAAGAGAGAAAAGAAAAGAAAATGAAAAAAAAGAAAGAAAGAGAAAGAAAATTAAAAAAATTGTTTAAATAAATGTATCAAGGAGGAATTGCATATTTTTTGAAAACTTGTTTATGGTTAATGCATCTTCCTAGAATTGTAATGAATATGTTATTTAAGTATGTTGAATATGAGGTAGAAGTTGGCTTGGAGGGTTCACTCTTGTGATTTCAATATATTGTTGGTATAAATTGTATAAGTAATTCCTTCAGATTGGTATATGCTTCATGTGATTTGTGTGTGATAGTTAAATGGGGTTATGAAATATAAATGTTACATTCGTCATAGCTGACGGTACTCAGTTTTTTATGAGTGTTGCTTTATTTCACTAGCTTTGATGACTTTCATACAACTTGACCCAAATACATCTCACTTTACCTTTGCCCACATTACAACCATAAAAAGTCCTTTAATTCATGATTTTGCATATGAATTTTAGTGGTAGAGAAATGAAATGATATGCAAAGTTGTTGATTGTCATGATCATGAATGGTGTTGAGTGTACGCATGGATATATTTTAATTAAACACATTTTCAAGTCTACCCTTAGATTGCTCAGCTGTTAAAAATATTGAATGTTGATTGATCATGAGTAAAAGCTTGGAATGTTGGTTTCTTGCTATGAATTTTAAAAGTAATTCATCTTTGTTTATGATTATGTATTCTTGGAACATATGTGTTTTGAGTCGAAGAGCTTAAATTTGATGTTTTGCGCAAGGACAACCAACAACTAAGTGTGGGGGAAATTGATAGGTGCTTAATTGATTATGAAATTATCACATAATACTTAGCAATTATTGACATGAAAATGCTTAAGATACTCACTTTAATTCATATAAGATTTTAGGTACAATTTGGAAGCAAAGAAGTTAAAGTGAGTTGAAAGCATAACATATGAGCCATTTTTTGAAGATTAATATTTACTTGCCTTCATGGAGAAAGAAAAAAATAATAAAAGACAAGAAAAATGGAATACAAAGAAGAAGAAAACTTTAAATGCATGCAGCATGTGGAAGCACAAAACGACAGCAGAAGAAGAAAACAAGAGAATAAAATGTAGCAGAACGTTCCTTCACGTGAATAACCCTATGCACAACGTATGCATTAAAGAGAGGAAGGGCCCCGTAACATAGGAATGGTGAATGGTAAATTAGACCAAAAAATAATTTACTAAATAGAGAACAGGAGCAGCAATGCTTGCGTATAATGCAGGCATTATGCATTAAACACAAGCAACGCCTACTTTTAACGCAGGCGTTGTGCGTCAAACGCATAAAGCGTCTGTGTTCTAAAAACATGGTGTGCGTTTTATTCAAAATGCAAAGTAAAGGGAGAGGGTTTTAAATAAATTGGAAGATGTACCAAAAATATTAATCGTCACATCAAAAACAGTTGCGTGGCTGGGAGAGAGTGGCGTGAAACAGAAGAGAGGAAGGCATAGTAAAGAGAGACCAAGGGGATTTCAGCTAGGGACATTGAATGGGCGTTGAAGCATTTTTTAGAGAGAGACCCATAGAGGGATAAACATATTGAGGTCAGTTCGGAGGTGACATCGACATCGACGACCAGGGTTAAGTGTATTTTATTATTTTTGTTGGTTCTTTCTCTCATTAGGAATTTATTATGTTATCATGTGTTAATTGATTTGGGTTTTGTGTATGGATAATCGGATTTTCATTATTGTTCGATTATTTGTGTATGAATCCATTGGGTGTTATGAAAGGATGATTTTAATGCATTCATTGAATCGTTTAATTACAAACTCATTGCTAGAATTTTGATATAATCTGTAATTGTTATGTTGAAATTCATGTGTAGTGACTATTGATTTGTAATCATTAAGGATAACATGACCTAAGTTAAAATACGCATAGTATATGGTTGTTACCTTGATTAATCAACTTTTCTAATTCGTAATGCTACTACTTAATTAAATCTAGATATCATATCCGAGATTATTCGGTGGTTAGGTTTAATTAATGATTGTATCTTGATTAAACAAAACCTAAGGAAAAACTCGGGTTATTTATTAACCCACGATTAATAGTTTCTAGGAGAGGTTAGAAAACAACAAATCAAGGAAATATGCTTAACTAGGATGTAAGTTGAGATTGAACCAAAGAATCAAGTCCTTACTGAATTTCCCACTTTTATCATTTTTTACATGTTTTCTTTAATTTTTTATTAGTCTAGTTTCATTTTATTTTCTTGTTTGAAAAATCCAAAACTCCCTAATCCTAAACATTGATTAATTTCATTTAATAAACATTGCACACACTCTCTGTAGGATCGACCTAGACTCACCACTGCTATAGTAGTAGTCTAGTTATTTTATTTTGACTAGTGTTATAATATACTGTCACTTGCCTTCTAAGAAAGTCCAATGTATTTCATGTAACGCCTAAATACTCCGTGGGAGGATATGTGGATGCCACACAAGATAGTATAAACAAACCAAAACATTTTGCGAAAGTATGACATTCAAAATCTTCCATTGGAAGCAATTCAGAACAAACATACATCATATTATATGCTGAACTTAAAATAAACTTGTTTCAAACCGAAATCAGCCTGAAAATATAGTTATTACATCTTACAACAATTCAAAGTTATACACTTGAGATACAAGCCAACATAAGAGCAAAAATACATATTTTATCAAAACAACAACTCAGACTCCATTGGACATTGCGGTTGATTTGACCTAGTCCTTATAATCCTCATTCTGAGCCTACATAGGGCAAATCCACCTGCTAAGCATATAGCTTAGTGAGTAATAACTAATCTATACATAAAATGACAACTAATTATACATAACCATGATATAATAGAAGCATGCATTAACAGTTTATCAAAACGACCAATTCAAACATAATGTATCTCATAACAGATTGTACAAAAAATAGAACTGAATATCAAAGAGGATATAAACCCTTCAAAATCAGAACATAATATCTTTGTTTAGATAAAAAAAATCAAGCATATTTCAGAATACAAAAATCAGATGGCTGTTAATCCATTTACAAAAATGGGTAACGAGACTTATATAGGAGAGATCAAAGTCTCGACACTGAAGTGTCTAGGAGAGATTGAAGTCTTGACATTGAAGTGTCATAGGAGAGACCGAAGTCTCGACACAGAAGTGTCCAGGAGACACCGAAGTCTCGACATCGAAGTATCAGAGGAGAGATCGAAGTCTAGGAACGAAAGTGTCACAGGAGAGACAAAAGTCTTGACACTGAAGTGTCACAGGAGCAGTTGCAGACCCTTCTAGGCATGCCTATTTACCCACAACTAAGACTAACGTTCTTACAACTTTGCAAATCATTCAATGATCCAAATCAATAGAAAATAAAACAGTGAAAGAAAAACTATCAAATATTACTTATTGAATTACTTACAATAATTGACCATCTAAATTATTTACAAAAGCTTCCTTTTTGCTTATTTCCTCGAAAGCCAGGCATTATTTGGAAGTGGTCGCTCTATGCGTTCCTCTATAACATTTAATACAAACACATATCACTATTGTGCATGATTATGAAATTATTTATGCACATTTATGTATACTGAATATGTATGATGCATGTTCATAACAAATTCCTAAGTTTCTTATCCTTAATCTTCTCACATTAGCAATAATGTGAAACCATACTCAATTGCTCAATCCAAATTTATCTTACAAGCAACTTTTAGGTCCACTTTGCTCAATTATTCACATCAAGAAGATGAGGTAATTTGATAACACTTCCATCTAGAAATTTTTCTCCCAATTATTAAGATTCTAATGATACCAAGACCATTCCATTTGGATCTGTATACTGAAAGTTATACTCAAAAGATCTCATACTATACTTAAGATTCAATAGAATTCTTATCTCAAATTCCAATCAGATTTTTAAATTCTTAAAGGCAGAATTTGAATTCAATCTCTTAAACAATTTGTAGTCTTATAACTCTAGTTTAATCAGAATCAATAATCATCTCATTCTGAGCTCTACTGACCAAGATCTAATCAAAATACTAAAGTATGTTCAGTGAAATATTCCAGGTCATATTATTCCAACAGATTCCCTCACTTTCATTTAATAAATATTTTTCAAATCAATCTAGAAAGTTATCAATTTTTATGGACAGGTATAAAAATGTGTTATGAGTCTAATGGTTTAAGAATCAAGTCATTTGGATATCGAGTGAAGAATTTATATCGAATTGAATGATAGATGTTTAAAAAACAATCATTTTCCAGAAAAACATACAAGTTGTGATCGTGTAGATGTATGATCACGACCCGTGATTTCATAAGCAAAGTCACGATCTTGTTGAAGCATGATCACGACTCGTGACCCTTAGCAGCAAAGTCGCGATCATGCTTCATCTTCTTCTCTTCTTCACTAAACATCCTCTTTCATTTTTTTGTTGTATCTTCTATTGATTTTCTTCATTCCCACATCACTTATTCTAAACTTTCTGTTCCAGTATAATCTCAAAATAATTCAAGTGCAAGCTTACATGATAATTCATGAAAACTGAAACCTTACATAAGCTTTCTCTCACCATTGCATTTTCATTCTTTCATCTGATACTTTTCTTCTCATTTTTCATCAATTTTTACACTTTATTTAAATCATTCTGCATCACAACCTCATCTAAATCCTCATTCCTTATCATACACTCGTTCCAATTCATTTCTGTAGACACTCAACAAATTCATGTATGTCAACAGTAAAAACAGAGTATATTTATAAATCAACATTTATGAATTTTTTGTACTCCTTCTAAGCACGGTTTCAGTGATTTTTCAATCTTAAAAATCACTTCAACTCCATCTTATAACAAACCAATCATCAGAATATACAGAAGCAACAAATGCAGCATACCCAAAATTCTCACTTATGTTTCAGCTAATAAGTGTCTTCAATGTATAAACACCGAACTATTAACTACGTGATGTATAATTCATTTCACAAATCATAAAAACCATACAGTACTTACTAGTTTACACTCTAACTCTTCAAAGTCATATGAAACTTAATCAACAAGTTATTCACTGATGAAGAGCATGGAAGAAAATTTCAGCGTTGAATGATTCAGTGAAGAACATAGCTTTCCTATCTCTTCCTAACCAAAACATAATCTACATGTATTGCTATCTTACTGCCACATGTCACCATGCATGTGTACCACTTATCATACATATAGGCTGCCACATTTCATAAAGACATTTGTCTATTTTTCTTAATATTCCAAAATTTCTTAAAAATTCCTAATAGTCCCAAAAATTCTGAAATAATGCCAATAGTCCCCAAATGAGTTTTCCGTAATTTAATCACATTTATAAATCCATTTTACCCTGAAAATGTCATGAATGCATGTACAATAATTTGTATGTGTCAAAATTCATAAGCACATAATAGCGAAATACTCAATTATGAAAAGCATAAAGTGCACTAAAATTCCTAAATTTTCTAATCCCTAATATGGGGTGTTACATTTCACCTATTATTGATTTTAAGACTACCCTCAACCTTGCTACCAATATCTTTGCAATTATCTTGTATAAGAAGTTACTATAAGAGATAGGCTTATACTCTTTTAAGGTATTTGGCGTAGGTACTTTTGGGATTATGCATGTAAAGGTTTTATTTATTTTCATCACTACCTTCTTCTCCTCCTCCCTTAAGGTACCATCCCTAAGAGTATGATATAGGAGTTGTTAGACCATTAACATTTTTGATCTAGAACTTGACACTTCTAGTTTAGTATTGGATCCTTTTTGAGAATTCAATTTTTTGAACTCCTATTTTATCCAGTGAAGTTTCCTGAAACACTTAAAGATCTTCGCTTCTTAAATAGGGGCCTCTATTACTTTAAGGATAATTGTATTAAATCCTTCTAATCTCATAAAATAATTGTAAGTCTGAAGGCTATCAATTTCTTACAACTACTGAAGATATTTTGCACCATACTTGGTGAACGATCTAAGAACCTTGGCTTTATAAGTTGTGCGATACTTTTATGGAATTCCAACATCTAATGATCATTAAACAAAGCTCTATCTATTTTATTTTTTTATTAACCATCTAGAGCTTTATTTATAGCCCAATAGGAAATATCTCCCTTTATGTCTTAAATTTGTGACCCCCACTTGCTTTATACATTCCCTTAGATCATTATAATAGTTTCTATCATTCACATTTTCTTTATCTTCTGAACTATAGATAGTGGAATCGAAATCTTCTATTATGATCCAAGGTTCATATTTTTTTGTTAAATACTTGTAATTATGTTTCATAATAGTTTCCTTTAAAAATTGAAGTTCAAACTTTAAACATAAATGACGGTTACTTTACTATTTTCTAAATAAACTCCATAGCTATGTGAACTATCTAATCACTTGAAGCTTCCTCAGTAACCCTTACCCTACTAGTATCAAAGGCTACAATTATTCTTCTATAATGATGGTGTTGGTGGTTTGATGTTAGAGACCACTAACTTCCTAAGCATTCGAGCTTAGACATATTCTCATTGTATAACTTTGTTTCCAATAAACCTATTACTATTGGTTTAATTTTGGCTACAAAATTTACTAACAAAAATTGTTTTCTTGGCTAGTTTATGCTTCTCAGATTCCAAGCTATTATTAACATGGGGTGGGGATTTTGTTTGAAGATTCCTTGGACCTATTTTTCCTCCTTGAATTACTTTTATTGTCATAGATAAACCCCTCCTCGTTATCAATATGACTTAACTCTTTTCTGCCACAACCACCTATTTAACTGATATAAGATTATCCCTGCACTAAATTGTTATTTTTGTCTTCCTTCAATTTTATTATTAAAGATATACTCTTCTTTTACACGGTCTCCTACTATCTTTATTGATATTGTGGCCCTTAATTTTTTTCTTTTTGAACATTCCCTTACCTCTTTGCTTTCTTATTCCTTGCTATTATCATTTAATAATACTTAATCTCTTTTTCCTTTACTATCTGTTGACTACCATTCAATCCCATTAGTTTTTCATAATATCCTTTTACGAACTTCCTTCCTATGGGCCTCTATAGTTTTCCTTACTGCCTTAAGAATTGTTTCCATTGGTAAGATATCAAGATTGTACCTTTAACTATTATTTCATTTCCCCCACCTTTAGAATAAGGATAGTGCCGACAAACATCCTAACATAAACTATCCTTTTCCTCTTGGCAGTTGTCTCATTTATGCAAATATAGTTGCTAACAAAACTTACAAGCATGCTTAATCCTCTAGTAGACTAATATTATAGGGGTACATTACGAGAATTCACCCATAAAGGAACATGATTTTGTTTCACATCCTCCAGCTTCAAACTTAGTTTCCATATCTATAAAAGATATGTTAGTCTACAATATGCCAAGGCCCTGCCTCAACCATACCTCTGACTTAATTCTCAGTTGAAAACTTGAATAAAAGTGAGGTTTTCCTTTAATAAGATTACTACCATTAACTTTTTCCTTTCCACTGCCCTTGAACCCAATTATTTATGGTTAGGAAGGAAAGGTGTCTCCCTATAAAGAACCCTATTATGGTAACATTCTAGTTCCTAGACCTTTCCTTTATGACTTCTATATTTAAAGAGACTATTCTTCTACCATCAATAGAGGTTGAGGACAAAACTCCAACTTGTAGCCACTGGTTTCTCTAACAACTTGTTTCTAGGACTGTCTAGGATTAGAGACTAGTATAAGGGTAGCAATTTAGGGGATAGGTTGAGTGTTTAAGGGTTGAACTGAGGAGTGGCGAGTTGGGAGGGGTGGGAGGTTGATTTCTATTGCTTTGTCATAACTTTTAGTGTTTAGTATATAATATGGTGAAATGTTTACAAACTGGGTGATACGATAAGTGAATGAATGTTGCAATATAGGGACACAGTTTTGGAAAGGTAGGAAAGGGATTTCTAAAGTTTTGTTAGGGTTATTTTTGGCTGACATTTCTATTATTGGTAATATTATAAGTCTTAGGAAAGGAGGTTTAATCAGTTATTACTATAACCAGTAAGAAGTTGAAGGTGCGAGATACTTAAAAGTGAAAATACCCTCTTTCCTTACTGAGAAAAAGTTTTCCTAGTAGGTTAAAGATGGAGGTTGAAGGTTCTTGAGAAGGTGGACAAAGCAAGAAAGAGTAGGAGAGAGCAACAACTAACTTAAAGGTAATGGAAAAGGAGTATGTAGAAAATAAGTGGGAGCTAAAGTTGAGAACCATTATAGAGAAAACTAGAAGGGCGAGCACTACAGGGTTTCTAAAGAGAGAAAGCATTACTTATCGAGATATTTTTTGATGAATATTTTAATATATTTTTAAAATATAATAGACACAAGTATTTTATATAATTTTATAATAATTTTATATGCTTTAAAAGTTTGGTGGACCTAAAGTAAATTATTTTGTTAACTTATATCATTAATTCTAGCTTACCTAGTAGTTATAAGACTTAAAAAAGTTAATTATGTAATAAGAGAATGATTGGAAATTAACAAATCATAAAGGTTATATGTATTAAATAGATTAAAGTTTATTTTAT
>JAOQMP010000006.1:23541586-23556599 GCA_027563575.1 Erythroxylum pedicellare
TTTCTATAACCAACTCTCAATAGTTAGCCTAACAAACTGCCTAAGTGGCAGCAGTGGTTCCTTTCCCCATCTTGCCCATACGAATGTAGGTTTGGATGGGCTTGGACTGAACTATGGGTTGTGGCTGAATTCTAACAATAATACATCCACAAAAGAAATGAGCAAAATCTCAAAACTTTCTACCTGTCCAAGTAGCAACTCAGCCAGAACACAGCCAGCAGACCAGATGTCAATAGCTGTTGTATATTCGGTTGCTCCAAATATGAGTTCAGGAGCTCTGTAATACCTTGAACAGATGTAAGATATGTTTGGTTCCCCTTTTACCTGCCCCAAAGGAATTACCAAAATCCAACTGAGCTGAGGAATTTTTTCACAACTAAATATGTTAAAGAACAATACATACCAAGACTTTTGCACTCCCAAAATCACATAACTTAACCTGATGTGTGTGGGGATTAACCTGCAACAAAAAATAAAAAAGACGATAACATAGCAAACAATATAATATCTAGTCCAAATAATCAAGCAGTTATTGTAGGCATTCAATAAAATAAAGCCCACTAAACCACAACAAGAACGCCCATTTCCATGAAGAAAGAGGTTAAAATGCATCAATTGATGTGTAACTTAGTCATATGTTGTTTTCCTTAAATAAGAACCTAAAAATAGATCCAAGCACTATTTTCCCATATAACAGATAGTAGTTTGCTTTTTGTCTATACTTATAAGTGAACATAATTATATGCAAAAGACGCATCCTTAGGAAAGAAATATACAAGAATATCATCTTGATTAGGAAGTAATTGCAATAGTTATCTTATTTAGAAAGCAATCATCTTACTTATGAAGTCTATCATTTTCATAAGTATATTTTTAATAGGAGACTAAGTTAGAAAATCCCTATTCTATTTTACTTCCATTAACTCTATATAGTAAGCATATTCAAAGGATATTACAATGAACGAGAAAGCAATAAGAATTTTTCGTAAAATTAGTTGACAAAATAATTGTCAAGGACAAGTTTCTAAACAACAACGATAGGAACTAGAAAGGGGAAGAACACTAATAAGGAAAGGAGGATTTCCCTATAACTCATCCCTTACTAGATCTTACACAAAAGCACATAATTTGATATCAGAGCCTAAAGTCATGGACAACTCTGCATACTTGTCAAGTCGAATGGATGTGTTCATGAGAAACATTAAGTAGAAGCTTTCTATGATGGAGGACCGCCAGAAGTCCAATGAAAAGTTCTTAAACTTGAAACTAGAGGAGATTCTGCAAGAGCTAAAAGGGCACAGTAAGAATAATGAGGTGGGGAGCAATAGACATACCTGTATAGACCAAAGGGAGGAAAGAAGCATTGGGTAAGCCGGAGGAACTACTGTTATTAGGTATTCTAAATTAGAATTTCATTCATAAGACGGTAATGATGATCGTTAATTTGGATCCATAAGTGTGAACAATTCTTTAAAAATCAAAGAATGCTTAAAGGAGAGAAGGTGGGGCTGACAACATTCCATCTAAATTGGTAAGCACAACTGCGGTTTACAAGGTAAAGCAAAAGGAAGCGAGTATGATTCGGGGGACATTTACGGAGCAATGTCACCTGAAGTTAGGGCCTGCAATGAGCCTTAACCCGCCTAGGTGCATTGGCTATCCTAGCAGATAGGAATGGTGGAGGCTTATCACAAGGAGTTCTAATCCTTGTTTGCCCAAATCACAGGGCTCACTATGAATCAACAAATCAGCCTATTCACTATTGGTCTTATAGAAGGGCTGCAACTAGAAGTAGAATTGCAGCAACCAAACAACTTAGGAGCTGCTATGAATGTAGCCCGCACTTATGATAAGAAAAATTGAGGAGCAACCAGGTTGTGTTATGGAGGAATCATAAGGCAACACCTGTTGGGAGCAATTTGAAAATAGTCACTAAAGGGACAATTGCAAAGAAGGAAAATTCCGAGACAACATTCAATATTGGGAGCACAAACACGCCTTGGGGTGCATAAATGTAAGAAAATGTTCTAGGTAGAATCTGAAGAAGAAGATGAAGGAGGGCCATGGTAACCAGAGTTAGCCGGAGGTCAAGCTTGAGGATAAGCTCTTTGTCCGTGGGGAGTAAATGATATGCATGATGCGTCCTTAGAAAAGAAATATATGAGAAGATCACCTTGAATAGGAAGTAATTGCACTGATTATCATATTTAGGTAGTAGTCTTATATGCAAGATGCATTCTTAGGAAAGAAAATAAACAAGAAAAATCAGCTTGATTAGTGATTATTTTATTTAGGCACTGGTCATCTTATTTAGGAAGTATATTATTTTTATGTCTATTTTTAGTCCGGATAAAGTTAGCATATTCCTATTTTATTTTACTTCCTAAAAACTCCATGTTTGATCCTATTTAAAGGGCATTAAGATGAATAAGAAAGCATTCATAATTTTTTGAAAAAATAGTTGACGAAAAGCTTGTCAAAGACGAGTTTTCTAAACAGCAACCATATCATATATCACATATGTAGGAAAGACCAATACAATTAAAATCCTGTAAAAACAAATATGATCTTACCAAAAGGTTTTGAGGTTTGATGTCCCTATGACATACCCCGATTACACGGTGAATGTATGACAATGCCCTGAAGATCTGTCAAGAATCACCAATTCATCAGTCTCTAATATTTTTTTTTAATCATTTTCAGACCAACCAATGTTAACTCCTAAAAGCAATTTTCCAAACAACACTTTTGCTATCAAGACTTCCATGATTAAAGAGGCGAGAAGGTATAAAAGGGCAAACAGACTAGGAAAGAACACAATGTATGACAAAATAGTAAAGACTGTAGAAATATAGCCCTTCACCATTTCCCCTCTTTGTATATCAAGGAAGGAAAAATGAATTGTTGATGTTAGATGGCATGCAGTAGTGGCTTCCAAAACAATCAAGAAAATTAAGCAAGGAATAAAACTGAACCAATTCTTTAAATAAGCTATCCATTACCTGGTATGCATAAAGTTTCACATATATGAGTGGCATGCTCTGGTTCAACTTGTTGTAATGTTTAATCACACGGTGTACAGTTTCAGGAACATACTCAAGAACCAGATTAAGATAAAGTTCGTCCTTTTCAGTTGTTGAAAAGAAGCAATGTTTCAAAGAGACAATATTTGGATGGTCAAGAAGACGCATTGTTTGCAATTCCCGGTTCTTGTACCTCTTGTCTTGAAGAACTTTCTTTATAGCAACAGATTCACCCGTCTCTAAGCATTTTGCCTAATCCAGGACACCAAATAATGTAAAAATAATACTAGTATCATATTAACCAGAAGAATATATCCACACCCTATTCAGTTAAGTCACTTGAAATACATACCTGGAATACAACCCCAAAGGACCCATGGCCAACAACACGTTCAGCCATATAGCTTATAGTCTGGCATTAGAACAAAGGCTTGCATTAAGGTAAATGAACTAGACTAAACCAAAAATCAGAGAGATGAAAGTTCATGATAGTAATAAAAATTTGGGATAACATGATTGCACTCCAATTCAATCTTACAATTTTCAAGTCCATAACTTTTAAAGTTGGACCAAGTAATGAACATTGGTGTATGCATCCATACATACTCATAAAATAACCACACACACAAAAAAAAAAAAGGCCTGCATGGAGACATCATATAAAAGCATGCCAATTATCTTTGTCAAAATCATCCATAGCCAATTCAAAAAGTTGGGACCAAGTGCAAAATTTCATCTTAATCTATCTTCTCATGTGTCACAATTACTTATCTAACAGATAATCCGAGGCTTTATCTGTGATAAAGATGCAAAAAACAATACCTTCTTTGGCTGACCATTTCTACCACCAATTGTTGTAACAATAATATGCCCAGTTTCAGTACCATTACCATCAATTACTGTTGCTTCCATTTCCTAAAATTGTCAGGCAATATTTGAATCAGTGGCCTATATTCATAAACTAATAAATAACATGTGAAATTTGCAGAACTTAAAAGAGAGTAGTAGCAGACACGTCGTATATTATGCTTACTTTGTCGTCCCTGATTTTCATATCATTCATCTCATCTGGCAATTTATCCACACCAACATTGTGTGAACTAGTTTCTCTCAAGCCAGAAGTACGTGCCACGCCCACAGAAGCCATCTTTAGACCAGAAAATAGTTTGCTCTGATCTCTACTCTCACTCCTTTATATATACATTTACCTGTGATAACAATTGAATAAAACAAATAAGATAGCTATATAACAATATGCATAAGTTGCTCAGTTCATATACCACGATGCCACCGACATTACATATTCATGCATATCATATCCAACCAACAGATGACATCCACCAAGTTGCATAAATACAAAAGTTCTAAGCTTGTATGCAATTTTCCAACTTCTGCAGTAATCAAAACTCTATAAACCGCAAAAGGCAAGCAAAGATGGCAAGAAGAAAGTGCCAAATTTCTAGCCTATCATTTAAAATCAAACATCTTTGGTAACGTGTTACTTTCTACTAGATAGAAATAATAGTACCTGAACTGCTTTGCAGGACTTTCAGAATAGCAAAGTAAAAAAGTGTAAACTTTTAAAAGGGAGGATTTATCTTTTAACTTATCAAACATATTATAACTTCAAGCCAACTTATTGGAAAATTGTCCACCAAGTATACAACAACAAAGTGGAATTAAAGAGTTCAAACTAAGAGAATAGAAGTTCCTGACAACATAAATGATTGCGGAATTATATCAACCTGAGTTGCACAAAATCAGTGGTGCCCCAACAGCCCGATACCCACGGAAGTCATTGGGCTCAAAAAGACTCGTCGAACCTATTTCGCCCACCCAAATTCCAGGAAGCAACATATAATCAAATTCAAAGATCTTAAAACAACCGAAAACAGTCAAAATTCCAAGAGAGGATAACGAGGAAAGAAAGATACAATAGAAACAATAACTAAAAATATCAAGAAGACATTTATTAAGGTCGTTTAGTAACAAAACAATTCAAACCCCAAGAAAGTCCTCCACGAGATCCAATCCACCAAAATCCGATCCAAACCCAGATGAACCCAGAATCAGAAACACAAAATTCATCTTGCAAAACACAAATATGCAAACAAAAATGAAAACTTTACAAGCACAAGAGAACCAGTGGACCATGAAGCATAGTGACCAAAGCAGACAAGTGAGCGTACGAACAAGGAGAAGGACTGCCGCACTCGAATCACAGGATCAGACAACAGAGGGGGAAAAGGGAGATGACAGATCCATGTGTTGTGGGTTATGTGTCGACTGTCGAAGGCTTTGGCTTTCTCTTCTTTCTCGACTGTCGAAGGCTTTGGCTTTCTCTTTTTTCTTAATATGTTATTTTCTGGTTTGCCCTCCTCTCTGGTTTTTTCGTTTCCTCTGGGGTTTTGTTTTGTTTCGTAATGCTCCGGACCCTTTAACAATTTAAAATTTTGTTTTCTGCCCTGTCATCTAGTGATTGATTGTGTGCTCGAATAACTAATTATTGGTCTGGTGAGGTGACAGTAAAAAATGAAACACGTTATTTGAAAGTTATTTTTAGTCTGAAGTAATCGTCCAATTACAAGCAATTATGAGTGGAGGCCACGCACCATTAGTTTGGAAACCAAAGTTGAAATTTATTAGGAAGGTGGATTAGGGGGTAATACTCTTTATTATTTAAGACGTGTTGCGTTTAAGGTTCTTGTATGGTTTAGCAACACTATCATTAAATATCTAGTTAGTTCAAAATCAAAGATAAACACCCAACAAATCTTTCATTTTCTACATGAAATCAATTATCACTTTTATAAAGTGTTATCATACTAACTCAAAACTACATGAATAAGATTGTTGAAATCCTCATAAGATGTTTAGATTTAAGTTTATTAAAGTTTAACTTTCTTTTATTATTGTCGATCAAAAATTTCGCTATTCTTAAACACCTCAGCACATTTATACTTAAGTATTTCACTTATTCTTAATTTACAAACATTTAGCATAATTTAATCAAATAAAGTGAATAAGGGAGATACAACATAGTCAACCTATTATTGATTTATTCACTAAAAACATTACAAAGGATTCAAGTTACTTCTAATTTAAACATTATATAAACAACTACTCAAAATCTTTCTGCTTCACACAAACTTTCCTTAGAATGCTCAACTCTCTTTGATATATGATTAGAAGTTCCCAATGTTACAAAAAGATGCATTTATATAGGCTTACAAGAATGTAGGGCCAGGTAAGCTAATCTCCTTATTTTTTCTACTAATCCTCCAAGTTAGTAGAGAGTTGTCACTTCTTTCACTATCTCTGCCGAGTTATCGCGGAATATAACTTTTTGGCCTCTAACTCCCTTAAGTACATAGACAAAATGTTCACTTCATTGCCACATCATCCAACGACTTTTTCACTACTTCAAGAAGTGTTCATATTTTTAAAGTAGTGCTTATACTTCATTTACCCATTACATCATGTTCTTATCATATGTGACCACATCATCACCTTTTGAAGACAAAGTTCTTTGAAAAGTCTTTGGTTTTGACATCTTAAATTATCTTTGTGCATGTCCCATCTAAGCATATTCACGGTATATTCATATTGTTTTATGATCTCAATGAGTGTATAATAAACCTTTCGAATTTACATAACTTCAAATTTTCTATTGAAATCAAGAGCATTTGCACACCCTCTTATTACATAAATGGTATTTGGTATGAAAGAAATTCAATAGCAATTAGCTTAATATCTAACTAATTAATAATGTTCTTCATAATATCGTAATGCTGGCTAGAGAACCATTCTCCACAAAAGTTAATAATCCTAAATTTTGTCCTATTACTAGGAGAAGAAGACTTTAAGTATTAGGTTACCTCAAGTTGTCAAGAATTAGACTTACATTTGATTTCCATAAAAGTTAATAAACTATTATGAGAGGCATTCATGTGGATGCTTCTTTTTTGTATATAAGGGTACTAGTCTTTTGCTAAACTATACGTGTGTGTATATATATATATATATATATGATTCTTTTTTGTATATAAGGGTACTAGTCTTTTGCTAAAATATACGTGTGTTGTATATATATATATATATAATTTTGACATTAATTCATCAAAAGTCTTAGGGAAAAGGTTAAATACGTCAAGATTAATATCATTATTTAAAGATCATAAATAAATTTCAAAATTTTCAAAGTATAAGAAATTTAATAACAAGTTTCTTTTAAGTGAAAAATTATAAATTCATCAATATTTATAAAAATATATACAAAAATACTTAGAGAATACCCAACCTCATTTGAAAATGTAGATTTCTAATTTTGTACATACAAAAAGATATTATTTAATTCAAAAATCAAAAATTTTATTTTTATTTTTATTTTTATTTACATAATTGTTAAAATTTTTCTTTTCTATTAAACATCCCATTTTATTTTTAAAAGATTTAAAGTATTTTTAGTTTTGTTTTCATCTTAGCATTCAAAATAATAATTATCTTTTTTATATCTTCTATTTTTTACTTGCTAAATATATTTTAGTAGAAAATACAATACAAACTATCTTTTTCAAGGCTCAAGACAAACTTTATATAATTTTTAGTAGAAGAAATGTCTCTAATTAAGCCCTCATCATCAAAATTGTACAGTAATTGCAAAGTTTTCTTATAGAAGAGTTTTCTTAGACTTGAAAACTCAGTTTAAAACAAATATAATTTTCTTGTTGTCTTATATGAATAAACACTATTTATACTTGATCTCAGTCTTTTAGCAATTGTTAAGGTTAAATCTTACCATACTAGAAAAAAAATATATGACCATTCGTATTTAAAACTAGAAACAATGCTTGGTTAATTGCAAAACCTTGGTTAACCAACGAGTTATATATCCTATATTTCAACTAACTAACCACTATTATATATATTTAATTCATATATAATTTGAACATTATTTCTATCATTCTTTATTTTATAACTATTTCATTATGATTTGGTGCTTATTTATTTTATTACTATTTATTTAATAGAAATTTAGTTGCATAGAAACCTCATTAAGAAAACAAAAAAATTGTCTTCAGGAGCTTAAAGTTAAAGAATCTATCGAGGGATACCAAAGTAGTCATTCCATCTCTTAAACCTCCTTTAACCTATTCCATCAACTCTGATAGGGATACAAATAGAAAGTTAAATTGGTTTGAGGGAGGACGCAACATTTAAATAAAAGGAGAGTCAAATTAAGATAGGGATATCACACTTTTTAATATAGAAGTAATAGCTATAATGCTTTGATTTTGACATGTTATATACTGTTGGAAAGGTTTCTGAGAGGTAACTAATTTGTTCTAAATTTTGTTGGATTTCAACATCGAACAAGCTGACAATTACTATAAGAAAATTAATGATGCATAAAGACTCATTAGTGCTTGCAGCCCACATAATGTCTTGATGTCTTTTGATTGTTGTTGGAATGAAGTAAGACATTTCTCCATCTTCCCAACTTCATATTCGAAACATATAGAAACATGCCTAAAGGTCAAAGACCAACAAGAAGCCTATAATCTAGTAGTCTCTAAGCATTATATAAGTTTAAAAAGTGTCATAATCCCACAAAATCGTATATAAGAATTTCATCTCATACAACTCAACACATAAATCACAATAAAAGTAATCACTATTCTAGAGAATGAGTTCACTTTTACCTATATTCTTATCTCATCAAAATATTACTTTTCTCTCTTTAATTCTTATGGATTTTATTATTAGAGAAAAAATATCCAAAAATATTTTGATACTTAATTTTGTAAGTGTACCAGAAGCACATCTCAAGCTTGATAACAAACCTTTGAACCTAAACATAGGCCCAAAGAATCTATATACTAAAAAAAACATACTTATTATTAGGCACCTATAGTGGGACTATGATTTTTTTTTTTTATAGTAAGCATGCAATTAGCAATGACAAAGTCATATGTAACAATATTAACAATAGATAGAACCAACACCACTTGCTCTTATTTTTCCTTCTTTATACTTGCTCTTAGACTTGCTTCTTCCCCTATAGTAAATGCCTTATCACTTTGATTATGTAAGCCTCCCAAAAACAACCAAGAACATTCAACAACATTTGTTCACTATAATCATAAATGGTCATTCCATGCTCGCACCAAAAAGAAACCTATAAAGTTAGGTTCTCACACTAGAAGAAACCTATAAAGTTAGGTTCAAACCTCCGTTTGACACACAAAAAATAAAATAAATACTAGATGATGCAAACCATAATAGATCCTTAATTAGAGGAAAAAAAAGTAAATTTAAATAATTCTACAGCCCACCTATAACACATCATCGCAGACCTAAATCACCTAAAATGTTATAAGAACAAAGTTAAGCGTTATTTTGTGTTGATTTTAATAGCCCCTTCACTAGAGTCGTAATTCTAGAACCATTACCATCTAAATCCAAGCTACCACCATTAGAGACTTAAAAAGATATAAACCAAATTATGCAACCATATTATGTGATTTTAAGAAGTGATAGACCTGTATTTGGCATCATATGCAATAAAGTTTCAAGCTTTTTACTTTACTTTAATAGGCCTAATAGGAGAATAACATCAAATCAATTCAAAACTTTCTAGTACTTGACACATATCTCATAACTTTTTAGATTTTTTTGAGATAACACATTAATCAAAAGAAACTCTCTATGCTTGTTCAATTTGGAAGTAACAAAGACACCCGGTCTCAATACCTCCATTACAACCATTGATTTTGAGAAAGGGTTGAAATGAAATTATCATTTATGGAAATCCTTGTAGGTGGAAAAGGTGGATACCTTCAAAGAATTATAAGGTAAGACTAGAAGATGTATTGATTTCATGTCTCTAGATCATCTAAGTAAGTCTTACGAGCACAATTAATATCCTAGATATAGAAAGAAGTGTGCATTTCAAAATGAAGAAAAACGAACTAATAGATTTGAAGGAGGAAGTAAGACCATATAACTTTTATTAAAAAAAAGAAAAGAAAGTAGACTTAGAGGAAAAGTAGAAGTAATTGTAGTAAGTCTTAATTAAAAAGGTTTGCTAAGGGCAGTAAGATGAACACTATGACAAACATAGAAATGAAATGATTCTATATACAAAGACAAATCATATTTGAGGAAGAGAAAGTGTAAAGCTAATGTAACAATCATAATGAGGTGAAATGAGATGTGGTGAGCAGAAGCCCTGTTTTTATTCCTTTTATAAAGACTTCAAGGTATTGAGACTTGATATATATTTGTTATAATCAGTAAGTGTCCCATGTAGACAAAAAAATGATCGACTTACATATTCTACAAAATTTATTCACATATAAAACCAATTTTGGAACCGTTTTTTATGCAAAAAGAGCCATCATGTCACCATACTAGTTGTTCATGAAGTTTTAAGTAGACAGAGGCATAGGAGAAGTCTCAAGTGATCACTAAACATTAAGGTATTGTTATATGTATTTTGTAAAAAAAGAATTCTTAATAGTATATAGGCATTGAAGAAATGGACCCTAAGCTAATAGAGAATGATAGTAAGGCCAAGGTAATGAAATAAATTTAAGAAATTAAAATTAGGGATGTAAAATATAGCATAATAATGTGAATTGGAATTGATATGGATAAAGGGCATTGCACTAAGATGGTGTAACTTTTGAAAGAACAATAATAGTTCTTTATATAGTCATCATTAAATATAAAGGGAATAAATCCATATGTAATAAATTATAGGTTGAATGTGATTATTAGGTGTAA
Organism: Erythroxylum pedicellare; assembly: GCA_027563575.1. Lineage (NCBI taxonomy): Eukaryota > Viridiplantae > Streptophyta > Magnoliopsida > Malpighiales > Erythroxylaceae > Erythroxylum > Erythroxylum pedicellare. Next base: position 23,552,398 of record JAOQMP010000006.1, read on the forward strand.
AATGCATTGTATTTTAGGGTGTAATTTGATATACTTAATCGTTTACTCGATTATTTAGTATGTGTTTAGGGTAGAATTGTGTTAGTTTATGACTTATTTGTGTTTTAAGCGTTTTATGGGTTAGAACAATCCCTTGAGCTTAAATATGATGTTTTTGAGGTAGGTTGATGTGTTTGCTAGTATTTCAGGGTCAACATCGAAGAACGAAGAAGTTTCAGAGACATTCAGGCCTTAACAATAGCCCACGATCATGACAGAAGCCCAGGACACGGCCCACGATCGTGGCACAATAGGCCACGATCGTGACAGAAGGTTTAGATGTAGGCCCTGATCGTGGCCTGGAGGGCCACAATCGTGACATGTGTTGGGCAGACACGCAACCACTCCCAAACTTCACATTTTGAGGGACTTTCAGATCTTTTAAACCCTAAAAAACCCTAGTTTAACCCTAAACACAAAAGAATATAAATATAACAAGAAGAATCCAAAGAAGGAGTTTTCTTATGGCATTAGCCACCATCATAAAACCCTAGAGAGAGTTTATTCAGAGATTGAGAAAGAGACGTACGAAGAGAGACATGGAGAAGAAGCCTACACGAAGTACTTCTTGGAATAGGAGGTTTCCTGTCATTGCTACCTCCATCATCCATTCAGATTTATTTTCCAGTGTATTTCCATTTTTATCTATACACAGAATTGGAATAGCTATTAAGATAGGATTTATGAATGTTGAGGAGTATCTAAACTCACTTTAGGGTTACTTTTATCTTTGATTCAATAAAAAACTGATTGTTTATATGAATTGGATTCATTGTGATTGATTTATGCATTTTCATAAATCAGTAATGGACTGAGAGGATGAACCGATGAAAATAATTAAATTGGGTTAATAAGAGTTAGATAATTTAATAAGAACGAGAAATCAATCAAATCGGTAATTATATGATGAGAGATCTCACATAGGCTCCGGTAGTTTAGTGGAAAACTTCAGATCTAATTAGGGTTTGGATAAATTGTGAATTGAGAAATTGCAATTTTTCATAATTTGATTAGGGTTTATAATTTAGGGCTTTTGGTTATAAATCGAGAGAGAGTAACCAATCTTAGGATACTCTAGGAACAATAATCCGACATTTCATAATTAATTTAGTGTTGAAGGTAGGTAAAAATTTCCCCTTTCTCTCAATTAGTAGTTCCTTAGGTTGATTCTTGGCGTGTGCATTGCAATTTACTGATTTGTTAATATTTTGTGATTAATTATTGAGTTGAATTGGTTGATTAAATTAATTGATTAAATTGTGTGACTGTTTTAGCTTAGTTACAGTTGAATTTCTGCGATTTGTTTCAACCTTAGAGTTTAGGATTAGACTAACCCTCCTCGTGAGATCGAGAGCTTAAATACTACGTGAACGACCCGTATGCTTGTAGAATATTGAGGTTAAAATATTAAAACTAAATATTTCAGAAAACCACGATTAGTGATGCTTAACATTAAATGATGGATGCATGTTTTTGATCTACTTGTACATTTTTAAACCACTAATATATTATCTACAACTAAGGTAGGTGCATCTTTCATTAGCAACTAATACAATGGTAGGTAGGAGTTGATCCCTCAAGAAGCAGTGTGGATTATAAAATCTATAAATGCTAAACATTCTAATCATAAGTAATAAAAGAGTGATGTTAATGTATTTTGAGTAAAAAAACATAAAATAAAACAAAATACACTGAAACTACACTTTCTTAAAATATAATCATCTACTCTCCACTTGGTTAATCTGTATATCTGCCAATCTAACAACCCTTTGAATGTGCTAATATATGTGACAAACCATAAAAGGTTTCACCCTAATACCAAAAATATCACTAGGTCTCTCTCGAGCACTTTACAAAACTCCTATTAATTAATTTCTAGTAGCTTACTTAAGGCTTCCACAAGTGAATTATAATCAAATTTAGTCACTAATATAACTAAATTATAGATTAAGATCAATCAAAGGCAATTCGTAAAATAAACCAATGTCAATTTATCAAAATTACGTAAAATAAACCAAATAATAAATAAAACTAGGTAATTTGATAGTAAAATCAAGCAAAATATTTGAGAAAATATATGCTTTTTTTAAAATACTAAGTAAAATCATGCACATCATGAAACCTATATAAAAAAGAAAATAGTCTTCACAGAAGAGTGAGAACAGGTAGTGTAAGAGGAGGTGAACACGCTGTTGAGCATAGAGTTTATTAGGGAACCAACATATCTAGATTGGCCAGCCAATATAGTAATTATGAAAAAGTCTAATGACAAATGATGCAGGTGCACTGACTTTAATTACTTGAATAAAGTCTTCCCTAGGGATAATTATCTACTTCTAAAAAAGATCTACTTATAGATGCAATAATTAGTCATAATTTGTAAAGTTTCATAGATGCATACTTGAGGTATAACCTTTTGAACTCACTAATGCAAAAAACAACCTATCACAGGCTTATAAATTTAATGTTTTATAAGCATACCAAATAAAGTGTGCAAGTTTATGTTGATGACTTTATTGTCAAGACAAAGCAATAAGGGATCATATAGCATATTTCAGAGAATGCTTCAAACTATTAAAGAAATATGGAATGAGACTAAACCTTTGAGAAGTGTGTACTTAAAACTTTTAGTTGAAAATTCTTAGTCTTTATGATAAGCCAATGGGGTGTTGAACAAAATGCCCATAAGATAAAGGCCATTACATATACAAAGTCACCATATATAGAGAGTTCAATAAGTAATCTAGCAAGTTTATTTCATTTTCTCTCTTAGTTTACAAAAAGATATCTCCTATTATTAGAAAATATGCATATAAAGTAAAAGATTAGAAAAAGGCCACAATTGAAAACAAGTGTTTGAATATTTGAAGAGTTATTTGAAATACCCACCTCAACTACCTCTATATAGTTCATGCTACATCTAATGACTACCGACTAAATGACCTCTTATTAGAATATATCATAAGTAATAACAAAACATAACAATCCCTATATAAGATAACTTTGGAGACTTCAAGTCAAAGGATCACTAATACAATTGTCATAATGAGAATTTCCTTAGAAATACTGTAACATCCACACCCCCTGGGAGGATATGTAGCTACTACTCAAAATAGAATTGAAACATTCCAAATCATACCAAGGATTCCTTACATACATTTCAGCAACTCATGCAAACATACAATACATATCATTAAATTTTGTTGTAAACAAACCATAATGTACTTCATATATAATGAACTTATCATCATATATGATTTAAACATAATCCATCCTATAATAAGGTTATTACAAGCCATTAAACAAAATACAAATTGCCTCATATTGCCAGATATAACACAAAAACTCAAATATACATCTTTCGAAACAAAAGACATTCTTCTTGACCACTGCGGTTATCTTTGTCCCAATCTTTAAACCTTCTTATCAGAACCTATATAGAGGCAAAACCACCGTGCTAAGCATATAGCTTAATGGGGAATAACTAAACATAATACACAATGATGGATGTTTCTAACAGTCGTCTAACATTTATATATACGGATTAAAATCATATCACAGCAATAGTTAATTGTTCATAATATAGAGTAATCCAAACATTATGTCTCAGAACATAATATAATTCATCATTCAATACAAAACATTCTTGCATTAGAATAAAACTCGTGAATATCATAACAGAATGTAAAAATATCAAATTGAATATCAAAATAGGATGTAATCCTTTCAGATCAAAGTATGACTTATGTCAAAATAGAACTTGTTTTGCAGCATATCAAAGCTTATCTTTTATTAGAACAGAACAAATTAGACTGCTAATCCTTTTTACAGAAATGGATAACAAGACCAAAACAAAAGATAATATGATTGGTACCATAGAATAGGAGAGACTTATGTCTTAGTAACAGGAGAAACTATTGCGTCAATTATCAGGAGACACCGAAGTGTCGATATCAAGAGACACTGGAGGGTCAATATTAGGAGACACCTTAGTGTCACAGGAGCAGTTATAGACCCTTCTAGGCATGTCTATTTACTCACGACTAGGACTTAACAGTTTTCAAACAAACCATTTTAGAATTCAGAAATTTCATGTAAATGATGTAGTGCATAACATATGACCTTATTCATTTGATCAAACTTAACATGCCTTATAAATACAA
>JAOQMP010000006.1:23556699-23572092 GCA_027563575.1 Erythroxylum pedicellare
GCATTACATTTCACACTCCATAAATTTACATTACAAAAACATCTGTGAGTTCATTGTTCTAGACAAAATGTTCTATATGAAATGAGATACTAAACAAACACATTCTATCTAAACTACTCAGATATCGATTGACCAGACCTTTTAGCCATTTCTTGTTCCCAAAATTGATAATACAAGACTTTAACTAGATTTCTTTAGAAGCTAGGTCTCCTCAATAGCTGAAAATCAATATTACAATTTTGATGAGTTTTGTGAACTAAGTGAGTGAACCATCATCGATGTGCTCACTCAAAATAGGACATAAACATCACAAGTATATAACACAGTTCAATCAGTAGATCACCTCATTCAGAATCAAATCCTATATATCACATCATTCTAAATTGAATACCTAATCACATTATATATCGTATTTTATCAAGCATATTATGAATACAAACATTTCGTATAATCATTTCAAAATAATCCGATCATTCATATCATCATCATATACACAAACATTGCATATCTTTATATCAATACAATTCAATAATTATTCACAGTCATTCACTTAGTACATGTGATGATATATATGCAAATGCACATGAGACTCCACTTTCATTTTTATTTTATTGTGACTGAGTGCCTATTTACTGTCATGTACCGTTTTGTGGATCTTTGTGCACATTTATGAGCTTTAAGCTCTTTTCCAACTGGTCACTCTAGTCATAACTCCTTTATCTGATCATACATATTCATATGATGGAATACATCATTTCATAAAATATGATATCAATAACTTTCATTCAAAGTGCACAGTCACTTATCATATTCATCAGATCTGAGTCCAGAATTCAACATTCAGTTGAGTACACATTTCATATTGCACATACAATTAGATAGCACTTCCAATACAATCCTAAATATCAAATCCTAAGACCATCGATGTTTGAAAGTATCACAATTATATAAGTTAAAATTCAGTAATTGACAATAATCAAGAACAATATGAGAAAACATCTAGGTTAACTTACAGTACGCTCTAGATAAGCTATTACCTTGACGATCCGCCAATGTCTAGATGTGGACGCTTAATTTGTGCTTTTATATCATGCAATACATACATATTTGCACATTACTAACTTGTTTAATCAAATGAGTACTCAATCATACACATGTATATGTGTTATGTTCAATGCATGGTCAATTGACTATCCCAGGTATGTATCCTTATTTATAATTCTTAACCATTCAAAAATCAATATATATTCATACATTTACCCATTCTCATTCATAATTACCCATGTTCTTTAATGCTCATTCATCCATACCTTATAAACATTACTCATGTCCTTAAGATCATATTTTCATTAAAAGAACTCATTTATTCCTTTAACAAATCAAATTTTCCAAATTTGAACTCAACCACATCAAAACAGTCCATTCTTTAGGTCATAACATCAATTAACTAGATAAACTTATCAAGCTCTTAACCAATTAATCAAGAAACAATATAGGCTCATTCCTAGTCTTAATCAAGTCCAAATATACCAATTAGACTAAAATTTCTCAGCTGGTTTAACATATACATAAGGTTTAAATTAAAATTCCATAATTTGTCATCAACATCACTAATGTGTGTAACTTTACTACCTTCAATGCTTCACAAATTTTACAAGCTTGGAGACATCACTATCACTTGAAATTTTCTAGATTTCATGTCCTTTAAGGTTACTTCATTTTAGGTTAATTTAGCTTCCTTATTGGTTACACTAAGGCTTATAAAATTCTGCTCACTTATGACATTAACAGTCACATTTTACAAACACAACCATAGCTCTAATTTTCCAGATTCAAGAACACTTCAATAACACCTATCTTTACCATGAATCCACATTCATTTATACTTCAAATATCAATCTAATTCATCCATAAAAAAACCTAGAACCTATGGATTTTATATATCAAGAACAAAACATAATACTATCCAATTCATGTATCATTTTCCAGCACACTTCACCATCAACATCATATACAATCCATCCCAGTTCAATCATCATAATCTTTCTATTAAAACATTCCATAAAGATCAATCTTTTACTTACCTATCTAGGTCAAATTCTAGCTCAAATATCAAGCTAACTTAGCTCTCCATGCATGCAAAATCATCACCAATTCAAGGTAGAAATAGGTTAGATTTTGTCTATGATAAAAGACCATAACAAGAACAATAATTTTATGGTTCTATGACTATCTTGTGAATGGTAAAAGCATAGATTTGGGGTAGAAATATAGCAAGACTTTATCCAAAATATAGAGATGTGAGATGGGAGCAAGTTTTGGTAGAGACAGTGAAGAAAGAAGAGAAATGAACTCAACAACAACTTTTCCAGCATTTTCTTAATTCAACTAGGTACAAGGTGTCATTTTCTTAGATTAACATGTGTCCTTAGGCATGTAATCCATTTTTTATGTATATATGCTGCCTTATGTCACTTAGTTACTTAGTCCATTTGTCACACAACCATTGTTGCTATTTGTCAATTAATTAGCTATGCCATTTGTCACTTCATTTTCCACGTCAAATGTCACTAATTCATAAGCTTCGTCATCCTAATTTTCCATGTAACAACTTATCTTACCACTTGACATTTTTCCTAGACTAAATGTACATTTTAATTCATTAATTTTCCTATTGTGACAATTAATTCCAAATTTACTACTTGTAATCCATCAAACCAAAATTCAAGAGATAAGTAATACATAATCAAATCATAATCATTTTAAACCTTTCATACCCCAGAATATGTCAAGTGAGTGCACATAAAAATCTTTGTAATTTTTTACTAAATAATGATTCATGTATATATGTGAATGATATGCATGTGAATGAAATGCATTTCATGAATTATCAATGATATGACTCATATGCAATATTCTAAAGCTCTAACCCTTAGTATGAAAAAGGGATATTATAAAAACTATGTAATTAAAATAAAATTTTAAGTTATTTGACTCAATTTACTAAGACTTCATTCTAAAAACTTTATAAACATTTGGTTTCCCTAAAGCCTTTATTTTATTAATGTATCCTAACTACTTCATTTGAATTCCTTGTGAATGGTGAGCTAACTACTTTATTCAAAGGTGGGAAAAGATTAAGGCAAAGGAACCCTCTTTTCCATCACATATTCATCCTTTGTGTAGAAAATCTTTTAATATTAGTGGATCCCTTTATAAGACAGGACCTAAGTTTTAAGTTCCAGTAAATGTGTAAAAGGATGATAAATTCTAGCCTAGCATTTATAGATGACATATTAATTTTCTATAAAGCAAATAACAAGTTAGCAACTATCCTTATGATAACCTTACATACCTTCAAAAATATATCTAAGATGGAAATGGACTAGGATAAAAAATTTATAATGGTTTTTTAATGATAAAGGGATGTAGCCCTTTGGTTATTAACAATCATATAGGGTCTATAAAAAACCTTCCATTCACTTTCTTTGGATTACTAATAACCACAATAAGGCTTATATACTGAGATTGCCTACCCTTAATGGAGACAATCTAAAAGATGATAAGACCTAGACTGACAAGGCGCTTTTATATGCCGGTAAAGTTCATCTTACAAACTATATACTCAATTCTCTTTATATACTAGACCTCACACATATTTCTCTTTAACAGACTAATAAAGGACATAGAAGGGCTACATATAAATTTCTTATGGTCAAGCAAACTCACAATGAAGACCTTTTACAATGGAAAATGGACCAATGTCTGTTATAATGAAGGAGCATGTGGTTTTGGGATCAAAGAAATTTCTATTACCAATAACGTGATAATGGTAAAGCGTATAAGGAGAATCATGGTTGATAAAGAGGAATTACGAGTAAGATGACTCAATCATTGCAATCTTAAAGGTAAAAGTTTATGGGAGTTAAGGATAAAGACAACTAGCTCATATTTTATGGACAAGAAGCTTCCATCTAGTTTGACAATTGAAGCAAAATTGGACCTATGTATATGACCAATTTGCTTCAAAACTTAAGTTATACTTTACCTATAAATGCAAAATTTGCTCAATAATCAGTGATAGTAATTAGACATAGATTTCGCTCAATCTAAAAAATGCTTACTAGACTATAGATCATAATCAAATGAGAAAGATTCTTATATGTGGTTGTGGTAATCCTTAAGGAATTCAATAGTAACTCATTTCTAATAACAGTTTACCAAAATGCCTTGTTAAAACATCATTTTGTGTAAAAAGGATTTGCAAAGAATATCCTTTCTCATATGGCATATTTAAAAAAAGAAGATGGCTAGTATGGACAAATTAATTTTCATAAACATATCACTTTTATGCAATATTTGCTCCAAGAGTTAAGAAACCATATCTTACTTTTCTTCATAGATGAGTTCTCAACCTTTGTATGGAACATCATTCAACATCTATGCATAATTGGGAGGAAGAGTCTGAACTATTAGGAAACCTTCATTGCTATTGAAGATGGAAGAGGGCTTCAAAAGTTAAAAAAACATTTTAGATAGTATTTATTTTTATATTTGTTTGTATTTATTTTATTTATTATTATCATTATTATGCTCTATTTTGATCTTTATTATTACTTTCATTAGTATTATTTTTATTTTTATGTGTATTTTTAGTTTTAGTCTTTACCTTGCTCTATCTATAATTATTTATTTTTATTATTTGTATATTTCTATTTCTAATAATTTAATTATATTGTCATTACTATTTTCCTTTATTTTTATTAATTTTATTTGTATTATTAATTTTATTATTTAATATATAATATTATCATTATTCTTTATTCTATTTCTATTTTATATTTTTTAAGCATATAAGAGATATGTGAGAGAAAACAAAAAGATATAAAGGTGGCTTGCTAAATAGAGAGAGAAGATGAGAGGTGGAAGAAGAGAAAAAAGACAGTTTATAGGGTTAGGGTTTGGGGAAAAGAAAAAAAATGTGCACGATCGTACAACTATGTAGGGATGTCTGTCATAATCATGCATAGGATGCAACATTGTGACAAAATGTGCATCACGCCATGCATGATCATGTATGCCGTACACGATTGTGCATATTGGCACGTTTTGCACCATTTTCCTCGTACATCCTCTAGAATTTGTTGCCGAACTTGTAACACCTTTCCTAATATGAGATTCATCAATCAAAATTAGTCCAACAATAAGAAAATAATAAACTTACATGCAAAATTAAAAAAAAACTAATATAACATGCTAATAATTTATCGCCATTAGCTTGACCATTCCTCATTCAAATATGTTAAATGAAGCGAAAGGAAAGAAATTACTTCCCATTCTTATAAAAAGACTCCTCCAATATATGGTTTACATTTATGTCCATTCACTTTAAAGGTTTCCTTTTTATTGTTCTCCAACTCTAAAGCTCCATGTGTAAATATATGGTTACATTAAAAGGTCCACTCTAATATGACTTGAGCTTTCTTGGAAACAACTTCAATCGTGAATTAAATAATAACACCACATCTCCTATGCAAGTGTCACACAAAACAGAACTGAAACAATCCAAATCATACTAAACATTTCTTACATGCATTTCTAGAAACTCAAGCAAACATACAATACATATCATTAGATGTTGTTGTAAACAAACCATAACATACATCATATATAATGAACTTATCAAAATACATGCCTTAAACATAATCCATAATGTAATAAGTTGATTACAAACCATTAAACAAAATACAAACTGTCTCATATTGTCAGATACAACTCAAAAACTCAAATATACATCTTTCAAATCAAAAGACATTCTTCTTGGCTACTGCATTTGTCTTTGTCCTAGTTTTTAAACCTTCTTATCAGACCCTACATAGAGGTAAAACCACCATGCTAAGCATATAGCTTAATGGGGAATAACCAAACATAATGCAAAACGGCAACTGTTTCTAACAGTCGTCTAACATTCATATATACCGATTCAAATCATATCACAACATTCTTTAATTGTTCATAATTCAGAGTAATCCAAACATTATGTCTCATAACAGAATATGATTCATCAATTAGTGTAAAACATTCTTGCATCAGAACAAAACTCATAAATATCAGAACAGAAAGTACAAGTATCATAATTGAATATTCATACACTCATATTTTCGTATATCTTTAAGACTTAATTCAGAGTCATTTACATTCATTTTACGTTCATATATAGCTAGTTTATCATGTTTTAGTATTATTTGAGGTTTGTTGACGTAAAATGAATAAATGAAACAAATAGACTCGAATTGCACTGATTTTAGGATTCTGGCAAACTTAACCTTTAGTCATTGTGGGATTTTTATCTCAAGATTGGTTTAGCCAAAAATTATAAAATTTTATAATTAAATTCTTGACTCATTGAAAGATTTTTTGGGATTAATTTCAGATTTGTTTGAGCTTCAAATCAGGAGAAATAAATTCCCAAAAGTTGTGTCAGAGTTTGGATCATCAGAATGACCTTTCGACGATCTTTCAATCATAACTTTTAACTCAGATGGTGTAATTCACTGATTCAAGTCTCATATTGAAGCTAGCTCAAAAACAAAGCTACTGATAAAATTTGATCTCTTAAATCATCACCGTGTGATTTTTATACATTGTCGAAATTGACCTTAGTTTATTGTCAAAAACGCAGTTCAAAGCTAACAAAATTTTAATCGATTTTCAAAGCACTTGGATGACATGACACGACTCCATTGGTTGCTTAAGATGACTCTATGTACACCCCAAGAATCCATGTCACTTTGGATGGCTGGGGAGGCAGATGCTCAAGGGTGGTTGCAACCTCGATCAATTGACATGAAAAGGAGGAATTTGTTTTGTAGTTGGCCTCTTAATTAGGTCAACCACATCATGATAGATATGATATATATATATATCTATGACTTTGGTCTCTAGGTGGAGGCGTATTTCCTCTAGATTATTCTTCATACTTCCCAACTACACTCTTGCTTTTTAATCTTTTCGAAAGGAACACAATTGTCTTAGACCATTCGGTGGTAACAACGTTTTAATAGGTATGTATAGTTAAGTTTGTATTTCAATTGTAAAGGGTAATACCCGTCGAACCTATATTAATTCATGAGGATTTAATCTTAATCAATTCTTGTGTTCGTGATTTGCAAACATGTGTTTAAATTCGGATCCTTTAATGGCTAATCTGAACTTTTAAATCTTAAAATTCAGAATTAAGGTTTATAAGAGATTTTTGGACGCTATTTGATTAATTGAAGGTAGTAGTTGCCAAATTAATTGATTTATAGCTAGGTTGTTAATAGTCGTTATTAAACCTAAACTAAGAGAATTTAAACTTTGTCTTAAACTGATGATAGTAGTTGTCAAAGTTTTCAAGACGAGATCATTAAACCGACTATAGTAAAGCTCGTATGGGACATAGGTGGATTAGTTGTTATGAATCCTATAATTGTTTGCAAAGATTTGTTTTCTTAGTAGTTAAGAAGCATAAAAATAGTAAGTTGGTGATCCGTGATTATGTAAACACAGTACACAAATAATTCCTAGAGTCTAATGAACTAATTAATTGGTTTCGTTGGTCAAATCTTTTGCAATTGAAGTTTCCGTAATTCTGTTTTTTGAATCCTACTCTTTCAATTTAGCACTTGTTTAATTTCATATTCTTTAAATTATGAATTTTCGAGATAAAATCCCCCAATCATTTATTTTCATGCATTGGTTTGAGATCAATTTCGTTTGGTTGTTGTTTGCGTCAAATCTGATTCTGTTTGAGAAAGATTATCTTTTGATTTCTGTTTTCCATTAACTGTTTTTGTTTTCTGGTTTAGTTAGTAGTTTGCATTCAATACTTAATCATTTAGGTTAGATTGCATTTTAGATATTAAATTTTAGTTTCATTTCTATTTTTGTGTTGGTTTGCATGAAAGAAATTTCGTTGACAAGTTTGACGATAGTTAACATTCCATTATCAAATCTTTGAGGGAACGATCCCTACTCCTATATACTACTTGTCATTCGTGTAGGGTTAATTTGTATGGGTAATGACTCCTTGTCAAATATCATAATAGGATATAATTATTTCAAATCAAAATATGACTTCTATCAAAACAAAGCTTGTTTTTTTTTATCAGAACTGAACTTGTTTTTATCAAAACTAAACATGTCCAAAACAAATCTTTTCTCCTTCCTAATTACTTCCCATGGTCGTGGGAATAAGCCTTATAAATCCCACGATTGTGGGATGAGTGAACTGAAGGTTCATTCACCTATAATCTCCACTCACCCACAATCTCCAATTTGTTTCCAAAACTTGACTTCTTCATTTCCATTTGACACAACTTCACCAAAGACCATCAATTCCACTTCAATTTTACCTTATTCATGCTTCATTATCTCATCAAATTCATGTGCAAACCAATTCAAAAATCATTCCTTAAGTAACTTACAAATTAATATCTTCCACACATCAAAACCAAACTAGAAGTTATCATATAAAGATAATTTTTCCAGCATTCATTTATCATCATCTTAACACATATTTCATACCAATTTAATTATCATAAAGCTTGTATTAATACATGCTATCAAGTTTAGTAATCCCTTACCTAATTACCTTAAATTTCCTTCTTTAAAGAACTAATCAAACTAGCCCTTATGCAACTAAAGCACTTATGAAATCTAGGTAAATGTAAGATGATCTTAACACTAAAATGATAACAACATAAAAGCTAGTATAAAGTAGCTTTCTTGATGCAGTAATTTACAAGAATTCTAAGAGAAAATGATCCTAAAAACTCCAGAAGTTGAGAGGAAACTAGAGTTTCGGTGGTGAGATTGCAAGACAATGAAGAAAGAACAAAATAAAAATGACTTCAGCAAAAACTTGCCTCTTACATTTCTAGGTTTCATAAAATTGTAACAACAAGTGTCACCATGCAAATCATTCATTTGTCCCATATTAGAGCTGCCAAATGTCAACAATATATTAAGCCATTTGTCTCTCACTTATTGCTGCCACTTGTCAATTTACTACTATGTCATTTGTCAATGCATCAACTATGCCAAATGTCACTAACTTATAGGCTTAGTCATTCCAATTTTCATGTACCAACTTGTCTTGCCACTTGATAATTTTCCTAGTCCAAATGTATATTTTAATACCTCAATTCTCTAATGGTAACAATTAATTCCAATTCACTAAGTAGGATCCATTAAACCCAAAATTCATGTCATATGCAATTCTCAATCATATCACAAATTTTACACTTATCATACATGTACTTTTATGAACATGTAACATTCTAACTAGGGTACAATTTGAGGCCTTACACATACAAATAATGTTCCAATTAGATTTATCATATTGGGTCAGTTTAGTAAACTTATTCTCTAACAAGCACCTACATGTTTGTTTAAGTATCTCCATATTTTAGTCTATAAGATCGACTACTTCCTTCATAACAAAAAATATAAAGAGTGTTAGTATTTTTACGTTCTATTAATATCCAGTATTAATAGAACAATGACTAGGAACAATTTATGGATAATACAGAAATAAATGTAAATCTCATAATTATAATCTCATTATAATTTCATTTACAATGTATAATTATCTCACGGACTTTATCATATATATCTAAACATGTAAAAGATAAAGAATGCCTTTAAATAATTGTCATAAACTATAACCAATTGATTGGCTATAGGGCATAAACCAACATGAAAAATGTCAGAAGGATTGTCAAATCAGTAGAGCTTGGCTAATTTGTGGTTAGAATCACCCTTCAAACATCAACCAAGTCCTAGCTAAACTTTATGGTTGGATGTTTTATCTCTACTGAAAAAGTAGATTAAAGTGAACCTACCTTAGAATCATTGCTTATTTGGATGATGAATGCTGATGACACATCAAGAAAGGATGAAAGTGAAGTTAACCTATTTATTCAGGTTCTATTTGAAATTAATATCAAATATTGTTAAAAGTACAAGTTCCATGCCTTTAATAATAAAACAGGGTATAAGGTCCTAATACCTTGGAAAAAAATGTAAACATATTTATAGATTTGATCAGGAAAAATCAAGTCACATTCACATTTTATTATAAATCAATTGAATAGGCTCTTTAATACCAAGGAAGAGACCATATAAAAGTGTTTCAAATTATACTAGAACATAACAAAAGATAAGTAGATTTAGTTCGAACATGTCCCTGGTAGTTATTAAAGTATAGAATGAAGGAATAAAACCTAATCTTTTATTTTTACAAGTCAAGGTTCAACCCATATATGATGCTAAATTTTAGGCATAGGTAGAGCTAGTGTTAGAAGGCTAGACAACCTATGTCAAAAACTATATAGAAAAAAGGGTAATTACCTTTAAACTAGGCTAATATTAGAGAACTCGTTTGAAGATTTATAAAATTTTCTATCATTAATGGTTAGCTTTACAAGCTCTCCTATACTCAACGTTATTGACAATATGTCGCACCACCTAAAACATGAGAAATATTAAAACAATGTCATGAAGGTTCTTATGGGTCACACTAGGTTGTTCAACCCTCTCTTATAAGATAATAAGAAAAGGATATTTTTAGCCATCACTTAAGTAAGAAGCAATTAACTAAGTTAAGAAATGCGATAAATGTTAGAGGAACTCATATTTTCATCACCAACCTATTTCAAATTATTCCTATACATTATCTCTAATACTATTTATACAATAGAGCATAACAATCTTAAGCCTATTCCCACCTATAATTAGGTAACATAGATTTATCCTTGTCATAGTCAATTACTTTATATGGTATACAAAAGTTAAATCTTACTCAACTATATCAAGGAAAATAATTGAGAAATTGCCATTGGGTCATATTATATGCAAATATGACATTGTATTCTCCATAATCACAAAAAGGTCAGTAATTCATTTTCTTAAACATAATTTTTTCGAATCACAAGACATCGAATAACACTTCATATATTTCATGCACCTATTGCCTAGTTGCTTGGTGAAGGTTATCAATGGGACCATTTTGTAAGGCGTCAAATAAATATTAATAAAGCTAAAGGTATTTAGGCATATGAGTTGAAAAGCATCCTCTAAAGTTATCAAATTACCTAGAGAATATCAGTAGGAGATGCCACATTTAGTTTGGTATATGAAGTGGAAGCCTCAAAGTTATGGAGTTAAAAATTGTTTTTGCTCACATCAGAAGCCATAAACTTGAGGTCAATGAATCATTGTTACTAGTGAAACTATACGTAGTTAAAGGAAAAAGACATTAAATAGATCTAAAAAATTTGGCATACCAATGACATATCAAAATTTTCAACTAGAAAAGAGTTAGATGATGTATCATAGAAAAATGTAACTTGTTTTAAGGAGGATTGATATAAATAATGAAATGGATGCTAGAGGAAAGCTAGCTTCAAACTAGACAAGCCTATATATATATTAAGAGATGTTGTCATACCTGGCATATACATACTTGAAATGTTTGATGGCTTATAAATTTCTAAAACCTAGAATGGTTGACAACTTATACCTTACTATTCTTGAGATTGAAAAGCATTATTTTCTATAAATTAAGTTCAACATCATATTTGTGAAAATATACCTGTCAAAACCTTTACATGTAAAATAAAAAAAATCAAAGAGTCTTAAAACATGAGACCCATAAAGATTCTCAAAACATTAGACTTATAAAAACTCTCAAAACAAAAAACTCATAGTAGTGTCTAAAAGATATACTTCCAAACCAAAAAATTCTAAATGACATACTTAAAGAGTTTTGAAATATGAAACTTGAAAAAAGCCAAATGGTAGAGCTAAAGATTCTCTAAACATTAAACTTGAAAAATATCAAATGATATACTTAAATAGTCTCAAATGTTAAACTTATAAAATACGAAATGATAGACCTAAATAGTCTTGAAACAATATTCTAAAATGCCAAACAACAAACTTCAACAAGTCATATAATTTCATACTTCAAATTTGGAAAATGATAAGAATAAAAAAGTACTTAAATGAGCCACTTAAAATAGTTCCAATATTAGATTCAAAAAAACATTGGACCTACTCTCTCTCTCATAAATAAGTCCAACTCAAGATTAGGAATAAAATTCACAAAAAAAATCTAGTTTGATTTTAAACTTACATATTACAAGCATATATCAGGTAATAGCATTAAACAATAGACCTATAAAGAATAAGCAATCATTAAATGTATTCATTATAAAGTTAGATTTATAAAAAGTTGTATATTTATAGTTAAAATGAAAAAGAGAAAAACTAATAGAAAACAAGAATCACTAATATCGAAATAATTAAAAATGAAATAAAGGAATAGAAAATCTAATCTTTTAGGTTGGTTCCCAAGCAACACCTTTGTTTAAAGTTGTTAGCAAACTTATTGCTTCCTTTTTTAATTGATATAATTTGGATCCTTAGGCTCCAACTCTGCCACCTTCTCCTTTACAGTGAGAAAACTTTTTAAATCTCCCTACAAAATGTATTCTTTACATTGAGAAACTTGAATCGATAGCTCTTCTCTTTTACAAGTGCAAGATAACTTCCTTCATTTGGTGCTACATTCAATTTCTTTACGATATGTTTCCTTTCAAGTCTAGTTTACTAGATCTAGCTAGCTAGTTTTCTATAGAAAAACAATTTAAGCAATGCTGAATTAATGGTGCTGAAGATTGCTCTTGGATATGCCTTCTATGTACTATATAATGAAAGAAACAAAATAATTATCTAAGGACAAGCGACTTAAAGTGGACAATCTATTGTTATAGTTGATTGGTAATTGCATATAATGGTTCACTAATTATACAGAGGTTCTAGTGAATACTTGTTTCCTAAATGACATCTTAAGTCTAGAAACTAGCTTTTGCATTGATAATAAGATTTGAGCGGTTTAAGACAAATTTTCTTATTGGTTAAGGAAAGTTAGTTGCAATATTGAGGTAGCTAATAATTGTAATTTTAAAGAGAAATTATATGCTATTGGTCCTTAGCAACAACTAGTCCATTTGTAAAAGTCATTGACATTGGCAAGCTGGAGAATGTCAGGACGAGGATACTCCTGTGATGTTTTACTAATAACGTTTAGAAAGCTAATGGTCCTTTGAGTTTTCTGTTGTTGTTTTGATATAGATAGTTGCATCATTTTTTATTTCCATCTCAATTCCCATTTTGGGTTGTTTTAAATGAAATTATTTATTTTCTTAAAAACTTTTGATTATTTGGTATTACAATATATTGTATAATTTAAAGGCCTTCATATTAATTTCTGTTTCATTTATATGATCATAAGACATTAACATTAAAGTGAATATTCATTCCAAACAACCAAAGGCAAAATTTGATTGCATTGAGTTAGTGAAGGATGAGTACTCGATTACTATTTTAACACCTCTATTTCATGCCTCTCATTACATGTGGTTAAAAAATAAAATTATATTATATTTATAGTATTAAAAGATCTAACCAAGTGAAAGAGTATAAAGAACAAATTATTTTAAATGAAAAGTAAAACTAGTTGAAATTTTTTTAAAGTGAAACTATTTTCATCTTTTAACTAATGTAAGGAGTAAAAAAATAATTCAATAATTCAAAAGGCCCAAAATAGTTTCAATTTAGTGTTCTTAAATTCAAATTTTTATAATTTTAATGTTTAATCAATTAGCAGGTGTTTGAAGAAAAACTAAATTATGTGAAATATTAGAATATAATTCATTATAAAATAATTTTTGGTAGACTTCCGTAAGCATATTCAACATTTTATAGTCTTTTTTTCTTAAAAACTACTTTGAAGTTTATTTTTGAGAATTTTAAAAAAATTCATTAAAGATAAAGAAGGTTTAATGGTATAAAATTTGGAGAGTGGTCTCTTCTATTACAACTGCCCAAGCGATAGTGTTTTAATGTTGTTAAAGAGAAGGGAATGACAACGTATTGACTATGGAAGGTATTACAAAGGTATTCTTAGAACTCAAACTTTCACCCAAATTTCTCGCTCACACCCTTTGCACGACAGTCTCACTTAGATCCGTTAAAGTAAGACTCAGCCTTTCTCAACACGCAAAGTGTTTACCTAATGACACTCTCGAAGAAACAATACTTATAAGAACAATAAGAACAAAGGCAACAAGAACGCACGGAGATACGGTATAAAACCAACTTTATATACTTTCCCTCAAAAGAATACAAAGAATGCTCTCTCTGATTGAACGAGAAGAGCAGAGCTCGAATGAGCTATATATAGGCATCCTAACTTGGAGTCCAAGTTACATTCAGATTCTTACTAAATCCGAACTACCTAAAGATCGTGCTAAGATCACGTCTATCCTTATCAGATTACATCACGTGGACTAATTAGATGACACCCCCGTCTAAATAGGACTCTAATTGATAAGATAAGATAAAAACAAGATGGAGTTTACATTCAACTAGGAAATTAACATCCTTATCCTTGAAAAACTCTAATATCTTCAGATGTTCAGTTCCACTGTAGTTGCCACATCATCCAAGATGTCCTTATGATCTCTATCCGTTGATGATGTAATGTGATCTCGCCGAAGCCCCCTAGCACATTGGCCTGATCCAATGCTTCTCCACAATAAGTCCATTAGTCGTGGTCCATTTATCCGAGCATGGGCCAAGTCCTTAGTCCATCAAGTCTTTAGCCTGGGTCGAGTCAATCTCCATAAAGTCCGAGACTCTACCAAAATTTGCATCAAGTCCGATCCCACTTGCCCGTATATGCCTTAGTGTTTTCGCATGCCTCCCTTATACGTGAATCTAGCTAACCTTCCGCCTAAGGCTCCTTATGAAGGTCGTTGAGAAGTGCTCCGAAACTTAGGGGTCTAACAAACCACCCCCACTAGATGGATTCGATGCCCTCGTCGAATTAGTTTGAAGGTAGGCGTTTACTTGATCCTCGAACTGCCATAAGGTTATATCTTTCTCCCACGTAGCTTCTGCGACAGGTTTATTCTTATGTTGACCCATGGTCTGGTGATTTAGGATCTTCTCCACTTGATCCTCGAATTGTTTTCTCAGAACCAGTGGTGGTCACTTCACTTGACTCCTATTTGGATCTGTCACATCCTTATAGTAAGGTTTGAGAAAATTAACGTGAAAAGTAGGGTGTACCTTTAACCGCTCGGGCAACTTCAATCGGTACGCCACATTCTCCACTTTATGTAGCACTTCAAATGGTCTATCGTACGTCAGCACCAAACCCCTATGAACTTGGTTGCTTGAGATCTTCTTCCAAATCTGTGGGGTTAGTTTCAACAGAACCTTATCTCCCACGTCAAATTCCAATGGTCTCCTCCGAAGATCCGCTTGCTTCTTCATCCG
>JAOQMP010000006.1:23579104-23592208 GCA_027563575.1 Erythroxylum pedicellare
AAAAAATATTTTACATTTTTATATTCTACATTTTATATTTCCAATATAATATACTTAAATCTCCCTTATAAAATTTGTCTACCATATTCAAAATTTCTATTATTCCATAACTTTTCTTTCCTTACATTATAACTCACTAAACTAACTCGGCATTATTACTAGGCATTACTATTGCGCATCGCGCAGTAATACTCTGCTAGTCTTCTAATAACTAGTGGTATGAGGTTGAGATGAATGTGGTTGATAGGAATCAATAGTAGATTCCTTTGATTGGTGGTGGAAAGAGAAGATGGGTTAGTTTGGTTGGTAATATGCAACATCTAATTCATGGAGAGAGAGAGAGAGTAGTGAAAATTGAAGACCATCATGTCAACATTCTTTATGGTTGAATCGAAGGTAAACATATGACCTAACCCATATTGTTTCATGGTGGATGTATATCACTTTTTAATGTCTTCTTTCTATTTCAATTTATTTTGAAATTTTTGAATATTAATTGAGTGATAAAATTTTGATTGTATAGAAAATGACATCCTTGAAGAAGGTGTATCTAGAGATGACACTAAACATAAGAAAGGAGGTGGCAATGTAAGTTTTAACATTAGAGGAGAGAGCACTCCGATTCTAATAAGATCTACATCACGCTAATGAAAAAGCCCTTCAATTAATTCTTCTCTTAAAGAAAATCACCAATGCTAAGTTATACTGCAAAGTCTCCATCAATTCCCAACTTAGTTTAGGAAGCTTATGGGTCAGATTTTTAGGTTTAGCCTCACTCGTTTAGACTGTAAGATAAGCTTATGATAAAAATTTTAAGTAAGACTCAATTCATAAATAGTCTTAACCTAGCCTAGTATATTATCAAACATGGTTATACATTATTGTTTGAAACCAACCGACATGGTTATATTAATAAATGGGAACTTTCCCTCCCAATAACCTACCAATTACGTTAGATATAATTATCTCTTATGTTTATTTCTTCTAGTACATATCTGTTGACTCTTCTTTCATTATCTTTACCACCTTTCTTATGTTTTGGTTTTCTTTTCTTTCATAACTTATGCACAAAATTTTTCTTCTATTCTTCACTTATTGTTGTTGTTTTCTTAGCTCCTAACCATCTTAGGTGTTTATTCAATTGGTTTTCGTTTGAGAAAAAGCTAGATGTTTTTTTTTCGTGTGTTTTGATTCTAGGCATGATGTTATACTTTCCTTTTTTCTCACAACTTTTCAACTTCTTTCTAAATGTGAAAACTTCTTTGGATGTTCTAGATCCTTCTTTTAAGCATTCTAGTTTTAATTTATTTGCATGCCAATCCTTCATCATTTGGTAAGTTACTCCATGTTCTTTTCTAATTCACTTTTCAATATAGTAATTTTTAAATTAATAATTCTAACTTCGAAAACTAATTTTTATTTCAAATTTACCCAAAATTATTATAAAAATAATCTAATATTTTTAATTAAAAATTAAGAAAAATAATTTATAATAAAGTTCTCATCCTTTCCTAGTTTTGCAACTAATTGTGTACAAGCTTTAATTAAAGCTTATGCGTTTGCTTCAATTGCTTTGTCAACTGGCATCCCTTTTATTCCTTTAGTTACTCCCTAATCTTGGGCCCCAAAGCATACCTTAGTTATTACCTTTATAACCATTCCTTTGACTACGGAGATACTTTCTTCTCCCCCTAGACCCTTGTTGGTAGAGAAGTTGAATATCATTTCTTAAGTCTGAAGGGCATATCCTAACATTTTTTCTCCACCTATCTAGAATGTAAAAGTATTTGCATTCAAGTGGTCCAACTGTAAAACCCCCTATACGAAACCTACAACCACCTACACACATGGCAACTAATTTCCTATACATACATTCATGGCACACATTTCTATTAAATGCTATATAAATACATGTTACAAACTTTCACATCATTTAACATTATCATTTAAAATTAGTATTACATCTTTACATTTACATGATAATCCACAAGAAAACATTACAATGTCCTTCATTACATGTACAATCATCTTTAACCTTAAAAATACACAATACAACAGTACTTTTACTCCTAGCTATTGGCCTTGCTCCCTACTAATGTCCCTTGTACCTTCCTCATAATACTTGGACCTACATAAATTAACACTTGTGATAAGTTTGAAAGCTTAGTAGGAAACACTCAATTTGGATGACCACTCATAGTAGTCATCTACCAAGCACACACATTTATAAACATCACAACTCATATAAATAGTGATGGTACATTTAATCAAGGTACATAATGCAAACATACTTCAATATGTTATTCATATACTGTAAATTCACATTTATAAGCCAAACATTGATATTCAATGCTCATTGAAACAAATTATTAATACAAATGCAAATGCTCATCAATACTAATTATTTATGTTGTCATATTGTATTTCTTATTTATAACCATCTACTTTACTTTCGATGTTAGGCCTACACATTCCCGTGGGTGTAGATAATGAGAGCTATGGATATCTGAAGATATCAAAACTATGGATACTCGAAAGCATTGAACTTTGGATACCTAAAGGAATCGAACTGTAGAGACACAATAGTCTCAAAATGAAGACACCCTTGGTGTCAAATTATAGCAACTGCATTGTAACCCTGTAAGCTTGCCTATCTATACACCACCAAGATAATAAAGTAGGCACTATAACATTTCCTTTAATCATTTTCTCATATCATAATTCATCATATTATATTCACTTAAAGACATAAAATTTGTATTAAAGTGCATACTACACATACATGAGCAACTTTTCTCTTTATAGTAACTTTTCTTACTTTGGCTTATAATCTCATCAATTAATTTCATTATCATCCATATTTCACGCCTAAGTATGTATGTCCATGCCAAAATAAACAAATTACCCATTTACCTATGTCTTCTATATTAAGTACCATTATGTCTCTTACTATGCTTAGATGCTCTTAATTCATTATGTTCACTTGTTAATATACCTAAGATATAATATAATACTTCTAGGGTATATGTTGGGGCCTTATATTTCTCGCCCCCTTAAAAAGAATTTTGTCCTTAAAATTTTACCGATATTGAATAACTGCAAGTACTGAGTTCTCATCTTTGATTAGGGTTCCCAAATTGTCTCTTTAATGCCATGATGTTACCAAAGCACCTTTATAAGAGGAATTTGCTTATTCCTTAACTGTCTCACTTCTCTAGCTAGGATTTCCTTTGACTCTTCATCATATGGGAAGTCTAGTTAGATCTTTATCTATTGTACCAATATGCACATGTGAATCATCCAATCGGTATCTCTATAGTATTAAGACATGGAATACATCGTGCAACTTGGATAGTTCCATAAGAAGAGCCAACCTATATGCTAATGGTCTAATCCATTCAAGGATTTCGTACGAACCTATAAATCTAGGACTAAGTTTTCCCTTTTTTTCAAATCTTAACACCTTTCTCCAAGGCGAGACTTTCAAGAAAGCTTTGTCACCTATTGCATATTCAATATTTTTCCTCTTCAAATCAGCATATGATTTCTGTTCATCGCCTGTAGCCTTCGATCTTTGATGAATAACCCTCACCTTCTCTTCTGTGTCTTTGACTATGTCATGTCCAATCATCTTGCTCTCAGTAAGTTCTGTTCAAAAAATCAAGGTTCCATGTTTTTTGCCATGTAATGCTTCATATGTGCTATGCCTATACTGGACTGATAACTATTGTTATATGTAAATTCCATGAAAGGAATGTAACTATCCCAATTGCCTAGAAATTCCATAACATATGCTCTAATCATGTCTTCCAGCACCTGTATAACTCTCTCAAATTGCCCATCCATTTATGGATGAAAGGCTGTGTTGAAGCTCAGTCGAGTACCCAAAGCTACTTGTAGACTTTTCCAAAATTTTGATGCAAATCGTGGATCTCAGTTAGAAAAAATTGATAATGGCCCTCTATGTAGTTGAACAATCTCATTCACATATAATTTAACTAACTAAAACATAGAATAATCAGGTCAGGCCAATATAAAGTGAGCTGATTTGACGAGCTTGTGCATTATAACCCATACCACATTATGCTTTCTCTGTGTGAGGGGTAGACCTGTTACAAATTCTATAGTGATATTATTACACTTCCATTGTGGAATGAGAATGGGATTCAATAGGTTAGACGAGACTTGATGTTCAGCTTTCACTTGTTGACAAGTCAAGCACTTGGACACATAGTTCACTACATCACACTTCATTCTTGGCCACCGATAATGTTGTTTCAAGTCATGGTACATGTTGTTACCTCCAAGAAGCATGGTGAACATAGTCTTATGAGTTTCATGCAATAATTTCTTCTTTAAGTCCTTTACTATCGGTACATGTAATCTACTCTTAAAGTACATATTTCTATTATCTTTCACTACAAAATTCATTTGTTTCCCTTCTTACACTGCTTGTACAATTTGTCGTAACCTAACATCATCCTTTTATGCATGTATCATCATCTATCTCAAGTCAAGACTTACTTTTAATTAAGCTATCAAAGCTCCATCTGGTGTAAATCTCCATCTACTTTGTTGTAATGACAGAGTTAAAATAGACTTCCTACTTAAAAGCATATGCTACCACATTAGCTTTTTCTAGGTGGTAGTTAACTATACAATCATATTCTTTAAACATTTCTAGCCAACATCGTTGCCTCAAATTTAGCTCCTTCTATGTGAGCGGGTATTTTAGACTCTTATGATCCATGTATACCCTACTTCTTTCTCCATATAAGTGGTGTCGTTAGATTTTCAAGGTAAAAACCACTGTTGCTAATTATAAATCATATGTAGGTTAGTTCTGTCCATGTGGCTTTAACTGTATCAAGGCATAAGCCACCACTTTCCTATCTTGAATCAGTACACAACCCAGACCATTCCTAAAAGCATCACTATACATGAAATACTCTTTGCTTGGAGTTGGCTATGTCAACGCTGGAGCTTCAGTGAACATCCTTTTTAATTGATCAAAACTAGCTTGGAATCTATCATTCCATTCAAACTTTGTACCTTTCTAAAGTAACTTTCTGATTGGAGAAGTAATTACTGAGAAACCTTTAACAAAGCACCTTTTGAAAATTTCCTCAATTTTACTAAGATCAACCCTGATACTTTTGAAGAGATGATATGCCCAAAGAAAGAAACTTCCTTTATCCAAAAATCACGTTTGCTCAATTTGGAAAATAATTGCTTATCTCTTAAAGTTTGTTGTTCTCAAATCCTGAGCATGTTTATCTTCATTTCTCAAATAGACCAATATAACATCAATGACACCACAACAAATTGGTCCAAGTAGGATCGAACACCTTATTCATCAAATTCATGAAAGCAGTCAGTGCATTAGTTAGCCCGAAGGTTATCACAGGAACTCATAGTGGCCATATCGGGCCCTTAATTCAATTTTTGGAACATCTATATATTTTACTTGAAGTTGGTAATAACCCGACCTCAAATCAATACTGGAGAACATTCTTACACTTTGCAACTGATCAAACAAATCTTTTATTATGGGCAATGGATTCTTGTTCTTTACAGTCACCTTATTCAACTATCAATATTCTATATATATTTGTAGTATGACATCCTTATTTTTTACAAAAAAAGACCGGTACTCTCTATGGTGACACACAGGGTTAGATAAAACCCTTGTCCAAAAGCTCTTATAACTGAGTCTTTAACTCTTTTAACTCTATAGGAGACATACTATAAGGTGCCTTTGAAATAAGAGCAATACTAGATATAATTTCAATAGATAATTCGACCTCCCTCTTGGTTGGCAAACCTGGTCACTCTTCTAGAAACACGTTAGGAAACTAATTTACTACTCGTATGTCATGTAAGTTCACCTTCACCCTTTTTGAATCAAGTATTAATGCTAAATATGCCTCACAACCTTTTCTAATAAGTCGTCTTGCTTACATGGCTGATATCACATTAGTCAAAAGATTAGACTGAATACCATAAACTACTGTTTTTGAACCATTAGAATCTTTAAGCACAACTATTTTCAACCTACAATCAACTATAGATTGGTGTTTGGAAAACCAATATATGACTAAGATCAAGTCAAATTCATGGAAGGGTAGCTCTATCAAATCAACAGTAAACTACTTCCTATTAATCATAATAGGGCAATCTCTATACACCCTATTCACATATATGTTATGGCTTAGTGGACTAATCACATGTATATCATAGGCTAGTCGATCTAGTGATAACATCCTATCACACACTCCCCCAATGCAAATGTATGAATGAGTGGAATCGGGATATAGCAACGCAAGCATATCAAGATCAAAGAGAGATAAGGTACCAGTTATAACTTCTGGGTTCTCCTGATCATTAAAAGCCTTCATAGTTTATGCCTGTGTTTGAATGACTGATGCTGTAGGATGATCAACAGATTCAGAAATGTGCTCGAAGTGGCTTTAGTTTGGCCCGGTCCACCTCTACCTCTATCTCGTCCTCTAGATGCAATATATGCATTGGATGCCCCTCTGCTCTCCTAAAATACTCTAATATGTCCTGAGCCTTGTGAAAAATTACCCAGTAGGTGATCCGTATGCTAACATTTAAAATAGGCCCCAATCAACCACCTATATATACTCGAATGCCTCCTGGTATAGTGTGGGCACTCTAGCGGTCCATCTAGCTGAAAAGCCTCTACTAGTATTAGATGTTGCGAACTACCACTGACATCTTCCTTTGGTAGCTAGAATAACTCTGTTGGGAATGCATCCTGCGAGTCTCAAGTTCTCTTTCTTGAAGATGAGCCACATATAGAGAAACTCCTTTTTGTGCCCTTTCTCTCGTAGCTGTCGCTTTTCTACTCTGATAGTTGCTTCAACCAACTAATAGTAGCTCACCTGTTGTAGAGAAGTTACAACCACCAAATACTCTTTGATGGGATCATTCAATCCATCCTTAAATTGTCAACATTGAAAGGCCTCTTTCAAAATAGGCTCTGGAGCATACCTTTTGAGTCGACTGATCTCCTTTTCATTCTTACCCATAGATAGGTTTCTTTTTCTTAGATTCAGGAATTGCTTCTATTAGGCTGCTTTATAAGCTTTTATGACATACTTCTTTTTGAATTTTTGGGTAAAGACCTCTCAAGTTAGAAGATTAGGCAGGTGAGGATATAGTAGAACTAATTTCCACCAATCATAGGTTGTCCCTTGTAAGATAGAGACAACACAGGTAACCATTTCTTTGAGTGGACACTTGATCTCATCCAGAACCCTCTGTGTTCACTCTAACCATTATTTTGCTTTATTCGATTCTTTTAAAGTCATGCCCACAAATTCTTCTGCCCCCATCCTTTCTTAAAGCTTCAATGGGAGCTTTAAACGTGGTCATTCTATCCATCAATCTCAGCATATCATGAGAGAGCTTTATAAACCTTTCCCCATGTATTGACGATATCAATATTTCATCCCTTAGAGGTTTGGGAGGACCCAAAATGGATTGATCTCTCCCTACCACACTATCAGCTGACTCGTCCTAAGCTTCATGAGGGCTTTCTATCTCTACTATCTATAAGAAAATAGGGGCATCTGCATTAGGCCAACACAAACACCAAACCATATCACACATTACCAGAATTTTATTGTTCAGAACCACCTAAACCTAGCTCTGATACCATTAAATGTAACATCCCCTATATAGAACCTATAACCACCCACACACAAGGCAACCAATTTGTTGTACATACATTTATGGTATATATTTCTATTCAATGCTATACATATATATATATATATTACAAAAATTCACATCCTTAACATTATCATTTAAAAGTAGTATTACATCTTTACATTTATATGATAATCTAAAAGAAAACATTACAATGTTCTTCATTACATGTACAATCATATTTAACTAAGAAAATACACATTCCAAAGGTACTTTTACTCCTAGAAATTGGCATTGGTTCATGCAGATGTCCCTTATACCTTACTCCTAATACTTAGACCTACACGAATTAACACGTATGCTAAGTATGAAAGCTTAGTGAGGAAACACTTAGTTTGGATGACCACTCATAGTAGTCTTCTGCCAAGCACACACACATTCATAAACATCACAACTAATATAAATCGTGATGGCACATTTAATCAAGGTACATAATGCAAACTTGCTTCAATATGTTATTCATATACTGTAAATTCACATTCATAACCCAAACATTGATATTCAATGCTCATTGATACAGATTATCAATACAAATACAAATGCAAATGCAAATGCTCATCAATACCAATTATTTATGTTGTCATGTTGTATTTCTTATTTATAACCATTTACTTTACTTTTTGTGTTAGGTCTGTACATTCCCGTGGGTGTAGATAATGGGAGTTGTGGATATCTGAAGATATCAAAACTATGGATACCTTAAAGTATCGAACTATGGATACTTGAAGGCATCGAACTGTAGATACTTGAAGGCATTGAACTACAGAGACACGATAGTCTCGAAATGAAGACACCCTTAATGTCAATCTGTAGCGGTTGCATTGTAACCCTATAGGCATGCCTATTTATCCACCACCAAGACGATAAAGTAGGCACTTTAACATTTCCTTAACCATTTTCCCGCTTCATATTTCATCATATGATATTCACTTGAAGTCATAAAATTTGTATTAAAGTGCATACTACACACATATGAGCAATATGCCTACAAATCATCTATGTACATGTAAATTGTTTTTAGCATGCATTATGCTTACTCTTAAGTTCCAATATTTAATTACCTAATTCACATGTGGTAAGTCCTATTTTGTTTATTTCTAAGTGTTTGAAAAGTTTCATACACATTCAAAAAGGTTCGGATAAGATGCAGTAAAAAATCAGAAATGAAAACTAGGTCACGATAGTGACAGAAGACCCTTCTCCAGGGTCACAATCATGTTTAGATTATCACAGTCATGACAGACAAGTTTTTTACTAGGTTATGATCGTGATACTCATGTGACGATTGTGAAAGAAGATCTAGATGTTATGTCACGATCATGATTTATTCCTCTAATTGTTCGGTAATATTCATATAGAAAAGTTTGAATTAAGTTTTAAGGTCTTCTATAAAATTTTTTCCCATATGTCTCTAGTTTCCAAAGAACCTAAAATCAAGCCATTTAAACTTCTAAATCATGAGATATAGACTAAAAATTACAAACTACTCCAAAATAGGGACAACATTAGGTCACCAATTTCGATCTCGATTTCCAATTGGATGTTTGTAGGCTAAGTTATGACCCAAACAATATAACTGGTTCAAACAAACCTAACACAAAATTGCACTACACATTACTCTCTTTTCATATTCAACTAATTTCATGCTAAATAATCCAAAATAACACCAAAACACCATCCCATATCCAATTGAGTCTTTTTATCCATTCAAACATAATCACAAAGAGAAATCAAACTAAGTGTAGTCCCAAATCTTAAAATTAGCCAAGTAGTTTTTCTAATGCCTTTCCTTCCCTTCTTCTTTGGCTTTGCATGACTCGCCAACTAGAAACACTACAAATATATATCTCAATCCTAATTACAAACTTATAATTCTAATTTTTCATAACCAAAGCAAGAAAAGATAAAGATGAAGAGAAAATCACTAACTTTTACCTTGATTTCTTCCTAAGATTAGTTTGATTCCTTACAGGTAAAATGATGGGATGAAGAAGATGAAGTGGAGAGAAAATGGGAAAGGAAAAAATTGGAATTCAAACCCTAAAATGACGTCCCTCTCTTCTATCCATGTTCTCATTTCATGCACTTTCAAGACTTACACACATGCTTTATTCTTATTGATCACATATGCTTTAATCCAATTGGTCGATGTGTTGCTTTAGGAAAATTGCTCATTGGTCCTTCTTCTTCATTTAATTCCCACATTGCCCTATAATCTCATCAATTAATTTCATCCTCAACCATATTTCATGTCTAAGTATGTACGTATATGCTGAAATAAACACATTACCCATTTACCCATGTCTTTTACATTAAGTACCATTATGTCTCTTACTATGCTTAGATACTCTTAATTTGTTATTCACTTCTTAATATACCCTAGACATACTATAATATTTCTAGAGTATATGTTGGGGTATTACATAGACACTCTCATAAGGTATTCATTAAAAAAAGGTTATCTTTTTCTCAAATACAAGCACACGTTGAATCCCAATTGGGGAAAATGAAACTAAAGAAGATCCTTATAAATGAAGAGGATTTCTTATTCTTTAAATTCAGTTGTGAATTAAATATGAAAAAGAATGTGGAGTTAGGACCTTGACATTAATGGAAAGACTCTCCTTCTCAAAGATACAAACTAGGTACAATCATTAACAAACCAAAATTTAAACATATATAGGTTAACTTTAATAATATTCTATTGGAATATTGGTCAATTATTGGTTTGAGCTATTTATCCAAGTCCTTAGGAAGATCAATATGTATGGTTAAACATAATGTTAGTATCAAGAAAATAGTTATGCAAGGATATGTCTCGAGATTGAGATGCAAAGAGAATTACCCGATAGTTTAAAGCCAAAGAGGTTGAATGAAGATGAGAGACATGTCAAAACTAAAATATTTATTAATTATTAATTGATACCATCTAAACAACGCTAAAAAATGCCTAAAAATCAACAGGTAAATTATTTGTTATTGGTGATTACAATGAATTGATGTCATTAGATTTAGGTATAATGTAGCTTCTAATGTTTTCCAAGATGATGTAGATACTATTCTGCCTAAATTTAATACCAAATAGGTAGCTACCCCTGATATTTTTCAAGTTAACATATTTACTAAAAAAAATTATTTTAGAAGAGGCTAGACAAACTTGACAAACCCCAAAAATTCAAACTTTGGAAAATCAAGTCACAAGCTTCAAATATAACAATCTATCATTAAAACTCCAAAATATTGAGGCACATAACCTATAGCTACATCTATTTCTTCAAAGAATATTACTATAGAAGGAACAATCCTAAGTGATGATTTTTTGTTGATAACAAGGAAGTAAGAAACCTAAAAGAATAGGTCTTTAACCCAAAACATAGCACTAAAAAGCCAATTTTGATAGGGATTTCATAAACCAAATTAAATAAAACAACCTTAAAAATGTTTTATGGTTTTTTTTAAAGAATAATTGAGTCACTATTACTAATCATCAAACTCTCTACAATAGGAGAATAATAGTGGCTTATAAACCTAGGTAGGTGAAAGTGCTTTAAACAAAACTCATCGACCTGACAAACAACTTATATATTGATCCTTTTAGTATTGAAATCATTATTTTCTATTCCACTAACCTTTCTTTCCAAATGATCACTCCTTAGAGTCACCTATTGTCTCTCAAATGTAATGTTCAATCTTCTTAGTTAGTTTTAAGAGATTTCAATAAAATTATGTATATAGAAAGGGGTTAGAAGGAACTAACCTAAGCCCTTAACACTTCATTGAGGATTTAAGAAATATTTTTAACATTCTTGGAGTCTTAAACTTAAGGTGTGATGGGAATATTTAAAGCAACAAGCAAAGTGGAAATTGGAGCATCAAGAAAAAGCTTGCCAAAGCATTAATGAACTCTATTTGGACATATAAATACCTAAATAACAAAGCAAACTTCAACAACTCTCTTAGTTCTAGCCATTATCTAATAGAGATCCACTTGTAAATTGTTGAAGGTATCCTCAAAGCATCGCTTAAGTTCAATAACTATCTGACAAACCTAGAAGGTCATGAGAATGTAATATTAAGAGTTATATAAACAAATGTTAAAGGATTTGAGGCCTTTAAATGTATAAAGAAATTGCAAGCATTGAAAGAAGAGTTAAATAAGCGTAGTAATACGTATTTCAACAACACTAAGATAACAATATCATAACTAAAGAACACTACATTCGGCTCAAAATGATCTATATTCCAATTTAAATGATGAATCCTTGAAATTGAAGGAAAACTTGGCTTTAGTAATGCATATTCAAGCTCTATAGGGTCCTAACTCTTTTTAAGGCATAAATCTAAGGTTTAATGGCTTAAGGCTGGTGATATAAATTCTAAATGTATCCACAATACAATTTTAACAAGAAAAAATGTCAATAAGCTACGCTTTTTGATAAATTTAAATTGTTAATCTATTTAGAAGTAATTATACTTGAAAAACATGGCCTTCAAATACTTCAAGAGCATAGTAAGTAAATATGATAAAAATTACGCTCCTATATATCACTCATTATTTGAAGAGCAAACTGAGATGTTTATCAAGCCATCCACTAGTTTAATCTTCAGCTTGAATCGAAGTAAGGCACCTAAATCAAATGGGTTAAATGCTCCTTTTCCCAAAAATCCTAGAATTAGTTGTCCATATATTATCCAAGATTATTTTGTATTTTTTTCAATTGTTAAATGCTTAGCGAAATATATAAAATCTTTATTTCTCTTATTCCTCATATTTCTTTCTTGTTTATTATGAGATTATAAGTCAATTTCATGCTACAATGTCATTTATAAAATCATTTTAAAATGCTAACTACAATATTAAAACCAATTATGAAGCACATAATTGATGCCAATCAAGGCGGCTTCATAAAAGGAAGAAATATGGTTGATAATATCTTATTGTTATAAGGATCACCATAGGAAGAAAACACTCAAAAATTGTTCCATAAAAATTGACTTTCATAGAGCTTTTGATTATATCGGTTGGAAGTTCCTATTTGATACCTTATAAGCCTTAACATTCCCTTACATGTTCATTAAGTGATTGAATAAATGTGTCATAATAACTTCCTTCAGTATTGAAACATCCTATTATCCCATGTTAAGAGTTAGAACCCTATAATATTGTACACCGGAGATTATTGAGAAGTTAGAAAGTGCATTTCATACTCATGCATAACATAACATACAAACACATGTGAATATTAATTTTTGCACACATTAAAATGATTGTACATGCATTCATTGACATTTTTCAGGTATAATTGATCTATAGAAGTGATTATGATGTGAATATTGAATAATTTTTCTTGAAATTGTTTTAGTGAG
>JAOQMP010000006.1:23592308-23623788 GCA_027563575.1 Erythroxylum pedicellare
TTGGACTTAAAGAGTTCTTTAAGGTTTACCATTTGAAACTTAGTGATTTTCACTCCCATCAAAAATTGATTTTGAACCATGATAGCCAAGCCCATTTTCAAGAGGATATTATCACCATTGATCATTGTTTTTATCTTCTCGTTTTTGCATTCCCAAAAATCCAAAAAAATACTTTTCACACATTTTTCTTGCAATTTAATTTAATTCTGTTATGGATTCCAAAGGCAAACCCCCCCTCCTTTTTCTTATCGATTTAGTTTGCACTTCATGACATATAGGCTAGCTTAGGTCCATTCCATTAGGTTTCGATTAAATGAAATGACCCGAGGTTGCAACCTATATTACAATCCTTGGAATATATTTTTGATTTGACCTCCAAGGGTAAGAACAAAAAGGTCCGAATCAATTGGGATGAAGAGGGTCTAAGAATGGTTAAAGGCCCAGAACTGATACAAGATAATGTGGATAAAGTGAAACTGATCCGTAGTCATATTAAAGCAACCCAAGATAGACAAAATCGTGCACCAAGGGGATATGGAATATAGAGTAAAGAGATAGAATGTTTTTTAGAGTATCGCCATGGTAAGGAGTGCTAAGGTTCGATAAAAAGGGTAAGTTGAGCCCTAGGTACATTAGTCCTTATGAGATCATTGAGAGGATAGGACTATTGGCATACAAGTTAGCTTTACAAAATGAGATGTCTCATTAACACAATGTATTTTATGTGAGTATGCTTAGAAGATACCAATCTGATCCAATACATATGTTATCGGCTCAAAAGATCAAAATACCTAGTAACCTGAGTTATGTTGAGGAGTCGATCAAGATAGTAGGATATCAAACAAAACAATTAAGAAATCGAGTAATTCCATTGGTGAAAGTCCTTTGGAAGAATCACTCGAGTAAAGAAGCAACTTTGAAAATGGAGGAGCACATGAGGAGACAATACCCCCACTTGTTCAAATAACCAGGTCAAAATTTCGAAGACAAAATTTCTTAAGGAGGGGAAACATGAGAGATTATTGAGAAGTTAGAAAGTGCATTTCATGCTCATGTATAATATAACATACACACACATGTGAATATTAATTATTGCACAAATTAAAATGATTGTACATACATCTATTGACATTTTTCCAGGTATAATTGATTTATAAATGTGATTATATTGAGAATTGTGGATTATATGTATTGAAAATTAATTTGGTGATAATAATTGATGATTTAGAATTTTTGGTAAATTTTAGGAAATTTCTAAAATTTTGGGTATTTTTAGACTAGGAAAAATGTCAAGTTGTAGGAAAATTGATAAATGATAGTTGAAATAAGAGTCAAATGGCATTGTAAATTTTGATAAATGACTTTGGGATTTACTGACAAGTGTCATTAAAAATTGGGAGACAATTGGAGTTAATTGGATTAGTTAAATAAGAGAACCTATTTTAAACCAATAGAGATTGGACATGTGGCAAGTGACAAATGACAAATGTCATTTGCCAAGCCATGTCTTTATCCCACGATTCTCTTAATTACTTGGAAGACCATTAAATTGTCTTGAATCTTGCTTTCTTCTTCAACTTCTTTACGAATTTTCTCACCAATCTCCATTGAAGTTGAACCTAACTCTCTCATGTTTCACTTGCTAATCTCACCTTGTTGTCTTCTTCATTTGCCAGAAGAAAACCTAAACCTCCCAACCTCTATGATGTTGTATGTGGGTTGTATGAGAAGTTAGGGCTTCTTAATGTTCTTGAAGAGTTTGAAGATTTTGAAGCTAAATCAAGTAAGTTATGCTTTAATCATCATAGGTAGTGTTAAATGAAACTAATATGATGAATAATTTGAGATTGATGACTTGATCATGAAATTATATGTGTGAATCGTGAGTGATGAAATGTACATATAAATGTCTTATTTCTGCACACAAGATGATTAACCTTTCATAAGTTGTTGTAGAGATGAGTTTAAACTTGAAAGATCATTAAAATGGTGTAGAAAGAAGTGCAGAAATTATGACTTGTAAATTGGATATGTATGTTCTGTTTTCTTGGTATATTAAGTGATTTTCTTTGATTATTTTAGAGACGAACTAACATGAGCTTAGAGCTAATAAAAAGGACTATTATGGTGTTTTGAAATGAGATAAATTAAGGTGATAGTTAGTGTTGAATCCCAAACTTTTCTTACAAGATTAGAACTATTAAATAAGAAATTTTTGACAATTAGTCATGAGTAAAAAACAAATGAATGAAAATTCTTGAACTAAGAAATGGTAGACAAGAGTAAAGTAGTGAATGAGAAGTGATGATAGATTCATGTTTTTTCTTTGGTGTTTTGGTAGATGAGAGATTATGAAATGGGAAGAATTAAGGTGAAAGTTAGACGTAAAATGATAGCAAAAATGAAGTTGAATTTGTGTTGTAAGTTGATGAAGAATATATATATATATGTATATGTTCTGTTATTGGTGTTCATGATTAATTATGGACTATAATTTCTTATGGATGATATTGATTTGAAATGAAGTTGAGAATGAGGAGTAAATGAAGTAGCAAAGGTGATCTTGGTATGAGTTGTGTTAAGGAAAGTTTTTGAAACAAAATGGGTGGTTGATCAGGAAAATGTTCACTGAGTATGCTTCAGTCTTTTAGCCATAACTTTTTCTCTAGTTATCCAAACGAGATAATTATTGATTATAATTAAACCAGATACATATGGCTACATTTCTCATGAAGAAATATAATTTAAATTCTGTATTTAAGAGTCTCAAAATTTGTCACAAAATTGAGAACTGGGTGCAGTACATTGGTGGATGAATGTAAAATTGATATTTTGCATTCGAGGGAAATTCTGGAATGATCTAGGATAAATTAGAGAAAGTTGTCTTTTGGAAAGCTGTATTTTGTCTTTCTAGCTTTTCAAAAGTATAAAGTATGAAATTTCTAGATATTAGAGTTGAAAGTTATGATCCTTTTAAGTGGAGATGTTCAAGAGTATAGAATGTATCGTCCGTGATGATGTCATATCGTCTGTAAAGATGTATTGTCTACAAAGACGTCATATCGTCTGTAAAGATGTATCGTCTGCGAAGACATCATATCTTCTGTAAAGATGTATCATCTGTGATGATATCATATCGTCGATGATGTTATATCGTCTGTAAAGATGTATCATCTGTGATGACGCCCTATCTTCTATAGTTGACTTTCTGCTTCTTCTGTTGTTGACCGAAACTTCTCCTTCTGCATGCCATCGTCTACTCCATGTTTGACCCTTCAGATGATAGAATTTATCTTTAATATCTTCATGAAATTTGTATATCTTGAAGTCTTCTTTTAAACCATCAAAGAACACCATAATTCGATATTTGTAGGGAAAGTTATGGCAATTTTCCAAATTCGTCTGCCTTTTCATTTGGTTTCGTCTAATCCTATTGTCTACTCTATGTTTGTCCCTTAAGAAAATATAATTTGTCTTTAATGTCTTCATAAAAGTTGTATATCTTGAAGTCTTCTTTCGAACTATCTAAAGAACACCTTAATCTGATATCTATAGGGAAAGTTATGACAATTTTTCCAATTCATTTGCTTTTTTAAATCTTCTGCTTTTTTGTTTGGTTTTGTTTGATACTATGGTCTACTCCATGTTTGACCTTTAGAAGATAGAATTTGTCCTTAATATCTTCATGAAAGTTATATATCTTGAAGTCTTCTTTCAAATCGTTGAAGAATGACCTTGATCCAACATCTCTACTGAAAGTTATGCCAATTGAACCACGACGGGTGCAATATGATTGAGGGCAAAATCATGTTTGATTCTTTTGGCCATAACTTTGTTATCCGACCTCCAAATGAAGTGATTCTTAAACCAATAGTTTCTTAACACATTTTCTGTCCCTCCATAGAATTTGATAGCATTTTTTTGGAATTCCAAGAAGAAAAGATGGATTGAATCAAAGTAAGGGTATCGGTTAGAAGAGTATGAATGGGAAGTTTTACTAAACATACTTTGGTATTTTGATGATGTCTTCATCAGCATAGCTCTGAATAAGATGATCCTTATTTCAAGATAAACTAGAGACATGGAACTACAAATGATATGAAAAAATCAAAATTTAATTCAGTACCTAAGACTTTCAATTTCTAGGAGGAATTGAAGTCTAGTGTACTGTTTCAATATAAGAACATTCCGAAAATATTTGGGGCAATACTTTTAAAGTTTTGAATCAAATGGATTGATTTTGGTGTCATTAGAAACTTAAGACAAGGGAGAACATTTTGTAGAACAAAGTGTTATATCAGAATGTTTAAGGATATTTTTTGCAAGACACTTAAGCATAAAAGACATAAGGCATAAATGGAAGGGAAAATGGGAAATTTCTCAATCATTAAGGCATAATTGGAAGAAGACGTGTTGTCTTGCATTTTAAGAGGAGAGAAGAACGAAAATTGAAGAGAAGAAGAGAGAGTGTCATGAAGAATAGAGAGATAAATACGAAGAGAAGAAGAGAAGGAGAGAAAGAAGAGAAAACAAGCTAGGGTTTCAATTGTGTTAGTCTTCAAGAGAGATTTTGAGATTGTTCAAGAAGGGAAACAAGTAAAGGAAGAGAAGAGCTTCCCTTTGAGCTAAAGATCCCTTCATTTGGTGAGAGTGAAGGTAAGATCATTTTAAATCTTTTGGATTTTAGAAAGATTTTAGTTTATAGAGTTTAGAAAATGCATGGGTTTAAGTATTCTAGAACCAATTTTAGTGTTTGTGCTTGAGGGATTTTCAATTAAAAATCCTATTGAGTGGGATTTTTGTTATTGTATAAAGGGATCAAAAGAGGCAAGAGGAACAAAAGAAGAGGCATTTTTGAGCAAGTTTATAAGCAAGGAAATCAAGGTGGGTACACATTTATAATAAAGTAAATAAGTCACTCATTGTTTCCTTCAAATCAAGGAAGTTTAATGATTTAAATTACATAATCAATATGGCCTTTATTACTTCTTGAATGAATTGTGAAATTGTTATATGTTTGCTACATGAATTATGATGATGATTGATAAATTTTTTTTTTAAAAGGATTTATTTTTGAAAAGATACCTGTTTATGAAATCATGTTTTCGGAAATGGTTTCTAAAATATATTAAGTATATGAAAAGCAAGTTTTCGAAAAAGTGCCTTTTTGGGTAATGAGTTTACAAGTTATGAAATATGTGTTATGTGGGTATGTGGTAGTCTCTCATGATTGTCATGTGCACGTTGACCAAGTTAAAGGCTTTTCTTGCCTGCCCGCTAGTGGCACGGAGCTCCTTCATGGACTCCTTCAAGTTTACGACTACACGGGATTATTATGTGGAAATGTGTAGTGCGTCATGTTAATGAATCTACCCAAACCATTTTGATGTGCTTATGTGTTTATGTTATGTTAACAAGTTAGATGCATTCATATTTTGTAACTTGTGGATTTTGGCTAAAAGCTTAAAAAATATGTGTTTTATGAAATCAATGAAAATTTTCTATGACAAGTAAAATGGTTTCAAAGGTTTTGTTTATTTTTTTTGTTATAAACTATTTCCCACAAGCTGTCAAGCTCACCCTCTTTCTGTCCCATCTTCAGGTGATATTTAAGAGATCAAGTGATCAAGAGCCTAAGGGAACTTCCACAAATTTTCTTTTTTTGTATTTTTGTAATAAGCCAATGGTGTGGCTTTTGATTTGTAAATAAAGTTTTTCAAACTGTGTTGCTTTAGTAATGAAATGATAGATTGAAGTAGTTTCGGTTGTGTATGTCCATATTGACTTCCTCGTAATATGGTTGAGTTGAAGTAATAAGTTTGTTTTGATGTTTGATTGTCATGGGCATGCCACCATTGTGGGATGATGTCGAATAAGGGTTCATGGAAATAACTCTATAGGAGAAAATTTGCTCAGTATCATGATTCTCCAGGTTTGGGCTTCGAAATTAAAAACGGTGCCCAACATGTTTTTGTATCAGAGCTCAGGTTTTTTATTATGACCTGTGAGTTGGACTCCGGAAATGAGGCCTTAACATGTTTGGTATCAGAGCACCAGAATTAGGATCTTACATGGGCAACTTTTGGAATATGTGTCAATCGCAAGAGCAATTGTTAAGAGTTTGTGCTAATAGAATTTGTGAGAAGGAAAATGATCTGTCAATATGTCAGAAAATGAAAGTTTATGGATATTTAGAAATAAGAGATATTACGTAGTCTGATATGTTAGGCACATATTCAGCATTTGTGGTTATGTCAGTGAATTTGGTGACAAAATTTTGTTGTAGATATGTACTTGAATTGATATGGATGTGAAATTTATATTCATGAATCGACTGAGAAAGAAATAAAGACATTGGTGGAAATGACAAGATTTAAGGTGTATAAGTAAATAGGAATTGAAAGGTTGAACTAGGAACTGAAAATGATCGTTTAATTAGTGTGAAAAGAGTTATGATCCGATAGAAAATTGTGTTAGTGAATTTGATATCAAAATGTTAAGATGGCTATGGAAAGTGAAACGAATGTTAGTGATATATGTAGAAGTCCTCAAGATTTTGTCGATTAGTTACGAAGAGCACCCAGCTGATAATGTGGTTACATTAGTGACTGATGTGAGTGAGTACATACGAGATCTATATTTGTATATGATGTAAGAGATAATCTATGATTCTTATAGCTAAAATCATAAGATGAGTCAGAGTAACACGATGGAAGTATGATATAGGTGATTATGCCGAAAAGGTAACTACTATGGAGAAAATCAATCAAAAAAGGCAAGCCAATTAGGAAATTGAAAGAAAACCGAGATGTATTGGGGAACCTGTTAAGATAGTAGGGTATTTAAATAAGTAACTAAATCGAGCATTTTGCCTCCATTTATTTGATCACTTAGGCAAGAATTTCGAGGACAAAATTTTTTTTAGGAGGGAGAATTGTTGGACACCAAACTTTTCTTAGAAGATTAGAACTATTAAATGAGAAATTTGGCAATTGGTCATAAGTAAAGAACA
Organism: Erythroxylum pedicellare; assembly: GCA_027563575.1. Lineage (NCBI taxonomy): Eukaryota > Viridiplantae > Streptophyta > Magnoliopsida > Malpighiales > Erythroxylaceae > Erythroxylum > Erythroxylum pedicellare. Next base: position 23,599,321 of record JAOQMP010000006.1, read on the forward strand.
AATAAATGAAAATTCTTGAACCAAGAAATGATAGACAAGAGTAAAGTAGTGAATGAGAAGTGAAGAAAGATTCATGATTTCGCTTTGGTGTTTTGGTAGATGAGAGATTATGAAATGGGAAGAATTAAGGTAAAAGTTAGACATAAAATGAAAGAAAAAATGAAGTTGAATTTGTGTTATAAGTTGATGAAGAATATGTATATATGTGTATGTTCTGTTATTGGAGTTCATGATTAATCATGGATTATAATTTCTTTATGGATGATGTTGATTTGAAATGAAGCTGAGAATGAGGAGTAAATGAAGTAGCAAAGGTGATCTTGGTATGAGTTGTGTTAAGGAAAGTTTTTGAAATAAAATGGGTGGTTGATCTGGAAAATGTTCACTGAGTATGATTCAATCTTTTAGCTATAACTTTTTCTCTAGTTATCCAAAAAACATGATTATTGATTCGCATTAAACCAGAGACATATGGCTATATTTCTGGTGAAGGTATCTAATTTAAATTCTGTCTTTAAGAGTCTCAAAATTTGTCACGAAGTTGAGAACTAGGTGCAATACATTGGTGGATGAATGTAAAATTCATGTTCTGAATTTGAGGGAAATTTTAGATTGATCTAGGATAAATTAGACAAATTTGTCTTTTTGAAAGTTGTAGATTGTCTTTCTAGCTTTACAACTGTATAAAGTCTAAAATTTTTGGACATCGGAGTTGAAAGTTATGATCCTTTTAAGTGGAGATGTTTAAGAGTATAGAGTGTACCTTATGTGATGATATCATGTCGTCTATGATGATGTCATATCATCTGTAATGATGTCATATCATTTGTAAAGATGTATCGTCTGTGATGACATCATATCTTCTATAGTTGACTTTCTACTTTTTCTGTTGTTGACCGAAACTTCTCCTTCTATATACCATCGTCTGCTCTATGTTTGACCCCTTCAGATGATATAATTTGTCTTTAAGGTCTGCATAAAAGTTGTAGACCTTTAAGTCTTCTTTTGAACCATCTAAAGAAAACCTTAATAAGATATTTGTAGGGAAAGTTACGACAATTTTCCCAATTTGTCTGCTTTTTCAATTCGTTTGCCTTTTCGTTTGATTTCGTCTAATCATATCGTTTGCTCTATGTTTCTCCCTTTAGACAATACAATTTGTCTTCAAGGTCTTCATAAAAGCTGTATATCTTGAAGTCTTATTTTTAACCATCTAAATATCACCTTAATCTGATATCTGTAGGGAAAGTTATGGCAATTTTCCCAATTCATCTGGTTTTTCAATTCGTCTGCTTTTTTGTTTGGTTTCGTCTAATCCTGTTGTCTGCTCCATGTTTGACCCTTTAGATGACAGAATTTGTCTTTAAGGTATCCATGAAAGTTGTATATCTTGAAGAATTCTTTCAAACCATCTAAGAATAATCTTAATCCAACATCTTTAGTGAAAGTTATGCTAATTGACCCATGATGGGTGCAATATGATTGAGGGCAAAATCATGTTTGATTCTTTCGGCCATAACTTTGTTATCCGACCTCCAAATCAAGTGATTATTAAACCAATAGTTTCTTAACACATTTTATGTCCCTCCATATAATTTGATAGCATTGTTTGGGAATTTGACAAAAAAATTTGGATTGAATCAAAGTAAGGGTATCGGTTGGAAGAGTATGAATGAGAAGTTTTACTGAACATACTTTGGTATAAGTTTTACTGAACATACTTTGGTATTTTGATGATGTCTTCATCAGTATAGCTCCGAATAAGATGATCCTTTTTTTGAGATAAACTAGAGACATGGAGATACAAATGATATGAAAAAATCAAAATCTAATTCAGTCTTTAAGAATTTCAATTTCTAGGAGGAATTTAAGTATAATGTAATGTTTTAATATAATAACAGTCCAAAAAAGTTTGGGGCAATACTTTTAGAGTTTTGAGCCAAATGAATTGATTTTGGTGTCATTGGAAACTTAACAAGGGATAACATTTTCTATAAGAAAGCGTTACATCAGAATGTTCAAGGATATTTTTGGCAAGACACTTAAGCATAAAAGACATAAGGTATAAATGGAAGGGTAAATGGGACATTTCTCAATCATTAAGGGCATAATTGGAAGACGAAGTGTTGTCTTGCATTTTAAGAGGAGAGAAGAACGAAAATTGGAGAGAAGAAGAGACAATGTAATGAAGAAGAGAGAGAGAAATACGAAGAGAAAAAGAGAAGGAGAGAAAGAAGAGAAAACAAGCTAGGGTTTGAATTGTATTAGTCTTTAAGAGAGATTTTGAGGTTGTTCAAAAAGGGAAACAAGTAGAGGAAGAGAAGAGCTTCCCGTTGAGCTAAAGATTCCTTCATTTGGTGAAGAGTGAAGTTAAGTTCATTTTAAATCTTTTGAATTTTGAAAGGATTTTAGTTCATGGAGTTTAGAAAATGCTTGGGCTTAAGTATTCTAGAACCAATTTTAGTGATTGGGCTTGAGGGATTTTCAACTAAAAATCCTATTTAGTGGGATTTTTGTTATTGTATAAAGGGATCAAAAGAGGCAAGAGGAACAAGAGAAGAGGCATTTTTGAGCATGTCTTTACGTAAGGAAATCAAGGTGGGTACACGTTTATAGTAGAGTAAATAAGACACTCATTGTTTTCTTCAAATTAAGGTAGTATAATGATTCAAATTGCATCATCAATGTGGCCTTTATTGCTTCTTGAATGAATTGTGAAATTGTTATATGTTTGCTACATGAATTGTGTTGATGATTGATGAAAAAAAACTTTGAAAAGGATTTTTCTTTGAAAAGATACATGTTTATGAAATCATGTTTTCAAAAATGGTTTCCAAAACATATCAAGTATATGAAAAGTAAGTTTTCGAAAAAGTATCATTTTAGGCAAGAAGTTTACAAGTTATAAAATATGTGTTATGTAGGTTTGTGGTAGTCTCTTAAGAATGTCACGTGCACGTTAACCAAATTAAAAGCTTCTCCCGTCTACCCGTTAGTAGCACGGAGCTCCTTCATAGACTCCCTCAAGTTTGCGACTACACAAGACTATTATGTGGAAATGTGTAGTGCGTCATGTTAATGGATCTACCCGAACCATTTTGATATGCTTATGTGTTTATGTTATGTTAATAAGTTTGATGCATTTATGTTTTGTAACTTGTGAATTTTGGTTGAAAGCTTAAGAAACATGTGTTTATAAACTCAATGAAAATTTTCTATGATAAGTAAAATGGTTTCAAAGGTTTTGCTAATTTTTCCGTTATAAATTGTTACCCACAAGATGTCAAGCTCACCCCCTTTCTGTCCCATCTTCAGGTGATAGTTAAGAGATCAAGTGATCAAGAGCCTAAGGGAACCTTTTCAAATTTGCTATTTTTTTGTATTTTTGTAATAAGCCAATGTTGTGGCTTTTGATATGTAAATAAAGTTTTTCAAACTCTGTGGCTTTAGTAATGAAATGATAGATTGAAGTAGTTTCGGTTGTGTATGTCCATATTGACTTCCTCATAATATGGTTGAGTTGAAGTAATAAGTTTGTTATGTCCATATTGGCTTCCTCGTAATATGGTTGAGTTGAAGTAATAAGTTTATTTTGATGTTTGATTGTCATAGGCACGCCACCCTTATGGGATGATGCCTAATAAGGGTTCATAGAAATAACCCTATAGGAGAAATTTTACTCAGTATCATGATTCTCTAGGTTTGGGCTCCGAAATCAGAAACGGTGCCCAACAGTTATGGTATCAGAGCAAGAAGGGGAATCGATGATGGGTAAGGAGACTTCGAAGGAATAAGTTCAGTGATTTTGATTTCATAAGAGTTGGGTTCTGGAATCGTTGCTCAACAGAGTTGGTATCAGAGCTCACGTTTTTTTTATTATGACCTCTGAGTTGGACTCCAGAAATAGGGCCCAACATGTTTCGTATCAAAGCTCATGTTTTTTTATTATGACCTCTGAGTTGGACTCCAGAAACGAGGCCCAACATGTTTGGTATCAGAGCACCAGAATTAGGATCTTACATGGGCAACTTCCAGAATATGTGTCAATCACAAGAGCGATTATTAAGAGTTCAGGCTAATAGAATTAGTGAGAAAGAAAATGATCTGTCAGAATGTGAGAAAATGAAAGTTTGTGGATATTTAAAAATAAGAGATATTACGTAGTCTGATATGTTAGGCAAATATTCAGCATTTGTGGTTATGTCGGTGAATTTGGTGAAAAAAGTTTGTTGTAGATATGTACTTGAATTGATATGGATGTGAAATTTATATTCATGAATCGACTAAGAAAGAAATAGAGACATAGGTGTAAATGACAAGATTTAAGGTGTATAAGTAAAGAGGAATTGAAAGGTTGAACTAGGAATTGAAAATGATCGTTTAATTAGTGTGATAAGAGTTATGATCCGATAGAAGATTGTGTTAGTGAATTTGATATGTGAATGTTAAGATGGCTATGGAAAATGAAACAAATGTTAGTGATATATGTGTAAGTCCTCAAGATTTTGTTGATCAGTCATTAGGAGGCCCAGTTGATAATGTGGTGACATTAGTGACTAATGTGAGTGAGTACATACGAGATCTATATTTGGATATGGTGTAAGAGATAATCTATGATTCTTATAGCTAAAATCATGAGATGAATTAGAGTAACACGATGGAAGTATGACATAGGTGATTATACCAAAAAGGTAACTAGTATGGAGAAAATCATTCGAAAAAGGCAAGCCAATTAGGAAATTGAAAGAAAACCGAGATATATTGGGGAACCAATTAAGATAGTAGGGTATTTGAATAAGTAACTAAATCGAGTGTTTTGCCTCCATTTGTTTGATCACTTAAGTAAGAATTTCGAGGACAAAATTTTTTTAAAGAGGGGAAAATTGTTGGACCCCAAACTTTTCCTAGAAGATTAGAACTATTAAATGAGAAATTTTTGGCGATTAGTCATAAGTAAAGAACAAATGAATGGAAATTCTTGAACCAAGAAATGGTAGATGAGAGTAAAGTAGTGAATGAGAAGTGAGGATAGATTTATGTTTTTGCTTTGGTGTTTTGGTAGATGAGAGATTATGAAATGGGAAGAATTAAGGTGAAAGTTAGACGTAAATTGAAAGCAAAAAAGAAGTTGAATTTGTGTTGTAAGCTTATGAAGAATATGTATATATGTGTGTGTTCTGTTATTGGTGTTCATGATTAATCATGGAATATAATTTATTTATGGATGATATTGATTTGAAATAAAGTTGAGAATGAGAAATAAATGAAGTAGAAAAGGTGATCTTGGTATGAGTTGTATTAAGGAAAGTTTTTGAAACAAAATTGGTGGTTGATCTGGAAAATATTCACTAAGTATGCTTCAGTCTTTTTGCCATAACTTTTTATCTAGTTATCTAAACAAGGTGATTATTGATTTACATTAAACCAGAGACATATGGCTATATTTCTTATGCATACATTGAATTTAAATTCTATTTTTAAGAGTCTCAAAATGTGTCACGAATTTGATAACTGGGTATAATACATTGGTGGATGAATGTAAAATTTGTGTTCTAAATTCAAGGGAAATTTTGGATTTATCTAAGCTAAATTAGACAAATTTGTTTTTCAAAAATTTGCAGTTTATCTTCCTATCTTTCAAAAGGTATAAAGTATGAAATTTTTGGACATCGGAGTTGAAAGTTATGATCCTTTTAAGTGGAGATGTTCAAGAGTATAGAGTGTACCGTCTGTGATGACGTCATATATTCTGTAAAGATGTATCGTCTGTGATGACGTCATATCGTCTATGATGACATCATATCGTCTATAAAGATGTATCATCTGTGATTACGTGATATCGTCTGTAATGATATCATATTGTCTACGATGATTTCATATCGTCTGTGACGACGTCATATCTTCTATAGTTGATTTCTGCTTCTTCCGTTGTTGACCGAAACTTCTCCTTTTGTGTACTATATTCTGCTCCATTTTTGGCCCTTCAACTGATAGAATTTGCCTTTAAAATCTTCAATAAAGTTGTAGATAATGAAGTCTTATTTTGAACCATTGAAAGAACACCTTAATTCGATATTTGTAAGGAAAGTTATGGCAATTTTCCCAATTCGTCTGCTTTTTCATTTGGTTTCTTCTGATCCTATCGTCTACTCCATGTTTGACCCTTCAAACAATAGAATTTTTCTTTAAGGTCTTCATGAAAGTTATAAATATTTAAGTATTCGTTTTCAAAATCTAAATAAAATCTTAATCTGATATCTTTAGGGAAAGTTATGGTAATTTTCCCAATTCATCTGCTTTTTCAATTCGTCTGCTTTTTCATTTGGTTTCATCTGATCCTATCGTATGCTTTATGTTTGACCATTCAGAAGATAGAATTTTTCTTTAAGATATTCATGAAATTTTTATATCTTGAACTTTTCTTTTGAACCATCTAAAGATAACCTTAATCCAATATCTGTAGAAAAAGTTATGACAATTTTCCCAATTCATCTGCCTTTTCAATTTGTCTGCTTTTTTGTTTGGTTTCATCTGATCCTATCGTCTGCTCTATGTTTGACCATCTAGATGATATAATTTCTCTTTAAAATCTACATGAAAGTTGAATATATTGAAGTCTTATTTCAAACCATCTAAGAATAACCTTGATCCAACATCTTTAGTGAATGTTATACTAATTGGCCCATGACGGGTGCAATATGATTGAGGGCAAAATCATGTTTGATTCTTTCAGCAATAACTTTGTTATCTGACCTATAAATGAAGTAATTCTTGAACCAGTAATTTCTTAACACATTTTTTGTCCCTCCATAGAATTTGATAGCATTTTGTGGGAATCAAAAAAAGATGTATTGAATCAAAATAAGGGTATCGATTGGAAGAGTATGAACGAGATGTTTTACTGAACAAACTTTGGTATTTTGATGATGTCTTCAATGTTATAGCTCCGAATAAGATGATCCGTATTTCAAGATAAACTAGAGACATGGAGATACAAATGATATGAAGAAATTAAATTCTAATTCAATCTCTAAGACTTTCAATTTCTTGGAGGAATTGAAGTATAGTGTACTATTTCAATATAAGAACGGTCCGAAAATGCTTGGGGCAATACTTTTAGAGTTCTAAACCAAGTGGATTGATTTTGGTGTCATTAGAAACTTAAGAAAAGGGAGAAATTTTTCTAGAAGAAAGTGTTATATCATAATGTTCAAGGATATTTTTGGCAAGACACTTAAGCATAAAAAACATAAGGTATAAAAGGAAGGGCAAATGGGACATTTCTCAATCATTAAGGACATAATTGGAAGAAGAAGTGTTGTCTTGCATTTTAAGAGGAGCGAAGAACGAAAATTGAAGAGAAAAAGAGAGAGTGTCATGAAGAAGACAGAGAAATACGAAGAGAAGGAGAGAAAGAAGAGGAAACAAGCTAGGGTTTCAATTGTGTTAGCTTTCAAGAGAGATTTTAAGGTTGTTCAAGAAGGGAAACAAGTAGAGGAAGGGAAGAGCTTCCCTTTGAGCTAAAGATCCCTTCATTTGGTGAAGAATGAAGGTAAGATCATTTTAAAACTTTGAGATTTTTGGAAGGATTTTATTTCATGGCGTTTAGAAAATGCTTGGGTTTAAGTATTCTAGAACCAATTTAGTGATTGTGCTTGAGGGATTTTCAATTCAAAACACTATTGAGTGAGATTTTTGTTATTGTATAAAAGGATCAAAAGAGGCAAAAGGAATAAGAGAATAGGCATTTTTTAGCAAGTTTATAAGCAAGGAAATCAAAGTGGGTACACATTTATAATGGAGTAAATAAGCCACTCATTGTTTTCTTCAAATCAAGGAAGTTTAATGATTTAAATTGCATCATCAATATGGCCTTTATTGCTTCTTGAATGAATTATGAAATTGTTATATGTTTGCTACATGAATTGTGTTGATGATTGATGAAAAAAACTTTGATAAGGATTTTCTCTTTGAAAAGATTAATGTTTATGAAATCATGTTTTCAGAAATGATTTCCAAAATATATCAAGTATATGAAAAGCAAGTTTTCAAAAAAGTGTCATTTTAGGCAACGAGTTTACAAGTTATGAAATATGTTTAATGTGGGTTTGTGGTAGTCCCTCGAGAATGTCACGTGCACGTTAACCAAGTTAAAGGCTTCTCTCGCCTGCCCGCTAGTGGCACGAAGCTCCTTCATGGACTCCCTCAAGTTTACGACAACACAGGACCATTATATGAAAATGTGTAGTGCATCATGTTAATAGATCTACCCAAATCATTCTTATGTGCTTATTTTATGTTAACAAGTTTGATGCATTCATGTTTTGTAACTTGTGGATTTTGGCTTAAAGCTTAAGAAACATGTGTTTTATAAACTCAATGCAAACTTTTTATAGTAAGTAAAATGGTTTCAAAGGTTTTGCTTATTTTTCCGTTATAAGCGGTTACCCACGAGCTGTCAAGCTTACCCCCCATTTCTGTCCCATCTTCAGGTGATAGTTAAGAGATCAAGAGCCTAAGGGAACTTATGTAAGTTTTTTATTTTTTTTGCATTTTTGTAATAAGCTCTTGGTGTGGCTTTTGATACGTAAATAAAGTTTTTCAAACTCTGTTGCTTTAGTAATGAAATGATAGATTGAAGTAGTTTCGGTTGTGTATTCCCATATTGACTTCCTCATAATATGGTTGAGTTGAAGTAATAAGTTTGTTTTGATGCTTGATTGTCATGGGCACGCCACCCTTGTGGGATGATGCCTAATAAGGGTTCATAGAAATAACCCTATAGGGAAAAAAATTGCTTGGTACCATGATTCTCTAAGTTTGGGCTCCAAAATCGAAAACAGTGTCCAACATGTTGTGGTATCAGAGCAAGAAGAGGAATCGATGATGTGTAAGGTGACTTCGAAGGAATAAGTTTAGTGATTTTGATTTCGCAAGAGTCAGGTTCTAGAAACGATGCCCAACAAAGTTGGTATCAGAGCTCACGTTTTTTTATTATGACCTATGGCTTGGACTCCGAAAATGGGGCCTAATAAATAGACTCAATTTTATACACTTAAAAGCTTATATGTTTGAAATTTCCATGATTTCACATACCGTTGAACTCTAAGTTCATTTAAGGGCATATAACATTATCAATCATTACATATATATCCACAGGTCTTAAATACATCTTTGAACTCATATACAACCATGTATATATCAATATACAATAGCATCTCCAAATACTAAACCAATCTAAAAAAAAGCTCAAAGAGTTCGGTGTTACATTTAAATTGGCTTTGGTTGTTAAAGACTAAGGAGTGCTAGACTCTCCGTGTGCTCTCTTTAATTTTTTCCATTCAATACAATTTTATTTCTCAAAAAAATAATCAAACACGTACTAAAGTACTTACTAAAATATTATGTAACCTACCATTATCAGCAATGATCATAAGAAATACATGCTTAAAGAAGGGTATATATATATGCGTAGAAATTAAATATTACACTAATAATTGTCAAAAAGCTTTAAAAAATAATAAAGAGATAATATAATAGAAGATTATATGGAATGGTGATATAGCATATGAGGCTAGTAAAGGGAAGAAAAAGCATATTGTGATATTAGGAAGAGACAATTATTATAGATTTAGAGCATAGGACTTATATGGTTACCTATCCAAATATGCTATTAGTGTTTTCTAGTCACTCTAAACAAATTTGAAGGCATATGTCGATGACTACTATAAAATCTTTTTTAAGAGTGTATGATCAATTCTAACATCTATTAGGGGGTGATTTTTTTTCCCATTGAATGATTATGAACAAATAAATCTATAATTAAGAGAGTGATTCCCAAAAGTTCAATGAAAGGTAAGAAGGAGACGTACAAATAAACTATCAAGCCGCCATTATGAGGTAACTAGTAATTTTGGACAGAGCGAAAGCAAAAAAAGGCTTGTGCAAAGGAAGTGACATCCCAAACAAGGGTAAGGGGAAAATGCCAATGAACTACAAAAGGTTACAGTGCTTCTAGATACGATAATAAAAAGTGTAACGTAACTAAGACCCAATGAACAACCTATCAATATAAGTAACTACTAGTTTATAATCATTTTCATTTATATTAGGGTTGAGTATATTCTTTTGTAGGTTGAAACAACTTCAATTCAATGGCCAACAGTTAAAGATTTAGCACAGGGAAGAACTTGTTGTTTTCTCTTACAAAAGAATGATTATATGAAATATGCTACTTATTTAAATCAAATTATGTTTAGCAAACCTGCATTCGAAGTAGTATGTTAGGTACTTAAAAATTTCAACCTAGTCAATAAACCATCACTATGATTTTAACATGTATTTAGATACTTGTACTTATATTAAACTCATATGCATTTTGATTAACATGTTGGTCGATATTAAACTTATACCCATTGATTAATATGTTGGTTCAAAATTACTAGTTCTACAGATACGACTAAAAGGAAATATCAACAAGTTAATTGAAAATTCTTTACATTGTTATTTAAACCAAGAAGTTTTAGGTGTAAATGTAACTCTAGGATCAATTTATGACAATTAGAAGTTATAAAAACCAAGAAGAGAGTAACAATTGGGAGCAATTGCCAGTTGATAAACTAGATAATTGGTGTATTATTATAATTGATGTATTGTTGAACCAATTTATTTTGTACTATAATAGTTGATGTATTTTGTAAATTAATTCAATGTACCAATTTATTTATACTATGAAAATTAATGTTTTCCTAGAATTCTCACACCACATTATCTATATTTTGTAAATACATATTATAATTGTAAACTAACTAAATGAGTTTATTGTTAAAATGGGAACTGAATACTTTTAATGATTGAGTTATTCCACATAAGTACCAATAATAACAGATAATGTATAAGTATACTGACAATAGTCATACCAAAATTTTACAACTATGTAAAATATGAATAATGAAACAAAAACTAAAATAAATCACAATTATATTGAATAACATCAATCTCAACTATTTCTTCTTACTAGTCAAAATCTCAATTTCTTGCTTCATAATTTTTAAGTGCTCATTTTGGTCTATTTCTTGAATACTTCTCCTTTTTTTCAGCTTCCTTTTTCAATATAGAGATATTTTCCCTTAACTTTTGAATTACATAGATAGCTCTCCGAAAACTTTTCTGCCAGCATTATTATTGCTCTATAACTTCCTTCAAAAAACATTCATTTGATAAAATAAACCACTTTATTGATATTACTATAGTTAGAACTTATTAGATGTTGATTAATTCCATTTGCAAAATTATAAAAGAGTTTCATAATCATTTTTTAGTCAATAATCTGATTATTCAAGGAAGACAAATTGAATGGAAAAGAATATATGTAATCTAAAGGGATACCACCTTTTCATTTCATTTCAAGAACATGCACAGAGGTTATAGCAACACATATGTTCTTAGGAGACCAAAAAGAATGAGAGGGAGGCATTTTAAGTACAAAACTATATAAATATAATTGTTGAACTTCCCCCTTTTACTCTAATTTGTTTTAGTTTCATCAAACATCTCTATAATTAGTTTATAACCTATCTTATAGGGAGGCAAAAAGTACATGAAACATTGATAACTTAAAGTATAGATGCAAAAAAAAATTAAATATAATATATAAAAGATCTTCATTAATTGTTTTGAAATTAATTTAGGTGCCCTTATAAGGAAACCCTTTCATAATTCTATGCAATATATCACACTTTAATAAGAACCAAAAATTCCATTAGAAGTTTTTAAATTCCTCTTAAACATGAAAAGAATACAAGTGCAAAAAAATTATTTAAATACTTAACATCATCAACACTATTATTTCTATTTTCAAAATGTTTACTACCAAAGCAACATATATATAGAATTAGAATAGCATAACAAATAGTCTAAATAATGATAAGTTATAATATATGTAACTAATGAAATTCAAAAACCACATATGAATTTCATTAGACTAGAAGTCTTATTATAGAGGCAACAATATTGAAAGGAGTAATATATGAAGTATGTTAATGACGAATTAGAGGTAGAAAAAGAGACATAGAGACTGGAGAACTTAACACTTCCATAAAATGAACTAAGTAATTGATTGATTACTACAATAACTCATATAAAAGATAAATGAAGAAAACATGGAAAAGAAATAAGAATAGATAGATAAATAAATTTGCATGAATCAATGATCCCAAAATAGTAAACAAAGGGATTGCATGGTTGATACCTTTGTCAAAGAAGAAGAAAAGCTTAAAGGATTGTCAAAGGAGCAAGGAAGAAAAAGGGATTAGGGATTGCAAAGAAAGAGTTGTCTTTGGCAGATATGAACCATATGAAAAGCCAAATAATTAACATCAAGTTATAGGCTTGAAAAATATTCCATTAACTTTTAGACCCAAGTTTCCATATAAGATGCACATTTGGCAAGGGGAACATAGAAAAAATTAAAAAATGTCAAGTAGGACCTTTTTAATGGGGAGATGATAGAGATATTAACTTGGAGTTTAAATTAAATGTTTGCAAAATATTGGAGTTCTTTTTTAACAATCTAAAACATTTGGGTTCAAATTGAATAAGGCAAACAGTGCATTTTGAACATTAACATTTTCATCATAATACAATTTGAACTCCAATGGTCCAAAGCATTCAATTTTGAAACCTAACATTTCAAATATATAGAAAATAGACCCCAAATAGCGGGATTAGCATTTTGTTAGTTAAATTTCATATCTACACTAAATGGAATTATTTATTTTTTATAATCTGATAGTGGGTCCCACTATCATATTTATACCATATGGCATAATGGGACCATTATCAAATATGAAAAATAATAAAATAAAATATTTTCTTATTATAATAGTTAATCTTAATCCTAATTAGGTTAATTAATAATTTAAATTCGTACTATAATTATTATTTATTGCTAATTAATTAGGTTATGTTATTAATTGAAATCCTTAATTTTCCTAATCAATAAACCATAATTCTTGAAATTAGGGATTTGATCAAATCCTTAATTGAAGCAACGGTGCCCTTCTTATTTGTACTCTCATTTGCATATGATCTACTTTTTCTTCTACCCTTGCTTCCTATTAACTTCTCTTTAGTACACCTTGCAACTATTCTAACTCATCTCTCTCACATCTCACACCAATTTGAACAGGTTTACTCTCTTATAAAAATTGTTGTTCATTTTCTAAGGAGCATGAGGATCACTAAAATAGGTGGATAGGAAACATTAATCGTGGTGGGTGGTGTTTTTAATCTTTCTCTTTTTCTATTTGTTATAGTCTTTTTTTGCTGTTATGTCTAATGTATGTGGTCTATGGTCTATATTGTGGTCCCTCTATCTTATATGTGGTCCCTCTATCTATCTGTTTTCTTTATACGGCCCCTACGTATGATTTCATAAAGAAAAAAGATATGAGTATATTAGGTGAATAAATACTATCAGGGCTTACATTTTGCAAAAGTAAAGCCTTCCTTTTGGAACTTATAGGGTAGTCAAGTCACTATGCTTACAACCTGGTAACAAGATAAATGATCTTGCTTCTAATGAATTGTTCTTAACCTTGTCATATTGGCTATATTTCAATTAGATTCAACATTGAAAAAATAATTTTGAAAACATAAAGCATTTAGTTTATTCCATTTTTAGTAAGTATCTATTTGGTTATACGCTCCAGTTTACTGTTGCAAACATTACTAAAAACTAAAAAAAGTCCAAACTGATGAAGAAAAAAAAAAGGTACCTAATGGTTTGATCTCAATAGGTATGCTTAGCATCACTTCTATAGTTTGTTGGATGGACATAAGTTAAAATTTACGTATAACTAAATCAAGAAAAAATGTCCATTTGTGGGGTAAATTTCCAAAACATATAGTTTCCAATACCATTGATGTATGAACAGATTTCATATTTGTTTTCTTTATTTTGTAAATTGCATTTGTGTTATACAATGTAAATTTGCATCCAAAAGTATGGCCATGTTCTATCTTATGTTATTGAACAATGAAGTAGAATTCATATTAACTTAATATTTGAAAACCATTGGGCTTGATACGTATTTTTTAGTATTTTAAAAAAAGCCATCACTTCCCCTTCCTTAGGAATAGGTATATCACGACCCAATTTGGTTGTATAAGGTCGTTTTATAGGAGAAAGTTCCTAGTAGCACTTAAGATGAAATATTTTGATGGTAAAACAAGTATTTTTGAAAAACTTTGACCTTGATTATAATAGCTATGGGCAAATATGTGACATTGAAAAGATATTTAGGATACCTTAATGTTCACATGGCATATTACAATGTACCTGATTTTAAATTTAGTGATACACTAAAACTTATTGAATCAAACTAAATTTGTCTTATGTTCATTAACCTTACAAAAATCCATAAAATGGTTGATGTTTATGTAAACCATTTTTAAGACACCTTAATCCTTGCTCCAAAGATATTACCTATATCAAAAGGAGAGGATAAAGAAAGTGAAGGTGAAGAGGAAAGTGAAGGTGAAGAGGGAAGTTGTGGTGTTATGGTGGATAATGATGATGATGAACATATTAATGAAGAAGTTAATGTAGAAGTTGGTGAAGGGATTGATAAGGCTGATGAACATATTGATGAAGAAGCTGGTAAAGAAGCTAGTGATACTAATTAAAATATTAATGAAGTTAATGAAGAAGTTAGTGAAGAAGTTGATCAAGACCTAGATGATGATGATGATTATGACTACAATTATGGGTTTGTACAAGTTGATATCCTTAATGACCATCAACCAATTAAAATTGATTCAACTAATTATGGTGGTTTTATTGGTAATGATGAATATATAAGTGAAGAAGAACCTGGTGAACCATTGAGAAAACTAAGTACTAGGCATAATCTAATTAATGTGGGACCACAGTGGAGATTGGGATGGAGGTTGGAAATGAAAATGAAAATGAATTTAAATATTTTATTATAGATTATACAGTACAAACAAGATAAAATTTCAAGTTGAAAAAGAGAGAAAACTATAGGATCAAATTCAAGTGTATTAAGAGATATCTATAGGAATTATATGTTGGTTATACCAATAATCCTAAATTGGCTTTAGCTAAATTCCTTATGAAACGTTTAAGGGACAAAATTCTTAAAAAGCATAATATCTTGATGGAAAATATGATTAAAAGTTATAGAGGAAAACTTAATATATCTTTTAACTAAATTATACGTAAAGTAATAAAGATGAGACTAAGAAAAGAGAGGGTAACTAGTTTTGTTAAATGAATATGCCAAGTTACAAGGATATTTACATAAACTGAAGATTAGTAATCATTGTTCAACAATGTTGTACGACCCTAACATATACCCTAAAACTATTATAGCATGTCTAAGGTGTAATAAGAAGTAAACGTGATGAATAAGTGCATCTAAGTATAGTAAGAGACATAATGGTACTTAATGTAAAAAAATTGGGTAAATGGGTAAATTTTTCCTTTCGACATGGACATACATACTTAGATATGAAATATGGATGGGAATTTTTGATATGTTTACTTGGATTTATGAACATGATGTGAGGGGAATTGGTAGAAAAGTATCTCATTTTCTTATGGAATGTTTTTGGTTAAATTGGATGTGTTTTTATATTGCTCTTGCATGATAAGACCGAAGTTAGTTGATTTGGGATGTGTACCTCACTGGACGAATAGGTTCCACTGAACAGACTTCTGTAATTTGGCCATATCTTGGCATGTAAACCTCCGGATAATTCTAATTGGAGATTAAAGTAGATACATAGATCTAAAATTTTAATGAAGGAACTAAAATTTGATTCTTCCTATAAGATTTTTAAATTCTGGTTTGAAGTTAAGTTCTAGTTGTTATCCTTGTTTTCGAACAACCTATAGTTTTTTAGGTATAACTCCCAATATGATTAACCAAATTGAACGAAATTTATACCATTACAAAATTGACATATGGGAATGAAATTAATTGATAAGATCATAGGACAATGTGGGAATTAAAGGAAGAAGAAGGACAAATATGTAATTTTCTAAAGTTAACATATGGACCAATTAGAGGAAAGCATATGTGACCAATAAGATTAAAGCTTGTGAGTGTTCAATAAAATTGTCATACATGGTCCAATAGAATTTTAACACGTGATCTAATAGAATTGTAACACGTGATCTAATAGGATTGTAATACATGGTCCAACAGGATTGTAACATATTGTCTAATAGGATCGAAATATGTGTCTAAGAATAGAAAATTTATGAAAAGGCTTATGAAGAAGGGAGATGGAAGGCTCTTGGGGGTTTTAACTTCAATTTTTTCTCCTCTCCATTTCACTAGCTTCATCCAATCATTTTTCATTTGGTGAGTCAAGCAAAACCAAAGACGAGGGGAAGGAAAGGCATTAGAAGAACTACTTTGCCAATTTCAAGGTTTGGGACTACATTTAGTCTAATTTCTCTTTGTTTGTTTGTCTGAATGGATGAAAAGATTCATTTGGATGTGGAATGGTTGCGGGGATGATTCTTTGGTGTTATTTTGGTGTTATCTTGCATAAAATGGGTTAAATACGACAAGAGAATATCTTGTAGTGGAATTATGTCTACAGTTTGTTGAACTAGTCACATTATTTGGGTCATAACTCAGCCTAAAGAGCTCTAAATTGGGTTATTTTAGTTGAATATGAAAAATAAGACATAGAAATAGAAATCTATAGTTAAAACTCTGATTTAATTATGGCTTTATGATATTAGAAATTGAGCTTGAAAATGGTAACCTAATGTTGCCCTTGTTTTGGAGCAGCTTGTGATATCGGTCTATATCTCATGATTGGGAAGTCTAAATGACCTGATTGTTAGTGATGTGGAAACTATAGACATAGGGAAACAAATTTATAGAAGACTTAGAAAATTAATTCAAATTTTTTCTATATTAATATTAAGGAACTAGTGGTCCGACATGTGATTTGCTTTTGGAATGATTGTTTGCCTATTTTTAAACCGTCGTGGGCTTAGCCCAAATTACACGATCTTGAGTTTGTTGTCATTTTCAATTCTTACTAAATATTACCCAAACCTTTTTTAATGTGTATAAAGCTTTTCAAACACCTACAAATAAATGAAATAGGACTTACCATATGAGAATTGGGTGATTGAACATTGGAATTTAATATTAAGCATAATGCATTCAAAAGAAAACTTACATGTACATAAATGATTTCTATGCATATTTCTTTCTCATAAGTGTATAATATGATTATAAAAGTCTGATTTTGACACCCTTCTAATGGTGGTAAGTTATCACTTGTATGTATGAACGCCAATACAGATTGTATGACTTCAAATGTATATCATATGACTTGTCAATATATGAATTGTGAAATTGGAAAATAGTTAAAGGAAACGTTATAATGCCTCCTCTATTGCCTTGGTGGTGGATAGATAGGTATACCTAAGGGATACAACATAGCTGCTATAGTTTGACACCAATGGTGTCTTCATTTGAGACTATAATGTCTCCACAATATGATGCCTTTGGGTATCCATAGTTTGATACTTTTAGGTATCCACAGTTTGATAGCTTTGGATATCTATAGCACCTATTATCCATACCTATAGAAAATATGCAAACTTAACGTAGAAAGGAAACTTAAAAATCATAAATAAGAAATACAGTATAACAACCTGAATAATTGGTATTGATGAGCATTTGTATTGATTGTAAGTATGAATTGTAATGATGTGTAATTGTATTGATAATTTGTATCAATGAGGGTTGAATATCAATATTTGACTTATAAATGTTCATTTTTAGCATATGGATAATATGTTGAAACATATTTGCATTATGAACTCTGCTTCAGTAGGTCATCATTGTTTACATGAGCATTGAATATCAATGTTTAGTTCATTAATGTGAATTTATGGTATGTGAGTTAGATACTTCTGAATGTATGTGCTTAGTGGATGACTGCAGTGAATGGTCATCTAAAGTAAGTTTTTTCCCCACTAAACTTTCAAGCTTGGCATGGGTGTTAATCTGTATAGGTCCAAGTCATAAGAGTGAGATACAAGGAACATCTGTAAGGACTAAGACCAAAAAATAGGAGAAAAAGTACTTTTGGAATATGCTTTTAGCTAAAGATGGTTGTAAATTACTGAAGAAAGGAAATTGTATGTTTTCTTTTTTGGATTACCATGTAAATGTAAGGATGTATTACTACTTTTAAATGATAATGTAAAGTAATGGTAAGTTTTGTAATATGTATATGTATAACATTAAATAGAATTGTATACCTTGAATGCATGTATAGGAATTTGGTTACCATGTGTGTGGATGGTTGTAGGTTCTGTATAGAGGGTGTTATAAATGCAGTTACAGCTTGTAAGGAATGAAGATACTTCTTTATTATAGGTATACAAAATTATATTTATGTATATAAGACAATAGTTATAGTAATGTTATACATTTTATTCATATTTCTTTATCTCTTTTTAGTGCCATAAAAAAGGAAGATGGAAGCATTTAAGGCCAATATTTGGTATTGATGGCTTCTTTTCAAAAATAAAATTATAAGGCCAGTTATTGAGTGCAGTAAAGTGGGATGGTGATAAAGGGATGTATCCATTAGCTTAGGCTATTGTAGAGGTAGAAAGCACTAATTCATAAAGATTGTTTATGAATCTAATGGCTTAATTCTTGGAATTGGATGGTGGTGAAGGACCTACAATCATATATGATAATGCATATTGTTTATGAATCTAATGGCTTAATTCTTGGAATTGGATAGTGGTGAAGGACGTACAGTCATATATGATAATGCAAAAGTTATCTTATTCTTCAAATATTTATAATTAATTGAATACATCTTTTTTATATTAACTAAATTTTTCTATTTTTTAGGGATTGATCAGAGTTGTGGAAGAGACATTACCAAATTCCACTCATCGAATGGGTGCTAGACATATATACAACAATTGGCATATAAATTGGACAAAAAAGGATTTATGAAAGTATTTTTGGAATTATGCATGATTAATATATATGGAAGATTTCAACAAGCAACTAAAAATATTGGACAAAATAAAACCTAGATGTGCTTCAGCATTACTTAAATATCCTAAAGAGAATTGGGCAAGATGCTACCTATTTTTTAAATTGAATGTCTATTTATCAACAAAAATATAAATGAAACCTTTGAAAGGCAGATCTTACCAATAAGAGATAGGCCAATTATTAGCATACTTGAAATAATTAAAACCATGGAAAAGAAGAGATATACGAATAGAAGAGAATTTATACATGCTTGGACCATTATAAAGAAATTGGAGAAGAATAAAAATGGTATAATGCAATGGAGAACAGTTTGGAATGAAGATACGGCATATGAAGTGTCAAAAGGTGATGGAAAAGATACTGTAGGGATTTTTAGACACCAATCATGTAGTTATTAGGCATAAGATCAATATGAATACCAATGTTTTAAAAATTGACCGGTTTGACCAATTTAATAGTGAAAACCTTGAACTGGTCAACTTTCAGTTTAGTGTTTAATTTTTCAGTTTGATTTGGTTTAATAATTTTGGTTGTTAAAAATCAATTAGTTTATTAATTAATCAGTCAAATTTCTTAAACTAATTAGTTTTGATAAACCAAAATAAACTAATTAATTTTCATTTAACAATTTTATTTTTCAATTAAACTTTAAATTTTTCGATAAGTGTGGACAATCTTTTTCAATTAATTTTCAAATTCTTAAATTTTATTCAATCTTTAATTGGTTTTATGATGGTCTAATACCAATTAAACCTTTTAAACCTTAAACATCTTATCTTATCAATTTAACTTCTAGTTCGATTTTGAAAACATTGATGAATACCATTGAAAACATATGATAAGTGATATTCACCATTCCAAGAAAGGATTGGGATATTCGTAGATAGTTACTACAAGAAGGCCTAAATTCTTAGTTTGTATAAACATGTGTTCAACCTATTAGGGTGCAATTTTTTGGCCTACAATGGATGTAGAGGCGATACACCGACACTACCTAAAAGAGTTATGCAAAGGAGATTTAAAAAAACAACTATAAGTAAAAGATAATATGAGCCTAAATCATTGAAAATTACCAACATTCTATCTTGGAAAGGATAGTTATAAAAATGTAAGAAATGTTGCAATTCTAGCCATAATAGTGGAAAATGTAAAAAGGAAGGTTCAACATTACTTGGTCAAGAATCTCTAAGTATAAAACCTTCTTTAATTACAAACCTTAATTTTCTTAGTGTGCTTAACTTCATATATCAAACTCAAATTATTATTTCCATTATGTTTATCAGGTTATCATTGAAGTATCTTCATTGATATATAACCATTTAGTTTTAAATCAATTTATCTTGGTTATAATAATTGATGATTATTTTACATTTTATTAATATAAGTTGTATGTGCAAACATAGTTGTAGATATTATTATGTTGAGTTGAAAAGGCAATACTATAAGTTCCATTCATACTCATTAATTACATTATTAATAATTAATTCAAATAAATATTGTGAATGACATGTGTGTTTCTAGGTTGTTAGCTTTTAAAAGGAAGCATGGAGATGTTAATCTACATACATTCAAGTTATAATTTGAACAATTAGGGTTCAAAGGACCATCTAATATAAATTTTCAACAATTACAAACTAAAGCAAAAAGGAGGAGAGCATCATTGACTCAACCACTATATGAGCAACTTTCCCAATCAACTACAAATGACGGATGCAATATGGCATAAAATCAACCATATTAAAGTTTCATATATGTTAGCAATAAGTTTTTGATGGATGTACTTCTCACATAATATTGTATAGATGGATGGATGGATGATGTTAGTACTTTCTTTTTTGATACATGTATTATTGACATATATACATATGCCTGCCACTTTCCAACTATCTTAAACATATTTTCCACTTTTTTATATGAATTCAAAATGTATATCAAACATTAACATATTTCACAATGTTGGTTAATGAATTCCAAATGTGTTATTACTATGGATTGCTAAATATTATAGGTGTCAATAAAATTTCTAGTGCAAATGATGAGAAATGATAGAGAATCATTAGATCTAAAATGTTATATTGCAAGTGTTAATAGAAGTTCCAGTATATAATCATATCATTACATTCATTAGAATTCAAGTTTGGAATAAAATATTTCAATTCAATTCCATTTTCCCATAACATTTTTAAAAATAACACTCACCATAAGAACAAAAACCCTTATTAAAATAATTACTAAAATAAATTTCAATTTATTTTTCCCTTTTTCAATAAACTAATGTCTTGCTTCATGAGCTTTATTCGCTCTCCAATTTCCGTGGTTGTACTTGTTTCAGCAATGGTTGTTTGGGCCTCCTTCTCCAACATGCATACTTCTTTATTGTATTATAAATCACTAATAGGTGCTTAATTATTGATACATTTAATTCATTACACTTAGTGATTAACGCCTTAAAATGGTTAGGATACTCACTTTAACTCATATTTAGTTTTAGGTATATTTTGGAAGTGAAGGAGCTAAAGTGACCAAAAGCATACTTATTGAGTCATCTTCTTAATATTCATACTCTATTGTCTTCACAGAGTAAGAAGAAGAAAAAGATTAAAAGTAAAGAGACAAGA
This sequence comes from Erythroxylum pedicellare, assembly GCA_027563575.1. Lineage (NCBI taxonomy): Eukaryota > Viridiplantae > Streptophyta > Magnoliopsida > Malpighiales > Erythroxylaceae > Erythroxylum > Erythroxylum pedicellare. Next base: position 23,621,024 of record JAOQMP010000006.1, read on the forward strand.
TAGAACATAAAAATGGAAGTCTGTGTAACATTTTGATTTAAAAAGACCATAGTTGTAACATAAATTACATTACCAAAAGAATTAAGCTATTGTCCATTTATCACATGATTTTAACCTAGTTTTTAATATAAGTGAAGTGTGTGTGTTGGCTGCTAAGAGAAGAATGAAAACGTAGCTGTAACATGTGAGGGCTGAAGCATGTGAAGGCTGAAACATGTGAGGGCTGAAACCATTAGACACCAGTCCCATTATTATCTTAACTTAGTTTTTATTGTAAGACAAGGTGTGATATGCGGCAAAAAGGAGGGCAGAATTGGACTGCAGCTGGCTCATCAAGCTCCCTTCAGTTTGAGGCCACTTTTCCATTCAATTTAACCTAGCCTTTGGACAATAAAGAGGGAAGTGTCGGCCGCTAAAGAGGGGCGAACAAAAGTAAGGGGTTGGCTGGAGAAAAGAGGGGGATTGTCTACTGCACTTAGCTGAAACAAAAGAGTGAAGAACCGAGAGAGTGGAGCAACTTCTTCTCTTCGGTTCTTGCCACATATCCCACTGATTTTAAGCTAGCTTTTATCATAAAGAAAGAAGGGCGATGGCTGGAGCAATATAGATGTCGACTGGAGGAAAAGAGTGGAGTTTTTGGGCAGAAAACAAACTGCTCATTCTTCTTCATTCTTGGAGATTAAAATGAAGTTTTTGGGCTAAACCGAACAGCTGAAAACGACCAGACCTGATTCTTCTTCAATTCTGGTCAGCTTTTAACAATGATAGAGACATTCTTGGCTGATTCTTGGAGCTTATGGAAAAGATGGACCCACCTAACGCCGGTTTGGACATGCAATCGACGCCGAGGAGAACATTTAAGCATACGTCATTGTGTATCGTTTTCTATCTCCTTTTTTTGGATTGTTTATGTTATCTTGAGATTAATGATTGGGCATTATGTAAGAATGCATTTGATGCTTTATTGAATCGTTTTTCATGAAAATCCATTGCTAGAATTTGAATACGATACGTAATAGTCGTGTTTGAAGTTGTATGTGGCAACTAACGATATTAAATCATTAAGGATAACGTAACATAAGTTAAATAATTCGATCTTGTGTGATTATTGCTTAGATTGGTCTATTTTTCTCAATGATATTGTGGCTATCCAATTAAACTTAGAAAGTTATCGATAGTTAGGGTTAACTAATGAGCTCTTCTTAATTAACTACAACCAAAGGAAAAATTGGAATAAATAGAGCTTGTTGTTAATTCATGATCAATAGTCTAAAGGGAGGTGTGAAGACGATAATTCAATGACATATGTGAAATTGTGCTTAGGTCGAGATTAAACTAAAGAACCGAATTTTTTAAAACCACTCATCAATTTTATCACTTTGCTGTTGTTTAGATTGAGTTGTTTTTACATATTCAATTTTATGTAGCCAAACCCCCTGTTTTACATATACGTAGAATTTAGGAAACTAATTGGACTTAATCTTTGTGGGATCGACCTAGACTTACCACTTGCTATAGTTTTAGGTTTAGTTTATTTTGTGTAGTGTTACGAGGTGCTACCAATCACTTTAGTGGCCCTCTCAATAAATTTCTCATCCTATTACTTTAGAAAAATCACATCTTCTAACCTAAAAAATAATTAATGGGCTAAATAGTACATATATTGGCATTTTTACGTTATTAAAAATAGAAACTTACTAAATGTTTTAGGCATCCATAAATCTCCTCATTGGATTATAATCACTTCATAAACTTCTTAGTAAGGCTTTAAACCCAAAATAACAAACTACATTACCATCACTTGGATTTGATGTTAGTAGAAGACTTGGGGTTCATGGCTTTAGGAGGTCACTACAATTATCAAAATATAATTACTAAATCTCAACTTCATACGTAAACTACCAAAGGATAACAATATAACAACAATAAAATTAGCTAATGAGTAGGTGAATTTTAGTAAAAAGTAATGAAGTAGAGGTTGGCCTTATAAATAATCTTGTAAAACCACGAACTTTCCCTTCTATCGATCAGTTTATAGATTTTATTCTGCATTAATAGTATTTTTAGATGAATAGTGAACCCTAGTAAATCGTACTTTCACTTGAATAGGGATTTTGAGGACCCAGCTCCCAAAAAATGAAAAAATTGAAAATACCCAGAATAAGTATTAGAGTCAAATGACATTGAAACAGATTGAAAACAAGTCCAGTCAAATTAATTTCGGGAATTTCATAAGTTTAGGACAAAATGTCCTTTTTGAAAAATAATGGGTGTTAATGATTTTAAACCCATTCAAAAATTTTAAGGCACCTAATTACTAAGTATTGATCCCAATTAAAGTATCCTATGGTCAATTTAATGGTGAGATGGTTGTGGAATATTTTTAGGATTTAATCTAGAATATATGCTAAGTTCAGTAAGTGCTAGGTTTGGCTTGATAAAGTCGCTTTCTTGGGTCATGTCATATCAGCTGAGGGACATAGTGTGGACCTCTAGAAGATTGAAGCTATTACTAATTGGAGACCTCTCACTATTGTGATAGAATTTAGGAGTTTCCTTGGATTGGCAAGCTACTATAGGAAATTTGTTGAAGGATTTTCCAAAATAACAGTTCACTGACCAAGTTAACAAAGAAATAGGAGAAGTTTGAGTGGTCATGTTGGGCACCGTTTCCAGAACCCAACCTCAGATCATTAACGTAAACTTAAACTTATGGAAATTCCTTAAACGACACCGATTCATCTTCTTACTCTGATACCATGAAT
>JAOQMP010000006.1:23623888-23639394 GCA_027563575.1 Erythroxylum pedicellare
TATAACTTAGTGAATGAATTGTTGATATCAAAGTACCAAAGGCATGAGTATAATGGGAATGAAGATGTTCATATGATACTAGTTATAATTCGAAAAAGTTGAGTAATATGTATTTAGTAAAGGTGAATGAGAATTGGGTATTATGAGAGCATATACTGCTAGAAAAGAAATGATGAGTAATTGAATTCTAATATTAGATTAACCAAGTGTTCTTGGGGTGTAAACCTAAGAATAAGCTAGACACATACAAATGATAAGGTTTGAATGATCATGAGATGTGAATAAAGAAAACATACTCAGGATTGTCATTGAGCATGCATTGTACATAATCCATATATACATATGCACATAGATGAGTACTTATATAATTGTGCAAAGTTGTGATGTGTGTATATATATGTTGCATGATATAGAAGAGCAATTAGAGCAACAACATCCAGACATTTCTGGGACTTTGAGGCAATAACTATCTGGAGCAAACTGTGAGTAACCTAGATGGTCTCACCCCATTAATTGTTTATTTTAAATTATGTATTGAATGATTATGTGAATGTGATTGTGTTGATTTCGAACATTGAATGTCTAAGGCGTTTGATGCATGAATAATATATTGGAAGTGCTCCTTGTATGTGAATTTGACGAAATAAGTGATACTCAACATTATTGTTGAATGCCGGACCAAAGTCCGATGATAAATATTAATGTGAATATGAATGTGAATGTGAATGTGAAATAGAAATCGAGTGACTGATTGAAAATATGTGAATATGATGCATTTCATTACATGAAAGCATGATAGTATAAAGGTAGTTGTAACCGTAGTGACTAGTCTAAAAGAGCTTAAAGCTCGGAATATATACAAGAGCCATAGGCTTAGTTGCTAATGTGTTTGGTATCCACAAGGGATATAGGAGAATTTCTGAAACAAGCCTAGTATCCACAAGGGATATAGACTAGTAAAAAGGCACTCGGTCACAACAAAATGATAATTAGAAATGAGTCTCATGTGCATTGCATTTATAATTAATATGGATATTTTAAATAATTGACATGATTTGTCTGACTGCTTTGAATGTGAAATGTGGAATAAGTGAACAAAGTGTTATGTGATGCTATATGATTATTGGTGAAAAGATGTGCATTATATGATGACATGAATTGTTGTGAACTTGAAACATGAACTGTAAGTGTTATGTTCATGAGTGAGCCATCAATGATGGATAACTCACTGAGTTTACAAAACTCATCAAAATTGCAACGTTGACTTTTCAGGTGTGTGAGAGCGGGCTTAACTTCCAAGATAACTTAGAAGAGATCTAGTACTGCTTTTGAATAGAAAAAATGACTCAAAGGTCAATCAACTGAGACTGAAGGATTTAGATAGAATTTTGTATAGTTCCTCATTCATATAGCATGTAGCATATCTTGTAATAGAGTTGTAAACTCTAATAACTCTTTGATATTGTATATAAGGATGAAGTATGTAATGCTACAATGTATACTTATTTTTATGAAATGAAAATGAGGAATTGGGTTTTTAAATATTGTGATATTTATGTTTTAAATGATGATGTCATGATTAAGTTAGTGATGTGACTACTCTAACATGCCACCTTTGTGGGATACATACTCTGATATCCTTCAAAATGTTGGGTATGTGTCCTATGAGAGTGGGGTATTACAAGTATTATGATAAATGGGGAACCTACTCAAGTCTTCAATGAAGGTAGCGATTTAAGACAAGGAGATCTATTATCTCATTACCTATTTACAACCTGCATTAGATTACTTACAAGGCTTATAACTCACATTATTAACTAAAGAAGCAAATTGGAATATCATTACAAGTGTAAGAAAATAAGGTTATTTAATCTTTCATTACTAATGAACTACTATTACGAAGTGAGAATAACACAAAGCCTATTAAGACAATCATAGGTTCTTTGCAGTTCTTTAATGAGCTGTCATGGCTTGTAATTAATTACAATAAAAGAAACATTTATGTATTAAATAACTCTCTGAATCTTGCTATCCAACTTTCAATAATTTGAAGCCTTAAGCATTAGTAACCACCATTCAAAACCTAGGTATTCCTATATTAGAAAAAAGAAGACTCACTTTTAGGGATTGTCAAGCACTATTTGACTTAATTTGTAAAAGAATAGGAGAATAAAATAATGAGTTTCCTTTCCTATATAGGTATATTAAAATTAACCATCTCAATGTTTAATAACCTCTATATGTATTGTATATCTCACTTATTCCTCCCTTAAAACCTATTTAATGAAATTGAAAAAAGTTCTAAAAAACTTCCTATAAATAGGAAAGGTAAACAACCTAACTAAAGCCAAGATCTAATATTTATGTTCCTAAAAAGTAAGTGAGATTATGTATAACCTCTACAAGGACCGTTAACAAGATGTTACCTATTATGATGATTTGGAAAATCTTTATAGACTAAGTGTCCCTCTGGGTTGAATGGATTTATATCCAATTATTAAATTTTATACCTCTTAAAAGAACAAACCTAACCCCAATATTTATTGAACTCCTAACTAAATGTTGAACTTGAGGGAAATTATTTTTTATGAGATGACAAGTAGGATTGAGAATGACAAGTCAACCTAATTCAGGTTTAATAATGGAATGATTAGTGACCTCTTCACAAAAAACCATAATTCAATAGCTTAAAGCATATAGTTCTTTAGCAAATAAGAGTGAATGAGATTAGCTCAAATACGATTGGGCAATACAACCTCATAAGTATTGATTTGGTTGTATTTTTATTAATATATTTAGTTATTTTGCTTTTTTATTTGAGTACTATTATTGTTTTTGATACTTAAGTTATTCATATTTTGTTTTTAAGGTCTAATTCACTCATTTGAAACAAAAAGAACAAATTTGGATAAGTTTGGAGCAATGTGGAGCTATTTTGACTGAGTTATGGAGTGTATGACAAGTATTTGGCCACATTTGAAGTCTTTAGGGGTGTATTAGTTGATTTTTAAGGAACACGCCTATATTGATGACTTAAGGTTGAAGGTGAGAAACCTGTCTCCCTTGCCATTTGGTTAGTTTCCAGTTGTTCTCCATATTGAGGGACCAAATTATTCTCTATTAGATCATCACCAGTATTTCTTATTTTTTATTTCTCCTTGTGCCTGTGTGGCTCATTTAAAAAAGAATGAGTTAGAACCTTTGTAGTTTCCTCCTGGATTTGGTTTATCTCTTCACTTTATTCTTTATCATCCTACTCTAATCCTATCAGTTCCATATAATCTCCTTTCTTAAACATTTTCTAATTGGCTTCCACATCTTACCCTGCAGTTTCAATGAAGGCTTCTAGTGATAGTCCACAACTACATTATCTTCATATATTGTCCCATTTAAGCCAAGCCTTGTAATAGGTATTTGATATGTTAATTCCTTAGAGATATCTATTTTAATATACAAACGAGCATAACCTAGTCTTTTTATTTTTATTTTATTTTCATCCATACAGAAAGGCTTCCCCAAGTAACTTACTATCATACTTAATCCTTTAGTAGTCCAATATTCTAAAGGGACATTATACAAGTTAACCACAAAGGAACTGACTTGTTTTTTTTCTATCCCCAGCATGAAAACTAGGTTGCCAACTCTGAAGAAATAGAGATAGATTCATCACATGTAAAGGGCCTTCCTTCAGGACTTTAAATGGATGAGCTTTAGAGGCGAAGGTGAAGAGAGCTAAATTTTTGTCAACTAGTAAGACATCCACCATGTTTTTGCTCTTCCAAACATTGTTAGCCCATTTTTTTTGTAGCATTGAAAATGGAGAAGTTTCCCAGGTTCTTGCTCCCTCTTGAAATACTTCCTATCTAGGACAGACAACGACTCTACCATTTTCTTCCATTAGAGAGAAGCAATAAAGTGTTGAGTCTTCATCCACATCAATGATAAGCTTCCAGCTTTTCTTAACTTCAGAGGAGGCGGATCCCTTTTCCAATGGTTTGAAGGTAGGGTCAAGTGAATGGTTATGAGAGGATAGCAAGGGGAAATCAATTGGTGACTCTGCACAAAAATTTGGAGCTTTAAAGGTTTGCATTTTGTTCAGTGTTGGAAAGGAAAAGTTGCTCAAAGCTGAGAAAATATTTTCAAAAAATTGTTACCATAACTGGTAACTGGTTAAAGACAAGAACGCAAAGAAAACTGGAGGATCTTAATGCCCCTATCCAAAGCACTTAGAAAGAGGAAGAAGAAATAAGGTGAGCACTCAAGAAGGAGATGATTACAAGAATTATTAGATTGTTGGTATCAAAGAATGGAAGCAAAAACAAGAAATGGTTAAATATGGTTAGAGAATGAAGATAAGGATGAACGGGACAAATTGTAAAGGGAGATTGAAGAGAAAACATGTTCAATTGCAAGGAAGCGTGGCCCATATGTAGCAATCTTGGTTATGACATTGTAAAGCCTTATCTTTTGTTAGTTTAATCTTTAAATTTAAAAGATCTTATAAGAAAAAATTTTAACACAACTAATCTTAAAAATTTTACTTAAAATACAATGACAAAATTTGTAATAATATAATCACAAGGTTTTCAAATAATATGTATTTAAGATTTTTAAATTTAAAAAATACATTAAAAGAGCAACAAGATGTAAAAAATAATATAAAATTAAGTGTCTTATATGTACAAAAGGATTTATGAGACAATCAAACAATGTGATAATCTCATAATCAGAGCTCCAGATAAACCAATTAATATAAATTTTTATTATTTTCACAACATTAATAAAACTAATAAGGTTTTCTTTTTATGGTTTTACTCTCGTGCTTGTATGGCATACAGTAATCAGAAACTGGCTTTAAAAAATGGGAAAAAAGAGAGCGGAAAGAAGAATGATGGCTAATTCCAAAACGATGGTTGACCCTTCTGCCGCCAGTTCTGGTCCTCCCCTGTGCAGTACGCTTCTTCATCTTTACCCTTTTCTCATCTTAGATTCTATCACTACTTTTACATCTATATCTAAAAATCCATCGAAATTCTTTAATTCACTCTGATCAAAGTTCCAATTCAACGCTCAAGGTCGTAACTTTGCCATCAAACTTCTTTTGGACTATTGTATCACAAGTCGCCGGAAGCGTAATTTTCTATTTGCGATCTCTTACTTATGTGGCTTTTGCTTCTTTTCTTGTAACTGAAATGATTAAAAATAATAATTTCACCATGAATTCGGGATTTCTTTGCTATATAAATTTATTCCCAAGAGTTGCTAGCAAATCCACAAATATATGTAGATGGTTTCGAAGATCAGACCTTTTCATTGTGAAATCTGAGACATGGATTCCTGATATTGTTGTATTACCGTATTCATAATTGCTCATCGTGAACTGAGACTTTAGACGATGCAGAAGCTCCATTACGGCTTCCGTTGTCGCGTATGTCTATGCAGTCATGAAAATTTTGTAGAAGATTTTTTGGCATTGATCTTGTGATTGCAGGCACAAAATCCTTCAGCTTCAGGAAAGACGATTATAACCTTTAATCTTATTTCTAGTTTGCTTCATTGCGAATTGCTTGATTTAGAAAGAAAATATAAAGGATTTTTTTTTGCCTGAGAAGTGAGAGTTAACTTCCGATTCCTGGAAATGAAAATTCCTGATTTGATTTTTATTTTAATCACTACACACATTTATCTGCGATGAGATTTAGACTACAATTGTTTCTGGCATTTGTTTGACTTACACCTTCGCTTCATAAACATGAGCTAGATGATTAACTACAATTTTTTCTGGTATCTGTTGGACTTATAACTTTGCTAAATTTCATAAACATGAGCTAGATGATTAAAAATCTATCTTTGTATCCCTGTTATCACTTTGTGCTTAGTGCCGATCTTGCAAAATGCAGGTTTAAATCTAATGAAAATGAGGGTTGATTCAAGAGGCTTGGGGCTATTAGAGTCAACTCATGTCCAATCCTTTCTGTATGTGGAGGGAAGTGAATCCTAAGTCCTTACTGTTTGATCGTTATCAACACTCACCTTACAGAAATTTAAAGTGTGGGATCCGTTAGTCAATCACAATAAATGGCCGAAAATCGGAATGCTACTTCAAAAACCCAAAATAGCAAGCCTTTAGGATCCAGCAACCCTTATGCTATAAATTTGGATAATTTCTCTAAACGACTCAGATTGCTATATTCACATTGGAAAGAACACAAGACTGATCTATGGGGTGGTTCCCATGCTCTTGCTGTGGCAACACCTCCAACTTCGGATGATTTGCGCTACCTGAAATCATCAGCACTCAATATTTGGCTGGTTGGTTATGAATTCCCGGAGACCATTATGGTATTCATGAGGAAGCATATTCATTTTTTATGCAGCCCGAAGAAGGCTTCTTTGCTTGATGTTGTGAAGAAAGCTGCTAAAGATGCTGTTGGCCTTGAAGTTTTGATACATGTTAAATCCAAAGGTGATGATGGGAGTGGATTGATGGACAGCATCATCCGTGCTGTTCACTCTCAGTCAAATGTTGCCAGTCATGGTATACCTGTTGTAGGATACATATCCAGAGAAAGTCCTGAAGGCAAGCTTTTGGAGGCATGGAATGAAAAGTTGAAGAATGCAAATTGTGATCTAAATGATGTAACTAATGGGTTCTCTGACTTGTTTGCTGTCAAAGATGACATTGAGCTCACAAATGTGAAGAAAGCAGCATTCTTGATTTCATCAGTTATGAAACAGTTTGTGGTGCCAAAGCTGGAAAAGGTCATTGATGAAGAGAAAACAGTGTCCCATTCTTCCTTGATGGATGAAACAGAAAAGGCAATTCTAGAACCTTCAAGAATTAAGGTTAAGCTGAAGGCAGAGAATGTTGATATATGCTATCCTCCAATTTTCCAGAGTGGAGGAGAGTTTGATCTAAAACCAAGTGCGGCAAGTAATGATGAGAACCTTTATTATGATTCAACTAGTGTGATCATATGTGCAATTGGTTCTCGGTACAATAGTTATTGCTCCAATGTTGCTAGAACCTTTTTAATTGATGCCAATTCCACACAGAGCAAGGCATATGAAGTTCTCCTTAAGGCCCATGAAGCCGCAATCAATGCATTGAAGTCTGGGAACAAGGTAAGTGCTGTATATCAAGCAGCACTCTCTGTGGTTGAGAAGGATGCACCTGAATTATCTGCAAATTTAACCAAAACTGCAGGAACTGGAATAGGCCTTGAATTTCGTGAATCAGGGCTTAGTCTTAATGCCAAGAATGACAGGGTTCTGAGACCCGGAATGGTTTTCAATGTTTCACTTGGCTTTCAAAACTTGCAGAATGAGACCAAAAAATCAAAGACCCAGAAGTTTTCAGTTTTACTTGCTGATACAGTTATAGTTGGTGAGAAGGTTCCAGAGGTAGTGACTTCAAAGAGTTCTAAAGCTGTTAAGGATGTGGCATACTCGTTCAATGAAGATGAAGAAGAGGAAGAGAGGCAAAAATTCAGGCCTGTTGATAGAGGGAGTGAATCCACCTTCTCTAAGGCAATTCTTAGGTCAGACAACCAGGAAATGTCAAAAGAGGAGCTACGAAGACAGCATCAGGCGGAACTTGCCCGCCAGAAGAATGAAGAGACTGCTCGGAGGCTTGCTGGTGTAGGTTCTGCTGCAGCAGATAATCGTGGGGCAGCAAAAACAATTGGTGACTTGGTAGCATACAAGAATGTCAATGATCTTGCCCCACCAAGAGACTTAATGATTCAGATTGACCAGAAAAATGAAGCCATCCTATTGCCAATTCATGGAAGCATGATTCCTTTCCATGTCGCAACAGTGAAGAGTGTGTCCAGCCAGCAGGATAGCCACAGAACATGCTATATCCGTATAATATTTAATGTCCCTGGAACTCCTTTCAGTCCTCATGATGCAAACTCCCTTAAGTTTCAAGGATCCATCTACTTGAAGGAGGTTTCATTTCGCTCCAAGGACTCCAGACATATAAGTGAAGTGGTACAGCAGATTAAAACCCTGCGTCGGCAAGTTACTTCCAGAGAATCTGAGAGGGCCGAGAGGGCAACCTTAGTTACTCAGGAAAAGCTGCAACTCTCTTCTGCCAAATTCAAACCAATTAAATTATTAGATCTATGGATTCGTCCTCCTTTTGGTGGTCGGGGAAGAAAGCTAACAGGTTCACTTGAGGCTCACACGAATGGGCTTCGCTATTCAACTTCAAGGCCTGATGAACGTGTTGACATCATGTATGCTAATGTCAAGCATGCCTTCTTTCAGCCAGCTGAAAAGGAAATGATAACTCTTCTGCACTTTCATTTACATAACCACATAATGGTGGGGAACAAGAAGACAAAAGATGTGCAATTTTATATTGAGGTGATGGATGTGGTGCAGACAATTGGAGGTGGTAAGAGATCTGCCTATGACCCGGATGAAATTGAGGAAGAACAGCGTGAGAGGGATCGTAAGAATAAAATAAATATGGAATTTCAAAACTTTGTTAACCGGGTGAATGATGTGTGGGGGCAGCCACAATTCAAAGCATTTGACCTTGAGTTTGATCAGCCCCTGAGAGAGCTTGGTTTCCATGGGGTTCCTCACAAGGCCTCTGCTTTCATGGTTCCAACGTCAAGCTGCTTGGTTGAGCTGGTAGAGACACCTTTTGTTGTGATCACCCTCAGCGAGATTGAGATAGTGAATCTGGAGAGAGTTGGTCTTGGGCAGAAGAATTTTGATATGACTATAGTGTTTAAGGACTTCAAGCGAGATGTCCTTCGGATAGACTCTATTCCCTCCACGTCTCTAGATGGAATCAAAGAGTGGCTTAACACAACTGACCTCAAGTATTATGAGAGTAGACTAAATCTGAACTGGCGGCCAATTCTTAAGACCATCACTGATGATCCTGAGAAATTCATAGAGGATGGTGGCTGGGAATTTTTAAATTTGGAAGTCAGTGATTCAGAGTCTGATAATTCAGCAGAATCAGACCAAGGGTATATACCCTCAGATGTGCAGTCTGACTCAGGTTCTGATGATGAGGATGATGACAGTGAATCATTGGTAGAATCTGAAGATGATGAGGAAGAGGACTCCGAGGAAGATGAGGAAGATGAAGGAAAGACCTGGGAAGAGTTGGAGAGAGAGGCAAGCTATGCAGACAGGGAAAAGAGGGATGACTCAGACAGTGAGGAGGAGAGAAAGCGAAGGAAGATGAAGGCTTTTGGTAAGGCTCGAGCACCAACTCGAGCTCCTGAAAGAAGAAATCCCGTTAGCAGTATCCCAAAGAGACCAAAGTTGCGGTGAGCAAAGTAGTTTTCCCTGTTTTAGTCCTTTATTATTCCTAGAAAAGCAATATCTATAGAAGAGAGTTCTACTGCAACTAATAATGATTTGTGTTCAAGCAGTTGGTAATTCTTTAGATGATAGCCCACAATCAAGAATGTAAATGTTTTGTAATGAGATTATCTTTTGAAAGAACTGGATTTATATCATATCCTAATTCTTGAAGAGGCTTGACATTTTTATGGAGTTGTAGAAAGCACGTTTCGATGCAAAACAGTGATTCATGCTTGGGGCAGCCAGTCATACGAGTGTCCTAGAATGATATGACTGAACACCCCGAAAGTTGAATGATAGGATGGCTTGGGTTTCTTGTAGGTTTCCTTTGCGAAATGGTATGTAAAAAAGTCAGATCTCAATGCTGTAGAGTTGATGCGTTTATGTAGTGATTCGAATGTGAAGCAAGTCGTCCTTTAGAACTCATATGACCATTGAACTCTATTTCTCTCGACTAATGGGTTCTGTTAGGGCAAATTACTTTTGACATAGAAATGCTTTTATCTATGTATAAATCTAAGGAACTGTAAACAGTACATTTCTATCTAATCTTCCCTTGTGAAAGAATCGAAGCCAAGAGTTAATTTGGTATAGCAGAAGCTAATTTTGGAAGGATTGAAAAATTGTGACACAAACTTGGCCAAAGTATTTCTATAATAACATCATCAATTCAAGTAACCCACCATAAAAGAGTTTAAGGATACTGCAGACACTGAATTAAATAATTAATAGATTGCTTGTTTCTACTAAAAATATATGGAGCTTGAAAATAGTAAGCGCCACAGTATACTTCTCATTAGGAAATACGCAAACGTTATAGAAATGTAAAAATAAAAAAGACAGGAAATTTTGATCAAAATAAAATATCAGTATTTTTGGTTAGATGATGAATCTGTAATAGATAATCAATTTCTTAGCCAACATCTTTATTCGGACTTATAGTTAATTTGATAATTATAGGTCTATTAAACTATCAACTCTCGACATACAATAATTACTTTTGACTCACTCTCTTTATTTGTTGTCAAGTTTATGCATTAACAATTATCACAAACATCCGTAAATATATTAAATTCAACAATGAATAAAGTAACAAAATATTTCCATAATAAATCCTAATCTAAAATTTAGAACTCTATACACATGTTTAACATCTTAGAACTCATATTACACATCAAGGATAATAAAAGAACTAAAGGATAAGAAGAAAAACTCTATTGAAGCCTTGATCTAGAAAGCTGGAATTCCTTCAACTCATATTAATCTAACCACGTTTGATCCACTTTTTGATGTTGGCTGCTATGTTTTTTGTTATGTTTACGTTCTTATATAGTGTATTAGGGTCTTAGGGTCGTGTTTAGACTTTTTCCACCCCCAAACCCTAAAACAGATGAAAAAATTTGCACCGGAAATTCTCATGGAACGATCGTGTTCTATGTTTTTCCTATCTAGCAAGATCATGCTCAATGAGGTAGGAGGCCATTCTTTCCATGTAGGCTATAAACGATTGTGCTCTAAGGTGGCACAATCTTGTCCTACTTCTAGCTTCCTCCACCTTCTTTATTCTTTAATTTCCTATTTTCCAATACTCACAAACACATTAGAAACCTCATTAAACATAAAATTAAGATTGAATTCATGTTCTAAACTATACAAGTACTTATTATATAAACAAACACATGCAATAACACAATTCTAAACCTATAGATACAATAATCATCTAAGAAACACTTAAACATACTAAAATACCTATCAAAACATAGTATAATCTATACCTATCAAATCCCTACATTTAAACTTTTGCTTGTCTTCAAGCAAAGACCGAAAAAAAAAACACAAAAGCACATAATCATACATTCATATAATATGCAATAATGAGACAATGAGATCAAATCTTATGGAATCAATTTAACCACAAACATCATCATTCAAAACATGCCAATATACTAACCTATTCCTTTCATGTTTAAGTATTTTAGATTGAATATACATATCAATCAAAATATTAACACTCTATACATTCACCTATGGCACTTGTACACATACATTTATAATTAATCATTGAAAAATGCAACTATCACTAAGTATCATTTCATGAAGATTTTTGCCATTTTCAAAGATCAATATGTTTTATTTATTGAAACATCATTTTTAAAATTTTTCTTTAACGTTAACCTGGTCTCTTTTTTATGCGAAGGCAAACACCTTGTCATAAATGTCCCCTCGTTACTTAACTAGATCACATTTTTTTTACTGTTTAGCTTAATTGGAATGTCATCCTAAATTTTAATGTGGTGAAAAATATTATCATGAATTCTCCTATTTACTCAACTATATCACATTCTCAACTAACAATCAACTCTATTTTTAATCCAATTTTTTTTCAAAAAGGCCCAACAGAATAGCAATTTATTTAACACACTTTTTCTTTTCTTTTCTTAGCCTATCTCATTTCTTTTTAGCCAATTATCCTCACAAAAGGTTACTAATGATGCTAACCAATTCAATTCATTTATAATTATAAATGTATACAATGAATTTCCTAAGTGAACAAAGTAGATATCATATTCTAATTAATATGGATATTCATTCAAAGATACCTAAAATGTAAAACTCATAAGTCAATATGCCTTTACAATTAAACGACTATGTTCAAAGGTAAACTAATTCGATCAAATTCTTGTTGTTGACACATTCACACAATGCACATATATGCAACAAAATGTTCACACCACGTTAAACTAATTAAGAAAACAAAATATGACATGCAAAACTCACACACGTATGAGATGTTAATGCATAAACCTCCCCACACTTAAGACATTACATTTTTCTCAATGTGAGAAACCAAACAACATATAAAAAACTAATAACAAGAAAGAAAGGATTAAAGCCAAAACCACTTATAGAGATTGAGGTGGCAACAGTTTGGGTGAAGCAGTTTGAACACCTTAAGTAACGAAGAACTTCAAAATCTTCTTTGTGTCGCATCGCTATCTTTGTTGTTTTTGTGCTATCTCCTTCATGTGTGCCTTTATGGTGTTCATATGCTTCATCATAAGTGTTTTGTTTTAATAAAACAAAATGAATACCTTCTCCCAGCCTTCCTCTTCATCGTCCCATGTTTCTTCACTTGTCGAGATTTGGTGTTGCACTGGTGCAGAACTAGAACTAGCTTGTTATGTACTAATTTTCACATGAGTTTTGGAACTGATATATTAGAGTTCTATATGATAGATCAGTACCTTAAGTGAGTGTGATTAAGAAACTTAGGAAAAGCAATAGTTAGTCCCTCAATAGATACACCATAATAAATAGCAAGCATGGTAACAAGATAACTTATGCCAAGATGACTACTTTTCTCATTTCTTTTTGAGAAAAGTAGCTATATTATTAAAAATATGGGTTGAAGTACATACATTAATATTATTATCTATGCACCACAATATAAATAAGTCTTTATCAAAATATTTGTTACTTTCATATTTATTAAACACAGTATGACACATAAACTTATGCAGTAATAGATGCTCAGGCCTAAGAATGACATTATTATGGGCATTGCTCACAACATAATTACCCAACGCCATTAATTGCTTCCAATATTGTTTAGAACAAAAGTTATCATGTTTTTCAATTATGTTTGACCTAAGAAATCCACCAATTTCTTCCATAATGTTATAATTCAAACTATATGTGTGGCCCCTCAATCAAAACCAAAATTTATCCAAATTCTGCAACTCAAATTACAGAGTAGTATAAAATTCGAAGGTTAATTCCTTACACACAACATAATTAAAATTAATAAATTTGTCTCATCATATTTTATTACTCAAGGTCTCAATCTTATCTTTCAATCTTATATTTTCTAAAATTTCAAAATCAAACTATCTAGGTGTGCTAACAACCTTAAAGTGAAGAGTTTGATATCAAATACATTCTTCTTTCGAATGAATTAAAAAAGGGGCTCTGAAATCCGTAGCCCTATCATGTGCACCTTTCCACAACATTTGAGTTTTCCCTTTCAGTTGTGAGCGTTTATCAATTTTTTTTATTCTTGGCACCATGAATAAGTGTATACCTGCAAAATCAACTAAGAACACACAAAAATACACCAAAACACCCAATAAACGTGAAGATAGAAAAGTTGAATGAAACCTTGTAAAAACCACTATAAAGATGTGATATTTGTATGGAAATTACTAGATATGTATGGAAGGAATGTTTATCTAGGTGAAAGAAGTAAGAAAGAAATGAAAACCTTAAGGAAAATGAAGAGAGATGTGAGAAAGTTTGAGAGTGGCTACTATGTTTTACAGAGACAAAGTAGGTTTAAAAGTAAGAGAAAAGATAAATATAAAGGGTTAGGGTTGAAAAAGGTGAGGCAATGGGGTTATCGGTGAGTTTTTTCACATTTTGGATTGGCTGGTCAGGATCACAATCATGCTAGAAGCATTATCATAATCGTGCCTTATTAAAAAGGTCATACCTTGTTCCATATCTTCATTTTTTCTTCATGCAACCCACGGAACTTGTTCCCTAACTTGTAATAACTTTAATAATAAGAAAATTAGAAACCTGAACCACTCCAAAATATGAAAAGTAAAACCCTAAATACTATAATTAAATAAAACCTAACTACATAAAATTGCTAAGTTAAAGTCTTTAGCTCGACCTTTCATCATCCAAAACTATTTTTAATGATTTGAAAGGAAAGAAATTAATTCCCTTTATTGAGAAAAAATCACTTCGAGATATGGTTTGAACCTTTGTCCATTCACTTTGAAGGTTTCCTTATTTTGATTTTCCAATTTCGAAGCTCTGTGTGCA
This sequence comes from Erythroxylum pedicellare, assembly GCA_027563575.1. Taxonomy (NCBI): domain Eukaryota; kingdom Viridiplantae; phylum Streptophyta; class Magnoliopsida; order Malpighiales; family Erythroxylaceae; genus Erythroxylum; species Erythroxylum pedicellare. The sequence goes on from JAOQMP010000006.1 coordinate 23,638,055, forward strand.
AATAATTGGGTCACTTTGAAAGGTTCACTCTATTTTGATTTGAGTTTTTTTAGAAACAACTTCAATATTGAATTGTAAAGTAAAATCGCATCTCCCACTTTGAACTATTTATTCTTAATATGATAATCATCTCATTTCTTGACTTTTCCCTTATATAGCTTGGCATTCTCATATGCATTTAAGTGAAGTTCATGTAACATCCCACTACCACAAGGTACATACCCAAATATTTAAGAATATTCAAATACATATCCTATGATAATGGCATGTTAGAGCAAAAACAAATCCAACTTACATATGGCATCATCTAACATAATCAGAAGTCATCAAATTTTAAAACCATTCATTGCATTCATTCACAAAGTCTACACTGTTTCCATTAGACGAATATTTGCAAAACCTCATACAGGTTATAGCAAAAACTACAAAATAAAAGTTATAACTCTTTAACGTCAGCTGACGGACCTCTGAGCCATAACTTAGTCCAAAACGTTCTTCTAATCTAGAATAAACACTAAATCTCTTGTCTCACACCTGAAAAATCACGTTAAAATTTTTATGAGTTTTGCGAACTCAATGAGTGAGCCATCATTGATGATTTCACCGGATTCACATATACAAATAACATATTTCACAATTATTCATATAGAACATGAATATTTCAAATACTCACACTGTCATGGCACATCATTTCATCAATGTGAATTAGATCATATATAAACACATACAGATGCATATGAGACCCCACAGTCATTATTAATGTTGTGACCGAGTGCCTGTCACATATAAAAATACTAGACCATTAGGCTCAGTCAGAAACATATATCATGGAGCATAGCTCTATGTGCCAAATCATATAGCACGGAGCAAAGCTCTATATGCAAGCGCTTGATACTGGCCACTCCGGTCACAATGTCTTTATCTGAGCATGCATTTTATAAAATGCATCAATTCAGAATTTATCACTTATCGCAATCATCTGTAAAGCACAGTCAAAATTTCATAATCATCGTACCTAAGTTCAGCATTTAACTTTCGTTGAGAATTCACATAGCATAATATAACCAGAATTAGCAAACAAATCAGAACACTTCCAATACAGTCCCAAATATATATTCCTTGGACTTTAAGTCCGGAATTCAGAAACAATTGCAACAATTTAATAATTGGAAGCTTAACAAATCAAATTAAATCAATCCTAGGAAATTCATCTAGGTGACTCACAGTACGCTCCAAGAAGCTATTTCCTGGATGCTCCGACAATGTCTAACTGGCGTCCGATGTGCTCCTCTAAAACATACACAACACATTTACAATATATCACATTTTTGCAGTAATGT
>JAOQMP010000006.1:23639494-23654044 GCA_027563575.1 Erythroxylum pedicellare
ATATTATATAAGAGATTAAAATAAAATAAATAATTAAAAACATTTTATCTTTAAATTTTATCTAATATGTAATTATCTTTAGTAATAAAAATACTACATTAACATTGACAATGAAATTGGTTTTTGTTTTTATTTAAAAGAAAAAACAGAAAATAAAAATTAAAAACTAGAACAGAAAAATAAAGGTAGTGCTAAACATTCCCTTAAATTATAGTTGTAGATGCACGTGTTTCAAATAGCTTTGAAAAAATAATTTCATACCTTCAGGTTCTTGAATTAGAAAATTTTAGTATTTTATATTGGTTTATAGTTATGAAACCTTTTGTTAAAAGCTTTTGTCTAAATTTCTTAAGGTTGTTGGTTTCTTATAAATGCAAGATTACATTTGGTATCCTACTACTGGTTAAACAATCTCTCTTTGATTGTTGTTTAGGTTCGTCATGCAACAAGTTTCTAATTCTCTTTTTTACTTATATATTGGTTGTTTTGATTTCACTCTCTCTCTCTTAGGTTGAGGTTCATTGCCTCCACCTCCGCTTCTCCTCCTGATAGTTATAAATTACATTATGTTTTAATGGATAATTTAGTATATTTTTAATTATTAATTAGATTATTTATGCATATTTAGGGCTAAAATTATGTTTGTGTGATTATATGTTTGTGTCTTTTAGTGTTATGTGATTTAGAGCATGTTATTGGGATTTAATTTTGTGTGTTTGAGATCAGGTAAAGAAGATCATAGAAGATTTGAAGAAAGCTCAGAGGAGGAGCCAAGGTCACAGTCATGATTCATTGGCAACAATTGTGATAGAAGCCAACTAACATAGGCCATGATCGTGACTCATTGGCCACAATCTTGACAGAAGCCCAATTTTAAGTTTCGCGATCGTGACAGGCAAGATAACAGACATGGGGATTGCTTCTAAACTCAACTTTTCGAGGGTTATTTCGGATATTTGGGCCCGAGTAAAACCTAGTTTTTACCCTAAATGAAAATTGCATATAAAAGCAACAAAAAAGAAGAAACCCTAAAGGGAGAGCCTCCATTTGCCAATTAAAGAAAGAAGCTAAGGAAGAGGAGAGAAGAAGAGAAAAAAGGAGAGAAGAAGAGGGAGTTGTTGCTGCAACCACTCTAAGTTATCTTTCTCATTCCATCTTGTTATTTCTTTCATTTGATGTATAAGATGGATATGATGATGATGAATTTGTGTTTAAGGATGTTGTAAACTCTTTTAGGGATTTGTTCTTGAATCAATACTAATTTAATTGCTTTTGATATTAATGAGTTGGGTATTGTGATTGTTTGTTGTATTTGCATGCTTCGGTAATAATTTGAGAGAGTGAACCAATAGCAAAATGATTAAATTGGGTAATGATAGTTAAATAATATAATCAAATCGGTAATTTATACGAAAAGAGATCTTGTGTGAGGACTCGATTGTCTATTAGAATACTTAAGATCTAATTGGGTTGTGGGTTGTTTTTGTTAATTAAGAGATTGCAATTTCAGTAATTCAATTTGATTAGGTTTTATAATTTAGGGTTTAATGATTATAACTTGAAAGAGAGTAATCAACCTTCGAATTGATTAATCTTCCTTGTGTGAATTTTCAATTGTTAATTGGTTGCACTCAATTTTGATTTTTATGTTAATTTTACAATTTCATTTTCAATTGATCCATATTCAATTGCTTAATTTTTTGCTCATTTTTATTTTCATTTTAATTACACTTTTAGGCCTTAGATAATTTAGGATCTGATTAGTTCACTGATTTCTCGTGGGATCGACACCTTATATACTAAGCTTACGACCTTGCACTTTCTGAATATTGATGGTTTTATAAGATTAAAACTTGCTCAATATGTTTCAAATAGATTTCTTATATTGGGTTTGGTAAGTGAATATGTTCTCTAATAAGCACTCACACGTTTGTTTAAGTATCTCCATACTTTAGTCTATGAGATCGACTATTTCCTTCATAAGAAAAAACATAATATGTGCTAGTCTTTTTATGTTCTATTAATGTCCAGTCTTAATAGACCTCCCTACTAGTTAGGGGTAAGACTGCATATTACTAGATCTCCCTAGACCCTGCATCTCAATGGGACTTCTACTAAGTATTGTTGTTGTTGTCTTAATAGAATAATGACTAAGAACAATTTAAGGATGATACATAAATGCAATATAAATTTCATAATTATAATCTCATTATAATTTCATTTTTAATTTATAATTATCATATAAAATTTATTATGTATATTTAAACATGTACAAGATAAAAAATGCCTGTAAATAATTGTCACTAAACTATAACCAAACTGATTGGCTGTAGAGCATAAACTAACAATTTCTTTTAAAAAAACTCTCCTATATAGAGCCTCTAATAGGAGTAGGAATTTTTCCAATGGTTGTATGATCTCCAAACTGTCCATGTGAAGTGCTTCCCATAGTATACACCTTATTGCTACTGTGAGGGCAACAGTGAGATTATTCCCACTAGCTACCTAGCAGATGTTTTCATCAAGAAGAGCAGTTACACACTCAGGGACAAGCCTAGGCTCTTTGTCACCATGCCCAAGAAGAAATTCTTCTTCTTCTCCCTAGGTAAAGAGTTGTCCAAATGAAGAATTATCATAAACTTCCTCACTAGATGAAACAGTGATCATTTCAACAACTACAACACTATGCCAAACACCACAAGCAACCCTTACTGCTCTTAATCCTCTCAATGTTTCTACTTCCTGTGGGATAAGTACACTACTATGATCTCCATGTCCCAAGAAACCAAAAGCTCCAGCTCAAAATGTAAAAAATTGGCTAGCATATATCACATCAACTGTATGCCAAGGTCCACAAAAGATATATGACACACGTATGACATCTATGAAACCACCTAGTTTTCTTGGAATCTAATGAATGGCTTCAATTCCAAGCCCAAGAAAACTGAAATTATGAGTACCTATCACCCCAGGCGAATGTTAGAAGAGACAATAAAATAAGAACAAGAACATAACTCTATGAAAGATCAACCAAATGTTAACAATAAAGCACTCTAATCAATTTTAATCAGCATATTAGTATGAGAATAAAAAATTCAATAAAGAATCAAATGCAAAGATTTACATAAAAATCCCTCTTAAGTAGAAGGAAAAACCACGGGCCAAACTGACAAACAAATCTAGTAATGACAAATAAAAATTTTCAAAGTTTGATCTTTCACCCCACAACAACAAGTTACCTCACAAAGTTCCAGGATTGAAACCAAAGTTGACGTGCAAATCAACAAACTCTCAAGTCAATCATAAAATCAATCAGAAAGTACATGCTCTCACTTTTTGTTTTCTTTCCCTTTTTGGTGTTTTGCACCTCCCAATGAACAAACTTATATCTTCTCCTCTTTTATATCCTGAATTAGGCTTTCTGCATCGTACATAGTCACGTATACAACTGTGAGAGTAATCGTGTCTCTTCTAATGTCACTTCAATCACGAACGTACATTGTAGACAATCATCACACATGGTCTTGTATGTCATGAAAACGAGCATGTACACGATTATGTATGTCTTCGCTCTTCACACGCTCCTTCATACGATTCGAGAGACTTACACAGTTGATCCATATGACTGTGTAAGTTGCACAAGCATGTCTCCCCCCAGAAGAGCTTCATCCACTCGTTCGTCATTCCTATGAACCATAAAGGTAACAACAGTCACTAAAAGTCTTAGGTTTGACACTCAACAAGCTTTCCCTCCAACCCAATTATAGGGAAGAAATGTTATGCTTCAACAACTACTTAAGAGACATCCCGACAAACTTACTAAAAAGCTCATGCTTACTTCTATGAACCATTTTAGTCAACATATTTTTTAGTAAGTTTTAAATACAATAAAACTCTTAATACCCGCAAAAATACGAATCATATCTTGTAGTATTAAGGTTATCATTCCCACGAGGATTATAAATGCTTAAACAATTTGAATATAACTTTATTTAAGGTAATACAAATTGATTTGAATTAAATTTAAATATCAAAATTTGGAAAAATAAATAAACGAAACAAGTGATCAAATAAACATGTAAGCTGTCAACAAAATTAGGGTATGATCAAAGTTTAATATTTAGGAACTATTCTTTACTTGTTTTGATTCCCTTAATCTTGTTGATTCAATTTATGTTTGATCCTAGATTTCCTAAGATTTTGATTAGTCTCTCTCAAGATCAAATGAATTAAACCTAATTAAATTCAGTATTTATAGATTTGTAATCTCTCGATTCACAGACTACTTCTAACTTATTCAATTAGATATGAAGCAATCTCTTAGACAATTAATTTTACAATCAAGATTTTTGTTCAATTGATCGTTAATTTGATAATTATAGATCTATTAAATTTCCAACCCTTGTTGTACAACCTAACACTAATTACTTTGACTCACTCTCTCAATTTGTCGTTAAGTTTATGGATGAGAATTATCACAAACATCCAAATGCATACTGAAATCAACAATAATTAAAGTTCACAAAATAATTCTAGAATGATTCCTAATATGGATTTAGAAATCTATAGATATGTTAAACATCATAGGAATCCAATTACACATCAAGGATAATGAAGAAAGTGAAAAGAAAAGAATAAAAATTATTTGATGCTTTGATATGGAATGCTTGAATTTCCTGAAGCTCTTCTTCGATCTCTCCGCTTTTGAACTACTTTGATTTATGGTTGCTTCCTCTTTCTTTTGTTTTTCATGTTCTTATATATTACATTAAGGTTCGAAGGTTATATATAGGATTTTTCCCACTTTGTTTTGTTCTAAAAATAGCTCTAAACTAAAAACATAAAAAATCTCGCACCTGCAAAACCCTTTGTCATGATCGTGCTTTATTGATTCAACCTTTTTATCACAATCGTGCTTCCTTGCCATGATCGTGACAAAAAGTCATGTGTATACATGATCGTGCCTTCCTTAAAGCATCCTCAATCTTATTTGTTCTTCAATTTCCTAATTTCCAACACTCATAAACACATCAAACACCTCTTGAAACATAAAATTAAGATGAATTCATGTTCTAAACCACACAAACACTTAGAACGTAATCAAATACTAACAATAACACAATTCTAAGCCTATACACAAGATAATCATCCAAGAAACACTTGAAAACAAACTAAAACACCTAGAAAAACATAATATGATATATACCTAAAATATGAGATGATATATACCTACTAACATCCTCACACTTAAACTTTTGCATGTCCTCGAGCAAAAACAAAAATCACAAACACAAACAAATACAAGAACACATAATCACATATTCATGCAATATGCAATAATGATACAGTCGCATTAAATCTTATAGAATCAATTTAACCACAAACATCAATCATTCAAAATGTGCCAACATACTAAACTATTCCTTTCATGTTTAAGTACTTTGACTTGAATATACATATCAATCAAAATATTAACACCCTATTCATATGACATTTGTAAACATACATTTATGATTAGTGATCAATCAAAAAGGAAACTATCACTAAGTAGCCTTTTACAAAAATTTTTGCTATTTTTAAAGATCAGTAGGTCTTATTTATTGAAACAACATTTTTTAATTTTCTTTAACGTTAACCTAGTCCTTTAATGTGAAGGTAAACACCTTATCATGAATGTCCCTCAATTACTTAAGTAGGTCACATTTTTTATTTAGCTTGGTTCGAGTGTCATTCTAGCTTTTGGATGTGAAGACATAACAATTTGTTATGAATGCCCTATATTACTCAGCTATATCACATACTTAACTAGCTACTAGCCTTATTCTTAACCCAATTTTTTCAAAAAGGGCCAGTAGAATAGGAATTTTATATAACGCAGTTTATATTTTATTTCTTGGCCTACCTCACTTCTTTTTAGCCAATCATTCTCATGAAAGGGTAATATAATGTTAACTAATTCAATTGACTTATAATTATAAATGTATAAAACAAATTTCCTAAAGTGAAGAATAAGTCTCATATCTTAATTATCATGCATATTCATCCAAAGATACTTAAAACACAAAATTCACAAGTCAATATGCCTTTACAAATTAAAAGACCATGTTCAAAGCTAAACTAATTCTATCAAATTCTTTTCATTGACACATTCATACAATTCACACATATATAATAAGATGTTCACACAATGTGAAATGAAATATTCACACACATATTATATGTCAATGTATAAATGTCCCCACACTTAGATAACACATTGTCCTCAATGTGAGAAACCAAAAAACACATATAAAAATAAATAACAAGTAATAAAAAGCTTAGAGCAAGAAACACTTATGAAGATTGAGTGGTGATGGTATGAGTGAAGGAATCTGAACACCTTGAGCAGCTACATACTTTAAAATCTTCTTTGTGTCACATTACTATTTACATTAATCTTGTGCCATCTCCTTTATTTGTGCCTCCATGGTGCTTGTGCGCTCTGCCATGAGTTTGTTGTTTTTTGATACTGAATTGAAGACTTTCTCCCAGCCTTCCTCATCAACCTCATCCTTTTCTTCACTTGATGAGACCTCAATTTGATGTTGTGCTGGTGCGAAGTTGGATCTAGCTTTTCCAATCTTATATTTTATGTGAGTTTTGGAACCAATATCCCAAAGTTCTATGTGATGGACGTCCAAGATCTCAGGTTGCTTAAATGAGTGTGATTAAGAGCACCATGATATATAACAAGTGTAGTAATAAGACAAACCATGCCAAGATAGCTGCTTTTCTTTTTAAAAGAAATAGCTATTGTATGAAAAATATGGGTTGAAATACAAACTTGACGTTATTATCTATGCACTAAAGTATGAATAAGTCTTTAATTGAACTTTTTTTTCTTTCTAATGAAACATAAATTTATGCAATAATTGATGCTCAAGACTAAGAATAACTTTATTATGGGCATTGCTTAACACAAAAGTTATCTTGTTTTTCAATAATGTTCGATATAGGAAATCCACCAATTTCTTCCATAATATCAAAATCTAAATTATAAGGGTGGCCTCTCAATCAAAACAAAAAATTTTCCAAATTTTGAGGCTCAGATTATAGAGTAGTATAAAATTCAACAGTTAATTCCTTATACACAATATAATCAAAATTAATAAAATTTTCCATCGAATTTTTGCACTCAAAATCTCAATCTTTTCTTTTAACCCTAGATTTTCTAAGATTTAAAAACTAAAGTATTTATGTGTAGTCACAATTCTAGAGCAAAGAGTTTGGAATTGAATATCTTCTTCTAAATAAATCGGAAGAGATGCTTTAAAATTTGCATCCCTATCACGTGCACCCTTCCTCAAAACTTGAGCTTTCCCTTTCAATTATGAATGTTTAGAAACTTGTTTGTTTCTTGACGCTATTAATAAGTGTACACCTACAAAATCAACCAAGAACACAACAAAAATACACAAAACACCCAAAAAACATGAGAGAGAAAAGTTTTTAAAAACATTGTAAGAAACATGTTGAATACGTGATTTTTGTATGGAAATTACTATATTTGTGTAGGAAGAATGTTTATCTAGGTGAAAGATGAAAGTAATTAATGAAAAACCTAAGTAAGAATGAAGAGAAAGTTGAGAGTTTGGAAGGTGGTTGCCAGGTGTAGAGAGACAAGTTATGTAGAAGAAGAGAAAAGATGAATTTAAAGGGTTAGAGTTGAAAAGGAAGGGCAAAATAGGGTCTAAGATATGGAACTATCACGATCATAAGCTTGGAGCACAATCGTGATAGAAGTCTAACATGCCATACACAATCATGCTCCCTTAAAGCACGATTATGATAGGCTATAAATGTCACAACTTATCCTGTTTCTTTTGTTTTTTTTTTCATGTAACCCCTTGAACTTGTTCCCTAACTTATAATTGCTTCAAAAACATGAAAATTAACAATTCAAACCACTCCAAAAACACAAAAATAAAGACCTAAATACTATAATTTAAGAGAAAACCTAACCATATAAAATTGTTAAGTTATAGTAATTAACTTGATCTTTCATCATTCAAAACTTTTTAATGATTTGAAAGGAAAGAAATTACTTCCCTTTCTTGCTAAAAGCCTCCTTCGAGATATGATTTACACCTTTTTCTGCTCACCTTAAAGGTTTCCTTGTTTTGATTTTCTAATTTCAAAGCTCCATGCACAAAAGTGTGGGTCACTTTAAAAGGCCAGCTCCACCTTAATTTAAGCTTTCCAGGAAATAACTTAAATCTTGAATTATAAAGAAACACTGCATCTCCCACTTTGAACTCTTTGTTCTTAATATGAGAATCATATCATTTCTTCTTCTTTTTTCCTTATATAGATTTGCATGCTTATTGCATTCAGACAAAGCTCGTAGAGTTCATTCAATTATACAAATCTTAGGCTTTTGTCACCCAGTATGTTCTATGTTCTAATTCCATGTACAAGTGAAAAGCCTTACCATAAATAAGTCTAAATGGTTTCATACCGATTGGAGTTTTAAAGGCAGATCGATAGGCCCATAAGGCATCATCCAAGTTCAATGCCCAATCCTTCCTTGAACTACTTACCATCTTCACCAATATTCATTTAAGCTCGTGGTTCATGACCTCCATTTGTCTGCTAGTGGTATGGAGTGACAACATAATGGTAAACTCCATATCTTTTCATAAGAGCATCGAAACATTTATTACAAAAATGTGCTCCTTCATCACTTATTATAGCTTGTGGCACTCCAAATTTATTTAATAGTCTTTTGATAAATTTTTGCATCACTTTTCTATCATTTGTTAGAGTTGTCATAGCTTCAGCCCATTGTGACACATAATCCACTCTGACTAAGATATAACTGTTCCCCGTAGAAAATGGGAATGGTCCTATGAAGTTTAATCCTCACACATCGAACACTTCAACTTTTAGAATGTTAGACAATGACATTTCATCTTGTTTTGAGATGTTCCCCATTTTGTGGCATCGATCGCTTGTGCCACAAACTCCTTAGCATCCTTGAATAAATTTGGCCAACAAAATCCATATTCTAAGACTCACGTGACCATTTTGTTTACTTCGTAATTCCCATCATAGATAGCTTCATGACATTGTGTTAGTATGTCTAACATTTCTTCCTCCAAAACACAGTTTCTGATTAGTCCATCAGCATATGTCCTATAGAAGATCGGGTCATCCTATAAATAATGGGTACACTCATATAAGAATGTCCTTTTATATTGATAAGATAAATCTAAAGGGAGAATATTGCCTGCAATGAGGTTTGCTGTATCAGCGTACATGGTTCCACAAGGCAGCTGAGCAACATCAAAAATTCATCGAGGAATCGCTCAGTAATGTCTTCACTTTGCTCTAATACCCTTCTTCCAGATGTGATATCCATGGTTCCACAAGGCAGCTGAGCAACATCAAAAATTCATCAAGGAATCGCTCATTAATGTCTTCACTTTGCTCTAATACCCCTTCTTCCAGATGTGATAAGTGGTTAACTACCATAATCTCCGCTCAATTATTGTCTTTGATCTCAATATCAAATTTTGGTAGTAGTAGCACCCATCAGATCAGTTTTGGTTTAGTGTTTTTCTTAGTGAACAGATATCTCAGAACAGTGTGACCGATAAAAATGATCACCTTAGATACTAAGATATAATAGTGAAGCTTGTCACATGTGAACACCACCGTTAACAATTCCTTCTCAATAGTGGCGTAATTTAGTTATGGCCCCGTTAATGTCTTGCTTGCATAATAAACCACATGTAGCCTTTTGTCCTTCTGTTGGCCTAACATATAACCCATAACTTGGTCGCTAGCATTGCACATAACTTTGAATGGTAATGACCAATTTGGAGAAGTTAAAAGTGGTGTTGAATTTAGTGCCTTTTTTAATCTCTTAAATGCAGATAAATAACTATAATCAAAATTAAAAGGAAAGTCTTTAACTAATAGATTCATAATAGGCCTTGCCATTAATGAGAATTAATTAATGAAGAGGTGTTAGAGTCCTTCATGTCCTAAAAATGCTCGCACGCCTTTGACATTAACTAGTGGTGGAAACTTCTCAATGACCTATGTTTTGGCTCTATCAACTTCAATACTTTGACACAATATTTTCTGTCCCAGTACTAGTCCTTCATGCACTATGAAGTGACACTTTTCCTAGTTTAGAACCAAGTGTGATTCTTCACATCTTGGGAGTACTATGTCTAAGTTTTTCAAGCACAACTCAAAAGAGTCTCCAAAAACTTTTTTAAAAAATTCCATAAAAATTTTCGTTATGTCCTCTATCATATCTGCAAAGATTGATATCATCACCTTTGAAATGTAGTTGGAGCATTGTATAACACGAAAGGCATCTGCCTATAAGCAAATTTTCCATAAGGACATGTAAAAATGGTCTTTTCTTAATCTTATGAATAGATAAAATTTTGATTGTAGCCCGAATATTCTTCCAGGAAATATTAGAATGTATGGCCAGCCACCCTTTCTATCATTTGATCTACGAATGGTAGAGGAAAGTGATCTCTTTTAGCCAATTTGTAGAGCTTGCGATAGTCGATACGTACTCTCTATCCTATGATTGTTCGCATTGAAATAATCTCCCCACTTTCACTCTCCATTATAGTCATTCCTCCTTTCTTCGATATGAATTATACTAGGCTAACCCATTTACTATTTGATATCGAGTATATGATGCCTACATCTAACAACTTTACTACTTCCTTCTTAACCACTTCTTTCATATAAGGGTTTAATCTTTGTTGACATTCCCTCGCTACTCTACTTCCTTCTTCAAGGTTAATCCTATGCATAACTACGTTCAAATTTATACCTCATATGTCAAATATTTACCATCGTGTGGCCTTTATCCACTTTCTAATGATTTTTACCACCTTACTCTCTTGTTCCTCATCAAGTTGGTTGGAAATATGATGGTTAGCCACCCTCACCTAGAAAGATATACCTTAGACATGTGGGTAAAGTTTTTAACTTTAGAGTTGATGGCTTCTCAATTGAGGGTGGTTTAGGTGCTTTAGTTCTCAATAGTATGTCTTGATGTGTTGGAGTACACGACTCCTTCGTCTCTCCTTCATCCTCTGCCCATTTTCATCCTTCATTTTAGCTTCCTCAAATTTTACTTCTCCAAAGCAGCTCTCCTCTTGCTCTTTAATACATTCATCCATTATATTATTCTTTATGCAAGAGCTACTTTCTTTCATATTTTCAAGACTTTGTTTATACTGAACTCCATGTGAACATCACCAATCTAAATAATCAATTTTCCTTCATGAATGTTGATCAACGCTCTCCCAGTTTTCATGAATGGTCATCCAAGAATTAGTGGATAATTCCTATCCTCTTTGAAATTTAGTATCACGATGTCCACAGGAATAATGAATTTATCCACCTTAATGATAAAATATTCCACCACACTAAATGGTCTCTTGATCGATTGATTTGCCAACTGAATGGGCGCCAAAGTTGGCTTTACATCGCCTAGCCTTAGTTTCCTAAAGATCAAAAAAGGCATAAGATTTATACTTGTGCCTAAGTACCATAGACACTTCGTAAATTCCAACTTACCAATTATACAGTGTATTGTAAAGCTCCCTGGGTTCTTTAATTTAGAAGGAAAGTGACTGGTGATAATGGAACTACAACTTTTTGTCAGTATTACTTTCTGTTTATTTTCCCAAGTGTGCTTGTTTGATAATATATCTTTTAGGAACTTCGCATAGTTGGGCTTGTGTTCTAATTCCTCCACAAAAGATAAGTTAATTTGCAAAGTCTTTAGTTTCTCCACGAAATTTGCAAATTGTGCAACCAATTTATTCTTCTATAATCTCTATAGGAATGAAATTTTAGGTAGGTATGGCAGAGGAGTAACATAAGGTCCTTATTCTTTCCTTCATCCTTTTTTTGCTTTTCTTGTTCCTATACAAGGTGAGTTTCAGTCTATTTTTCTACTAATTCTTCGAGCTCTTATCCACTCCTAAGTGTGATCGTCTTGAGTTGCTCCCTTAGATTTGCTTTAGAATTACTTGGGAGATTCCCCACACTTATTATAGATAATGCATTTGCAAGCTGACTCACTTAAACTTCCAAGTTGTGAATAGATGAGGCATGGTTCTTCATTACTTGCTCAAACTTCCCTTCTAGACTCGTAAATTTATAAGTCATCATCTCCATTTTCCATCTTGGAATCTTTTGTACTGGAATTCTGCCGTTGAAATCATGGTGGGCCTTGATTCCTCAACTGATTCCTATATTGTTGGCCTAAGAAAATTTTAGGTGGTTCCTCTACCTAGGATTGTATATGTGGAATAAGGATTATTCCCTCTTTGAACAAACTGTGCACCCATGTAGTTGAGTTACTCTGTATTATTATTTTGTATTAATAAGCAATCAGCCGTAACATGATTATTTTGCCCACATAACTCACATATGTGTTGAATTGCTTTAAATGGAGCTGAAGATGAGGCTTTTAGGCTATTTAGTTGCTTTGTTAGATTAGCAATTTTAGTCTATAGTGTTGTCACTGAATTGACAACAATCACTCCCTTTTAATCCAAGAACGTTGATTGTTGTTTGCTTCAGTTTGATGTCCAAAGAAAACTATTACTCGTCATCTCCATTAGCAAATCTTCTACTTCCTTAACTGCTTCCCACATTAAGGATCCACCAGTAGCTACATCTATGGTGCCCCTCGTGGGTGGATCAACTCCTTGTAAAAAGTTTGCAATAGGAATTCCTTTGGTAGGTTGTGATGAGAAAATCTCCCTTGTAAATCCTTGTCTCTTTCCCACTCTTCGTATAGTGATTCCCTCTCATTTTGTTAGAATTCGTGATTTCTTTAATAAGTCTACTTTTTAAGTTTGTTAATATTGAAATAACCGCAAGTACACACTGTATCTGTAACTAGTATCGGCAAATACTGGTTGATCCTACAAGGACTATGAGTATTAGTAATTACCTTTATCCTATTATCTAGTCTACGAAATTAGTTTTGATTTTTAATTTAAAAGAAAATAAAACTAAATCAAGTAAAATAAATGAGCCGCAAGATTGAATTAGAGAATTAAGGAAGTACTTAGTAAACTATCAATATCAGAAATTTAGTATCTAGGTTTTGAATCCCCCTAAAACCCTTAACAGATTAATCTTTTATTATATAATTGTTTTATTGATTTATTGGGTTATGGAGATTCCTATGGTATGCTCATTGCTGACCTTGAGTCTAATTGCAACTAATCCTAAGGTTTTCAACTGAATTACTCAGGTTAAAGTTTATAGGATTGCTTTATCAATTTGTAAATCCCTATATTAGATTTGACCCTAATTTGGAAGATTTTTGTCATCTTATCTCTAGGGTTGCAATTAACTCCTTCCAATAATGGTAGATCTATTTACATAAGGATTTCCCAATCTTTGTGTTATGAAATCAGGTTATGATATAATATTCTAGATCTATTATAACATAAATAAAGCATATAATCAGATCACAATATATCAATCAATCTAATTGCATTAATAAAAGAATCAAAACATGTCAAAGTATCAATATAGGGTTCATCTAACCTAGAAACTAAAGGAATTTAGTTACACATGATTAAAGACAAAATCAAACAAATATCAAGCATATTTATACAATGGAAGTATAAAATATCAAGCAAAAATACATCAAATATGGTTAATTATGCATCTATCAGAAGTATTTGTCCAGAAAAGCTCATACCAACTGCTCCCATATCGTAATGTTGGCTTAGTTGATTGACTATAACCACACCTTGGCTCTATCCTTAAGTGTAAAGAGAAAGAGTCTCATTCTAATAACATCTTCCGACATATTATTACATCGGAAGGTATCTCATATTTCTAAAAAGTTCACTAGATGAGTGTTAGGATCTTCATTAGCCAGCCCATAGAACTACACATTGGTCTACATTATATTCAGTAATGTTAGTTTGATCTCTAATGAAGTTGCTTGCACTGGTGGTTGAGTAATTCCTTGTTGTGTTGCTTTAAACCCTAACCTCATAAGTCTAGAAGGGTTCTCAGCTGGTCTCCACGATTAATTTCTTTTTCTTGGAAACCTTGGAGGGACCCTAAAGATCATAATGAATGTAATCAAGTGCACCCTTGGTCTTATAAAGACCTGCAAAAAAGCTGACTTTCCTTTGTTTTCCAAAAACACAATGGTCACAAAAACCAATATTATTAGTGTTTTGGCCATCAAATAAACCATGCTTGCTTAAATTGACATGCCTTTGATACCCATATGACCCAAACACATGTGCCAAACTTTGATTTAATCAAAGTAGAGAATAGAGGATACATTTGCTATCGAGCCTGTAATAGTAGAACCTTACAAAATATATAGACTACACGTGAAAACAAAGCCAACATCACATGGCTCGTAGGTTGAAAATCAGTCCTTATGAAGACTCATATGAAACGGACAGCATGAATCCATTATTCACTCGTTCTTCGACCTTTACTCAATGTCAACAGCTAAAAGAAAATCACCCTCAAAAT